>CAIGQQ010032566.1:10405554-10468832 GCA_903798035.1 Danio albolineatus
TAATAATAATAATAATAATAATAATAATAATAATAATAATAATAATAGGAACAATATATTTCTAAAGGGGGCTCTTATTGACCCTTCAGTTGTTTTCTTTTCCAAGTAACTTTTTTGTTCCAGCCAAAGTAAAAGAAACATAAAAAAGGGCTAATCATTTTGTATATAATACGCAATTATGTATTTTAAATAGGGGTGTAATGGATCACGGTTAATCCACACGTAACGTGCGGCTAATACATTTTTTTTGGCTTGTAGATTAAAAAGTGTCTTTCAGTACTGTTTTTGTAATAAATGGAAAGTAAATTACATCCATGACTAAAACAACATAATGTGATTCGATCGGTGAGATTTGCGATCAGTTAAACTACTAATACTAAATTTTGTAATATTGTAACTATATACAATTCTGCTTAGAATACAAATCAGATATTTCAAATGTTTTAGAAGTCTCTAAAGCCCAATTCGATATCCAGAATGATGACTAAACATTTTAAAGAGGTCATGAACAGAGAGATCAAAATTCACTTCTAACATACAAGACCCCTTTATAGGTTAAGAACTGCCAAAAGAGCGTGTTTTGGATCGAGCAAAGTTATTGTGAAATATTATTCAGGGTTCATACACATTTTTACTACTAAAATTCCATGACTTTTCCAAGACTTTCAAGTACATTTTCATGATGTAATGTTTCATGTAATGTCTACATATACGTGGTAAATAATATGAAAAACAATATTTTACAGCGTATCATAGAACACACAGCAATCTATTTTGTTTAAATTTGTTTTATATTGATTTTGATAATGCTTACACAGCACTAACAATGTGAGAGCAAGTTTTTGGCCAAGGACAGAAAAGAAGAGAATAACCTATAGTCAAGTTAGGGTAGCACAATATATTGTTACAGCATTGATATCGCAATGTGTGCATCCGCAATTGTCACATCGCAGGACAGGCAATGTTGGGATTATAGTTTAATATAGAGTTTAATCATAATGCAGTAAGAGTTTATCAATGGCATGCATTTTTAGAGAGATAGTTCAGCCTTTGAGTAAAATGTCCCTTTAAGGCCTGTGACTGTGTGAACATTTCAAAATTTAAAACATCCGGCCACAAGAAATTTTCTGCAAACTAAAATTCACTTTTATTTTTACTATTTTTTACTCATCAATGCTTGTAATTTTTTTATTATATATTATCTGAGATTCACTCCTCTACAAAATCCCCCCAAACAATCCAAATAAACCTGTTAAATCATCTGGTGAAATTGTATTCACATCAGAATATATATCACAGAAATACAAAATATCGTAATGTAAGATTTTTCCAATATCTCACAGCCCTAATTCAAGTATACAGATATTTGTCCAACTAATTCCATGACTTTTTCAAAGTTTTTGGGTTTTTAACTTTTCCAGGCCTGGAAAATGCCATGTCAAAATTCCATGACTTTTCAAGGTTTCCCATGACCGTATGAACCCTGTTTATTACTTTAAAATAAATGAACAAATAAAAGTACTTCACTCACCACAGTTGCAGGGAGTATGTCGTATTTTGCGAAAGGTCAGCGATGTCCTGGTATCGCGCCGGCTTAGGGTGAGATTATTCAGGTCAGAGGTCATGACCCCGGACCCTCCAGTCTCCGACACAGGTACGACATCAAACTTCCGAGGTGTTATGCTGACATTAAACACACACAAAACATGTTCATCGCTTCCTAGAACAAAAATGTTTGTTTTTGTAAATATGGAAAATATATTTTTGAATTTTTAAATATATAAACAAGATGTAATATTTTGGTCATCCATAAAATAATTTAAATTGTGCAAATATAGACATCATAATGCAAAAAATACACTGAAACATAAACATATGTTGAAACATAATCGGTATATCCTTTTTTCAATGTGTCAAGTGATTTTTGAACTAAATATCACTGATAAAAATTTGGAGTATATAATATCGTCGAATATTTTGCATTTATACATGTCACAATAAGGAGAAGGCAATCATAACATAAAAACAATAATCATATTTCTTACCCATGAGTCCACAGATAGCGGCTCTCTCCTTTCATCACGAGCAGACTTCTCCCTGGCAGCACCACAGCGACAGAGCGTCCGTCAGGATGTTTGAAGTCCATGACTGTCTGTAGATAAATGGAAGGTGAGACAAGACAAGATGTCAAACAGAGATATCCATCCATGTGGGAAAAATCAGGAGGATCATTTTCCATCTCCATCTTTGTTTTGACAAAGGAAAATCAGATAATCAATGGTGCTGCTGTACCATAACCAATCAATACGTCTGAACAGGCCTGGTGTAACAGAACACTGTTCGACTATATCACACTGACCAACAAAAAATACCAACATTTAAGTAGCTGTGCGTGAGAATTTATATGCATTAGTGATTTTTATTGTCAATGATTGAACAGTCAACACAAAACTTAAAAACTGAGACTTTGCCTGACTTCCCAAGTTGTCTATTAAAGCCTGTAGACTGATGTTTATGTAAAAAAAACAATTATGTAAAAATAAATTAAGACTTTACATGCATTCCCAAGACCCTCTATTATTACGTTCATTAAAATATGAATGAATGCGTAAAACGTTAAATATACAGTCCAATAATCATGTCAATATTAGTGAAATGCAAAAGAAAAGGATTTTATTTATTTATTATTTATTTATTGCCACATTAGCAACTTATGGCTATTTCATGGCAAGATGGATATACATAAAAATATTACATGATAAAAACAAATTCGTATTACAATAAAAAGTTACGTAGATAAATATATAAAATATAAATAAATAAAATTAACACAAAAATATATTCAAAGTTAAATAAGATTTTTCAGTTCAATCTTTGATAAATAATTTAAGATTCTTCCTGGTGGTACCTTTTTTAAAAATGTCCATCACAGTACTCTTCTTATAAAAATTTGTCTAATTGTATTCAAACTTCCACATTCCAACAAAATATGTTTGATAGTAAGAGCAGCCTGGCAGTGATTACATTTAGGTGGGTCTTCGTTATTGAGTAAATACAAATGAGTTAAAAACAGGCTCCTCACAGTGCCTAATCAATGGCTTAAGTTACATTTGCCCTTGTTGACTTAGCCTTATTGAGTTGAGGCAAAATATCCATCACTCCTAGTGGTTCACTGTGGTATAGGTGATGGGAGCCTGAATCAAATGCCTTCAGTTTTGTAATAAAATGGAAAAAGTATAAACATTAAACATAATGTTAAGCCAAAATTAGATTTTAATTTGATTTTGGTCATGGGGGTCCAGCCCCCAAGGAGACTGGTAAAACTCTGGCCCTCTGACAAATATAGTTGATGATCCCTGGTCTAGAGGCTTTCTACAATGTCATTATGAGACGGATTCACCCAAAACACCCATTCACCCAAAAAGGCCATGTGGATGCAAACAACCCTCGCTAAGCCATCATTTTACACACATCACTATCGTAGGTGGCAGTATGTAACTTCACACTGGTCTGTAACTCATCATTTAACCAAACGATGAAGACGATGCATGTTAAACACTGACTTTCAGTCTCTTATGCAAGCTGGTTGAAGTTCATTTATTGACCACTTTATGTCAGTTATGTCAATAATAACAATATTTCTAAATTTTACAAATAGAGACCTTTCCTCCAGGTGTTCTGGTTTCCCCTACAAGTCCAAAGACATTCGCTATAGGGGAATTGGGTGAGCTAAATTGTGAGCTAAATTGAATTGGGTGAGCTAAATAATAGTGTATGTGTGTTAATGGGAGTGTATGGGTATTTCCTAGTGATGGACTGCGGCTGGAAGAGCATCCACTACGTGAAAAATATGCTGGATGAGACGGTGGTTCATTCCACTGTGGCGACCCCAGATTGATAAAGAAAATAAGCTGGAAACAAAAATGAATGACTGAGCAAATAGAGACCATCTTTTGGGATTGTTCACCCCAAAATTAAAATGACCCACTTCTTCCAAACATTTCTTTCTTCTGTTGAACATAAAGGAAGATATACTGAAGAATGCAGGGGAAAGGCAGCCTTTGAATTTCCATAGTACTTTTTGTTCCTACTATAGATGTCAAGGGCTGCTTTTTTCCCCAAAGTTTTCAGAAAATCCTCATTTGTGTTCAACAGAAGAAATTCATAAACATTTAGAACCACTTGAGGGTGGGTACATGAGGAGTTTTTTATTTTATGGATCCCTTTAAAAAGTAAGAGATAATATTATAATATTAATAGTAATAAAAAAGTAATATAATAAAAAAATTAAAAGTAATAAAGATAATATTAAAATTTTTTGAAATCAAACATCACATTAATTTCAATACCTTTGCACCGAGACTCAAGGAAAGGATGGTGTCTTCAAACGGAGAGTGAGTGTCCACATGAGGGGGAATCCCTGTAACAGAAAAATAACATCTACTCATAAAAACAGACATAAATTTTCCCTCAGCTGCGTGAATACATGATGTGTTACCTTGTCCGCTTTGGTATTGGTTTACAGTGAGCTGGTCTGGAAGGACACTTATATGGCCGCCAGCCAAACATCTTCGTAGTAAAGCATCACATTCCACCGGCAGGCCTGAAATGACAGGTGTCGATTCAGTTTTGAATGATATTAGATATAGAATACTTAGATTACACAACTATGAAAATATGTTATGCAAGTTTAACGTGACTATTTTCAAATCCTATTCCTATTACAGCATCGATAATCTGAAGGAATTAAAGTATAATCAGTTAAATATACAGTTAAATATATCAGTTAAGTATAATCAGTTAAATATACATAAACATTTATTTAGTTGTGGAAGCGTAGAATGAGATGAAAGACCAATGCAAGCACCGTCAGGAGCAGCAGGCGAGCTCTGAAACTCATTTAAAATACTGTGGTAAAATAAATGTCCATATTTTAAAGACATGGCATAGAACAATGGAATATAATGCAGTGCTTCTTGCCCGCTCTGAGACTTTATATCGTATATCACACTGAAGATCAATGATTTTTAAAGAAAACAGACCTTAAATGCTGTGGTTTTGTAATAGTTAGACAGTTCACTGGAAGTGATTGAGCTGGCTGACTGAAAATTAAAAGTCTCCACACATTCAATCATTTTCTTTTCGGCTTAGTTTCTTTATTAATCTGGGGTCGCCACAGTGGAATGGAAATGGCGTGTCGTTGTCCAGATTATTAACATCATGGCGAAACCGCAAACTTACCAGCATATGTTTTACACAGCAGATGCCCTTTCAGCTGCAACCCATCACTGGGAAACATCCATATACACTCATTCACACAAATACACTACAGACAATTTAGCCTACCCAATTCACCTATACTCCATGTCTTTGGAAACCCACGTGAACATGCAAACTCCACATAGAAATGCCGACTGGAACCAGTGACCTTTTTGCTGTGAGGCAACGCATATGCATATGATGTAGGTCCCCATGCATATGAGACAATTATAATGTTAAAAAAATAATAAATTTCAATTATAGTTACTTCTTTCGAATATTCAATTTATATTCATCACAGTTCCCACACAACAATTAAGAAGCACAGCCGTTTTCAGTTCAAACAATATTTGACAATTCAATTTAATTCAGCTTTATTTTTAAAGCGCTTTTACAACGTAGACTGTATCAGAGCAGCTTAACATAGAAGATTATAGTGAATTGAAACAGAGTCAGTCCAGTTTTCAGAGTTGAAGTTCAGTTTAGTTCAGTTCAGTGTGGTTTAATATTCAGTACTGAGCATCCAAACACTAAAGAGCAAATCCATCGACGCGCAGCTCTACAGGTCCTGAACCATGCAAGCCAGTGGCGACAGCGGCGAGGAAAAACTTCACCAATTGGCGAAAGTGAAGAATTATAACAATAACAAATTTCATGATCTTAAGTTAAATACACTATAAAGGATTTCTGAAGGATCAATTTTTAGGATTTTAATTTATTATAGAGTTTAAAGTTTATTTAATTATACGTTTTATTAATAGTAATTTATAAACATACTGTGTTTACTGTTTTTTGATCGTATGAATGTGAGCTTGATGTTTAAAAAAACATTAATTTTACCAAACCTGAACCGAGGTGCAAAAAAAGTATAATTTTTTCAATACTCACCACCTGGCAATGGCTTGTCCTTGTCGACATTATTATTATCATAGCGAAACTCGTAACCATAATGCTTCACTCTTCTGTGTTTTAAAGCTTTCTGCACTGAAATACAAAATCAGAATGATCAGAATTAATAAATGGAGAATTTAATATGAAAATGAGGACTAAAATAACTCCATATGACAAGCTGCAAATGAAAATATTTAATTTTACATTTTTAACAAATATAATCAGACCTAATTTTCCATTACCTAATAAATACAGAAAAAACTGACAGCTGTATCAGTTCCCTCGTTGTATATTCAGTATATAGCTATATCTGATAAACAGGATTAAAAACCTTTTTTAGTACAGACTTGCCTCAGACTTGAATACTTTTTTCTTTCACTTTATTAATTCAGTGTACCTAGAACAAAGGTATTACACATTCAAATAGTTTTCTAACAGAGTAAGTATTTTTTTAAATAAACATTTACATTAACAGAATTTAAATGTTTTCAGTGCTTTTTTGTTTTGTGATTTGTTTTGAGATTTACATATAATTTGAATTTTTGGTTAACATTGAGCCCTCTTTTTCTCATGTATATGGTATTTTCCTAATAACATACATTAAAAATATGTTGTCATTTACAATTCAATTCTTATTATAATAATAAAACTTCTCACACTAGGCATGGGACGATAACTGATTTCAAAGTTTCCCGCGGTTTAGAAAAGTCAAGGTTTTAAAAATGCTACAATTTTCTGTTATACCTTTCCTACTGTATGTAGGTTTTTGTTTTAATGTGTGTGTGTGTGTGTGTATGTTATTTAGTTTTTTAGGGCAACAGCGTCTCCAGCAGAAAATTAGTGATTCAGGAAACATTTAAAGAACGATTTGCTTATGCACTTACCTCCAATCATGCTGTAGAACTGAACAGTGCATTGGCTTTCCTTTATATCCAAAGAAGAAGAAAAAAGAAACCCCAAAATGCCTTTTTAAGTTGTAAGGAAAGCAGTGTTTTTGAAACTAATGAGGAGAGCAGAAGTCATTGATTTATTTATTATTATAATTTTTTTATGTCAAACTGTGACCAGCAATATCTTTCATTTTGCTTAAAAGAAAATACATCTGTAGGCGCGTGTGGTTGCACGTGTTACCATCCTGCGAGTTAACTAATATGTGTTGCACATTTAAAGGGCCGATCATAACGAACACGCTTTTCCATTCCAAAAACACAAGGCGCACCACACTGCCTTTTTCACTGACACGAAAAAAAGAAGCACGGTGCTCTTTTTTTATGTCACTAGGAAAAGACTGAATCAGCTGCGTATTGTTTGCGAGTGTTGCTGCTGATTTTATTAGAAGTGTTATATTTAATAATATTGTGATATTCAAGCTTTGTAAAGTCATAAAGCTCTGGATGACTTGACAGCAACCACTAGTATCTCCTCCATCATTACAAGTTCCCCTTAGTCATCTTGACAACACAATCACTGCTGTCGCGGCTGTTAGTAAACCATTCGAAAGATGCACCTCTCAACACAAAAAGCACGATTGCTGTGATCAGCCCCTTATGCAGCCAAACTTTAAAAATATAGAAAATAATATTTTTTAACCTCCTAGGGCTTGAGTATCCACATATGTGGACAGCAGGCATGGGACGATAACTGTTTTCAAGGTATACCGCAGTATGAAAAAGTCAAGGTTTTCATACCGCCAAAATTTATGTGTGTGTAAGATTTTTTATTTACTTTTTTTGTACGTTTTTTAGGTGTAAATTGTAAAGAAATCTGTGTTTTTGAAACAAATGAAGACCGCAGAAGTCAATGATTCACTTGAATTATTCATGTTTACTGCCCCAAAATACTTCAAATGTTTCTCTAAATAAAATATATTGTGTACAAAGGGGAAAAAAGTTTTGTTTTTAAATTTTAAAAAGAATATATTTTACAGCAGTAAACACAATACTGTCATACCGTGAAACAGTGATATTTTTATCCAAGGTTATCATACCGTCAGAATCTTATACCAGCCCATGCCTAGTGGACAGCACATTTTAGCTCTTAAGTGGCTATTTAAAATACTTTAAATGTTTTATATTTTGTAAAGACATACAGTGTCATCCTGCAACATATGTTTTGCAGCTTATGTAATGTCCCAAACACTATTTTTAACTGTCCAAAATGGATGGTCCAAAAATTTTTTACTCTCTGATAGTCAAAGCAAGTTAAAATAAATTCTATGTTAAATAAGCACTAAAAAAAGTCAGAAAAAAGTGTTTTATGTAAATTCGGACCAGGAGTCCACATACATGGACATACTTTTTGTCTAAAAGTACATCGTATCAAAAGATGATACTTAGGTTTTATTCTAATTAGGTTCCAATAAGCCCAAATTGCAAAGAGAAATAAAAAAATGCATGTAAAAAAAAACGCCTTGGGCCTTAAGAGGTTAATCATTTAACTGATACCATTAATCGGTTAAAAGCGCAGCCTTTCACTTAACGGGTAATCTGTTATTTTGACCATCCCTAATTAAGCGTAAATCTTTCCAACTCAAACCTGAATATGGACATTCACTATCTCTCACCAGTGACATCATCAGAGTGTGGCATCCAATCAACAGCCTTCAGAAGCTGCAGCTCCTCCTCCGGAGACACAAAATCCTCCAGAACAGTCAACCCAGGAGGCAAAGCACAGGACACACTGCTGCCACAGTCCACTGAAAAACAACCCGATTCATTATACAGAGCTCATTTACCGCATTTCTCAACATATGTCCTGAGTGACGCACCTTTCACAACATAGCTGAAATAAAGTGTCACGGTCTGATCCTGACACCGTAGTGTTCGTCCATTGAGAAGTGTGTATGCGTTCTGGCCAGCTTCGGTTGATGAATATGACACAAAGGCATATGGTTTTGATGGAGGAGTGAGGAGAGACTCAACCGTTCCTCCTTCTTTAAGAACCTCCAGTAGAGACTCTCGGCTCACTCCATTCCCCAAACCACCATTAGAAACCACCAGATGCTGCAATAACAGACATCACTGACTGTTATTATGGTTTATTTAGGCAAAGCTGATTTTATAGGGAGAGTTTACCCAAAAATGAAAGTCATCAACAGTTTACTCACCCTCTACCTATTTGAGTTTGATCTTTGATTTGACCTTTGAGTTAGATTTTTTTTTTAAACTGTTGAAAACAAATTTAATTATTTTGAAGCATGTTGGAAGCCAGTAACCATTTACACACAAGAAAAACAAATGTTATGGATGTCAATGCTTACTGGTTGTCAACCTTCTTCAAAATATCTTCTTTTGTGTTTAACAAAACAACCCAAAAAAAAAAAGCTCGTTCAGGTTTGGAACAAGTCAAAGGAGAGTAAATGTGAAACTTTTTATGTTTTTAGGTGAACTAACCCTTTCAATTTTACATTACATTAAACAGGCAAAGCATTATTCTGCATATATCATAGGTTACACAAAAATATTACCGATTTTATATAGACAGTTCACACAAAAATCAGTGTTATGATCATTTACTCACCCTTTGCTGTTTTGAGTTTTTGTTACCTATTTAATTTATTTTGAAGCATGTTGGAAGCCAGTAACCATTTACACACAAGAAAAACAAATGCTATGGATGTCATGGGTACTGGTTGTCAACATCGTTCAAAATATCATCTTTTGTGTTGAACAAAACAACCAAAATAAACTCGTTCAGGTTTGATACAAGTCAAAGGAGAGTAAATGTGAAACTTTTTATGTTTTTAAGTAAACTAACCCTTTCAATTTTACATTACAATATACAGGCAATGCATTATTCTGCATATATCATAGGCTACACAAAAATATTACCGATTTTATAGAGACAGTTCACACAAAAATCAGTTTTATCACCATTTACTCTACATCCTCTACTGTTTTAAGGTTTTTTTTTTATCCGTTGAAATTATTTTGAAGCATGTTGGAAGCCGGTAACCATTTACACACAAGAAAGACAAATCCTATGGATGTCAATGGTTACCGGTTGTCAACATTCTTCAAAGTATCTTATTTTGTGTTAAACAAAACAACTAAAAAAGCTCGTTCAGATTTGGAACAAGTCAAAGGAGAGTAAATGTAGAACTTATGTTTTTAGGTGAACTAACCCTTTCAATTTTGCATTACATTTAAAACTGTTTACCATGGACTGCACTCCTTAAACTCTACTACTACTTAAACTACATTACTTAAAAATTAAGTCTGTGGATTTATAAGCGAAACAGCTTTATTTTCAGCATATATATTTCAGCATTAATTATTTACAGTGAATGACACACATTACATTATGACAGAAGTCTAAGAATGTTACTGCTCATTTAAACACTGCAACGCTCGGGCTAAATCCTTCTGAGTGACAATACACCAAAATAAGCTTCATGAGTACCTTTGTGGGATGTGATACTGTGGTTATGTCCTCGTGCTTCAGTAATGTGTGACTGGCTTTAATCTGCCTTCGGAGTAGCTTTTTCTCCTCTTTAGTTCTTCTGACACTTCTCGAGCTCTCCATGCTGCTCTCCTTGTGCAACCGCATAATTGATCCGCCGTGAGCACGAACTGAAAGGTTTGTTCCTAGCGGTTGCTAGTATCCAAATAATTATTTGATTTAGGTCTTATTTTAGTAAAGTATTCTTAAAACGTGCAAAGTCATTTTGTAGTACAGTTGGACTATAATCCATTGCACATTCTCTGTAAAATTTGCCTCTGATTGTATTTCTGAAAGCACATTGTACATCCATTTTGATAACTTTAAATAAACATGTCACAAACAAAGAGTGCAGTCATCCTAGAAACCTGCTAGTAAGTTTTAAAAATGTTACTAACATTCTATTCCCATGCTAGAAAATAAAAATAACATTTTAGCAGCATTTAAACCATAATAAGAGGTGGTGTCAATGCAAACGGGGATCAATGCTAGCAACATCTCAGCCATGTGCTAGAATTGTGGCGAAACGTAATTCAAGCTATCACGTGAAAGCAGTATTGATAGAACGTTATCTCATGCAAGAAATGTAATATTGTCATGCTAGCAATATGCAAACACAAATGTAAAATGTTGTTAGTCGTATTACATGACATGAAAAATGCTAGTAACTTTCTAGAAGCACAGCTACATCTAATGGTAATTTATTTTTCCATGCTAAAACACATACTGTGTACTATACATACAAGTAGCAACATGCTAGGTAGAAACATTTTTAAAATTTGTCAAGTTAAAAAAACAATAAGAAACATGTTAAATCATAGAAACAAGTTACAGTTGCAATATATCAATGTTAGTTCTGCAAAAAAAAAAAAACATTTTAGAAACTTGGTATTAAAATAAACACTTTTTGTTATGCATGAAATAGATTAGCTAATTATCTTATGTGAATTCTTTAAATTGGGACATTCTTTGACTTATCATGATGACATGCTACCTAGATTGGTCTTTTCGGTACGTGAACAATTATCTAAGGCATTTGACCAAAAGTGTCGATGACATGTAGCTTAATTTTAGATATATGAATAATAAAAATAAAAAAAGTTGAAAAGTTAAAAGTTTTTGATTGCTTGCCTCTACTTACCAAAACGTCTGGACAAGGAAACAAATGAACCTCTAATTTCAATTGTAAACAGCTTCTTTAAATGAGAACATGCTTGTAGAAAAAAAAACTTTTAATTAGTGTATTTACTAGTTTCAGAAGGTTTGAGAGCAATTATGAGATGATCCGACGCGAGAACCAGATTCGCCTGCTTACACCAGCACACAAGCATAGATTTGGATAAATTATATTGGCTTAATACATTTTTTCAATCTACCCTATTGAGCTAATTTTTCAATGTGGAAGTGTGCTCGTTTTTGCGATTGTTTTAGAACTTCCGATTCAGTTGCCTATGGGAGAAATGACTTAATATAAGTAATATTAAACAGCAGAAAACGGCCAAACTGCTTGCTCTACAAACAATTGTTTGCATGACTACACAGACAAAATGGAATAATATAATAAGAAAATGTCAGTTTGCAACATTAAACAGCAGAACGAGCTGTTTTTAACATCTAAAAATGAATGGAAGTGAATGAAACCGAAAGTCTCGAGCCAAAAAGATTCAAATGGCAGCACTCGCTCGTACGTGGAGATTAAGGTCAATAAGAGACTTCTGAAACAACATCAAGATGAAGTTCTGTGTGTCATTTTGAAAATCCTACAGACGTGTGAGAAATGTATACAAACAAACCACAGCCATATCGGATAAAATGTTTTACTAAAAATATTCAAAGCAACAATAACAAAGGTATGCTTCTGAAAACTGTTGATTCAGTTAATCTAGATTTCAATAATTCTGACAAGCGAAACTCAAAATTCATCTCTCAGTACAGTATTTTACATAGAGAGGATGATCATACAAAGAAATAAACAAAACAGAAAAACCCGGGAGCTGTGTTACTCTCCATAAAGAATATATTGCAGCGGGATACACTCCCGTCCCAATGGATGCAGGAAAATGGTTCAGTTATATCAGTCTTTTGTCATCTGCAAACTGTGGGTCCATCTAGTGGCTGAAGCAGGAATTTCAGGAGCAAAGGAGGATGTGAATAAAGAGATGAAAACGTCCACAATAAACCCTCATTTCTTCCCCTTGGGTGGTGGTCTGCAAAGAAGATGGGAAACAATATTAAAGTATAAACAAAATAAACATTGTAGGTAAAGATGTTTCTGAAAGTACCTACAAGGTCAGAGTCAATAAATATTAACCTTATTCTTCTAGTAACAACTAAGCAGTATTGTTTTTTGTGTTAGTACATGGCTGGTTTGGGTTAATGTTTACATGTGCACCAATAATCAGACTTACAGTAAGTTTACACAATGAGCAGACGACATTTACTAAGATGTGTGGTTATTTTTCAGTATTGGACAAAGATTAATCGCATCCAAAATAATAGTTTGTTTTTACAGAATAAATTAAGCAGATGCTTTTGTCCAAAGTGACACAATTGAGGAGGCATTCTGCGATTCAACAAGAGGCAGTACACACAAGTACTTGTTATAATACAAAAGTTTATGCATTGTATGCATGCATGCATGTCTGCCTATTTAGATTGCAGAGATACACACACCAAATACGCACAGTACATAAACATTATGTAATTACAAAGCAAATGCAAACTTTTATGATCCAAACCCATTTTGTTATTCGTCTCAGTGATGAACATCCCATCAAGCTGCACTGAACATTTCAGAATAATAACTTCATTAATTTCAGGCTTTTGTCTGAGCCTATGCACACTTCAGAGCAGAAACAATGAGATTATGCCCGAATTGTGCAATTAAACTCCTAGTCTGAATGAATGTAAATGTAATGATACATGACATCTGTCATTCAAACAATTTGCCATTTGACAAATGTTGTGCTCTGGCATTGTCTGCTATTATTTTAATGGGGGAAAGAAAGACCTAAATGTCATAACCAAATAGAATGTAAATGTAATGCTGTTTGCTGAACTGTTACATAAAACTAATATCATTATAGAGATGTGCCTATGTGCTAATAAAAGAGAAAATGTCAACTCTTGCTTTTGTGATACTACTTAACTGTATCATATTTTATCATTTGACTTCTCATTCTAACCGTGTTCATATCGAATTAGACAGGCAGTCAATGCTTTTAAACTTTAAACAAAGAGAGTAACATATGAATGTCAACACACACATCAAAACAATTATGGTACTGGGTGCATCTCAATCAGCTCCCCAACTTCCAAAATCATAGATCAATAGTACATGAATTCAGCCACTGTAAGGGCAGTGAGTGATGAGCTTGTTTTATTACACAATGGGACGCTGACTGTAACATCAGAACATCCTCATTGTACAATATCAATTATAGAAATATCAATTGACTTTCATGTATCAGCAACGTTTCAACCATAAATCAGTTAAAAATGTTTGCTTAAGCCATCTAGCGGTTCATTCATGATAAATAAAAATAAGTCTCTCAATTGTTATCATGTTTGATCCACGTAATTCATGTTTCCGGCTTTCGAATTCCATTAAATGAGCACTGATGTGCGAATGTTTAAGTCCACTGGAAGAATTTGGCAACTGAGACGGCACTTAAAACATCTGACTCTTATAAGTGCACTGACTATTGAGCAAGGGAGCTAATTGAGACACACCCAATGTCATAGTCGAAACCTGGTCTTTCACATGTATCCACCAAGACTCACCTGTAGATTCCGACAACGACAGCGTGATCTCTCTCGTATGGCTCCAGTGTGAGCTGCTCCTGAGGCTTCATGTTCTCAGCGCTCATCTTCTTCACTTCGGACGCAAACACTGCTTCTGGAGCAGCTGTGGAGTCAATGCAGTTCGCCTGAGGAAGAAAATACATGTTTATAACTGAAGAACAATGAAAACATTAGCAAACGAAAACGTAAGCAGATTTATTCTCATTCTAACCTTGATTGAAATAACAAAATGGCCTCCATTCTTCAGGAAATTGTGTGCGTTGAGAGCGACAATTCTGGTTTGGTCAGGCTGAGCAACATCAGCAAAGATGACGTCCACCATTCCTTCAAGAAATCAAGGCAGCTTTTTAATAAACATTCATGTATTTTTTATTTCTCAAGTGTTCGCAGGAACTTACCGACAAGCATGCGGTACTTGTGCGGGTGTCGGGCGTCTTCAATGATGGGAATAATATTGGTTCTCTTTTTCGCTACATTTAGCAAGTCTCTGCCCGATCTGTGTGAGAACTCAACAGCGTACACCAACCCTTCCTAAAAAAGAAAATTAATTTAAATTACTAAAATGTCAGACACTTTTAGAAATGCTGTATGTCAAGTAGAAAATACTGCTTCATCCAATGCAAAATCCTAAACTCTGATTGTTGAAACTAATTATAAACAATACTTTAATATGCAATAAAATAAACTTAGGTTATTTATGTAATACAATTAAAACATTTACTTAAAGTTGCTTTGGTAACCAATTAAGTCAGAATACAGTCAGAATACAAACATTACTGTAAATAAAATGACAACAGTTGAAAAGTAAAACAGGAGCTAATAAAAAGAGGCTTCAAAAGTTATACAACCAAATTAAAAAATACATTTACATATATAAAAAAGCTCATTTATAATATTCTATTTTGCTGCTTGAATATCTGTAAATCCCTCATGTTGTTTAAACCTGAATATTTTCCCCCGTTAAAATGACATAACAGCTTAATTTTCAAAGGTGACCGTTATACCCCAATCAACAGCATTATTAAAACAAAAACATCACTTTGAGAGATTTGTATTTGCTGATTTTATGTGAACAACAATTAAAAAAAAAGGAGAAGAAGAAAAGACATACCGGCCCAACAATGTCAGAAACATGGGATACAGTAGTTCCTGAAGCAGCTCCCAGGTACATGACCTTTACTCCTGGCTTGATGTGGATCTGGTCAATACCTCCTAAAATGGCAGCGGCCAACTTTGATCTGAAAGGATTCCACGCTCTGTATTCAATCTTAGTTTCTCCTTCCTGGAGAAAAAATAAAATAAAAAATAAAAAAAATCAATAAAAAAAATCCCTCAAATGAACATTAGAGAATATGAATGTGCAATGTTGGCAACAAATGTTCTCATTTTTGGGAGGATTCTTTTCAATTTGACTTTATATTATTTTGAGCACTTTTGTGCTTATAAGCTGAATTTTTTAGACCCATCATGGATAAAAACAACTATGTTGGTGAAAAGTCCACATTTTAATGAGTGATCAAACTTTTAATATGCAGATATGCATCACCAATGGGTAAGCAGTGAGGTATAGAAAGTTTATTATTATTATTTGCATTTACCATTATGCAAAACTTTCCATAACTAGTGGATTAAAAATGTCTCCCCAACATGGCAGAAAAATAAAAAAAACAAAAAGTGGAGGATATTGACTGTGACGGATGACTGATGCAATGAAAAAACAGTTAAAGTTGCAATGGTATAAAGCGATAGCATGTTCGAGAGCTTAAAAGAGGATACTTTTATAAAGTAAATGCTGCAATTATCTTAATGAATGGATCCCTAAATCACAGACTATTTGCTCAAAAGCAGATACATTTGTACTCGGAGATCTACAAATGTTCTGCTTCAGCTTGGATTGGAACTTAATTTTATTGTTGAAAAAGAAAAAGCAGACAATAAAGTGTCTAAATCACAGTAAATCACACAATCACTCAACAGAAACCCAAACAAGGACATTTCTCATTCATAATATGAAGTTAAAAAGACTTGCAGTGAACACTTGTGGACTATAAAATGTATTTGTATTGATTTTTGAAACACGAGTAACATGCATTTCACAGAAAAAATATTACAGACATGCTTCTACAATCTCACCTCGACATTTATCCTCTTCTCTCCGTACACAGACTCTCCAATCACCATGTTCTTTGTGACCAGGGCGTCCTCCTTACCACGGCAGATAAAAACTCCTGGTATTTTGATACAAGAAAACGGGATCATTTAGCATATTCATAACAAACAGCAAACAAAAAGACCTAATTATTTGCTAGTCATGAGTTTCTCACCTTCATGTCTATGGGGCTCTACGGTCACCTTGGCTCCTCCTCTGAAACCACCTCGTCCTCCTCCTCTTCCTCCTCCCCGTCCTCTAGGGGTCCCACGGCCTCCACCTCGTCCACGAAAACCACCTTCACCTCCCGGAGACTTGAATCCTCCACCTTTATCAAACAACAGACACAGAAATAAATCAATGCATGTAGAATCAGATCCTGTCGGGAAAATTTTATAACAAGAATCATTTGATTATATATTAAAAGACTCCCAGGAGCCCCAAAATACTTTTAAATATCTATCCATCTATGTTTTTTTCCTGGGAATAACTAAAGGAGCTGTTGACTAGGAATTGAACCAGATTTTGGTAAAACCCAAACAACACAAACATAAAAAAATAAAACAAATTTAAAAAAAATCTGAGAAATTTGTTGTGTGTAATAATAAAATAGTACACTGAGAAATTACTGAACTACTTAGACTTAATACTTTATATAAAAGGCTTTCTTGGTGATGTTAGCTTAAAGACACCTCTCATATAGACAGTGAAGTAACATGCATTTCTCAGGTGTGAGTTCTAACAGAGTGTAAAAATCTTGATGGTTCTGTGGGTCTCGTCTATCAAATCTGAGCTATATATAAAATTTTCTAGTGGATTCAAGTCAGGTGACTGGCTGTGCCGTTCCACAGCCTGATTTTCATTTTCTGAAAGCATTCGAGTTTCCGTGGCGATGTTTTGGATCATTGTCTTGCTGAAATGTCCACCCTGGTTTCATCTGCATCATCCTGCTAATGTAGATGTTGGACTGAAGCAGCGAATACTCATTTACTGAAAGATTTCAGCTGCTGTCTGAGCTTAAACTGCCTTTCCACACCTCCCTTTCTTCATGTTTTTAATACTTTAGCCCTGCGTCATTTCATTTTATTACATATAACTTCATTTGTAAACCCATTCATCCATCAAACCAATGTTAGCGAGAAGGAAAAAAACATTTTATATGTAGTAGAGTTTTGTATTATCGTTCATTTATTTGACACATTTTAAGCCAGAGTACTGGTTTTATTTAAACATAAATAATTGTTATACTGAATAAGGTAGTACATTACATGACCCATATTTTGACTTCATATTGTTTATAAAAACTAAAGCAGACACTTTGCTTAAATGTAATATAATTTTCTACACATTTAAAATCCCCTTTGAAACTTTGTGTAATTAAATGTGCCCTTTGAACCATCTATATCTATATAAAACAAGCCGATGACACATGCAAAAAACAAACCACACCACCATCCATATGCAAATACATGTACAGAATGAAAATAAAACTGCTTTATTATCCTGCTTACCAAAACCACCCCTGCCTCCTCGAAATCCTCCTCTTCCTCCACGGTCTCCTCCACCTCGTCCTCTTCCTCCAAATCCTCCTCGACCACCACCTCCCCTCGGGCTAAATCCTGAAAAGAGGACACAAATATTACTTTGATTACTTGTGAAAACAGTAAACATTATATTTGTGGGTCCTACTATTACTAAACCAGTTCAAACAGAAGCCGTAACCAACTCCTGACATTAAGCATGAAAACATTTATAGTGGCTTGTTTCCCCTAAGTGGTATGGTTCGGTAGAAGACATTTTTTACTTTCCACTTTTTGAAGTACAACGGACTCTTTCATAAAGTAAACTGCGTTCACACAAAATTAGGAAGCCATTGTTACCCACATTTGGGCCTGATGACACAAAACAAAGAAAACAATTTAGTAAAAAGCCTAAAAACATTTACCTTTTTATGGTTATTATGATTTTAGTCTATCCATCCATCAATCTATATATAGAGATATAGATATATGTATATCTTTCTATCTATATCTATACACACACACACACATGGTAAAGATCCAACTAAAAAGAAATTACATTTCAGGTTCATGTCAATCTAAAAGAAAATATAAAATGAATTACTATTAGATGTCAAAAATGTGTTTTGTGCAAAGAAATGCTTAAAGTTTGGACTGAATCTATATATATTTAAAAAAAAAAGATTTATTCTTGATCCTTAATTTTTTGGAAAAATAAATAATTTCCAGAACTTTTTTGCATTCACTTAATGTGCAGTTGCTGATCACAACATGGTTATAGTTGACTTCTTTTTATATATGCAAATGACCATTCTTTTGCCAAATAAGACGTAGAATGTGAAAACATTAGAGCCCTTTATTCGCACTTACATTCAGCGACAACTTGTGACATGCTCCCTATATTGTTCACCACGGTACTTAACATATTCGGTCTGAAATCCCATGCAAGTATAACTTTAACACTGTGTATTTGACTGTGAACAATGTTGTCATTTGATAATATGAATTCACTATTTAGAATATGCAAAGACTATTTTTGTGAAATTATATTATTAAGGAGAAAGTCCTTATGTGTGAATGTAAAACTAACTTTACCTCTATGTTTAAATAGCATGAAAATTAAAAGTCCTTGCCCATACCCCACCACTGGAGACCACACGACAAACAACAAACAAAGTAACACTTCGCTCAAACATCACTCTGTTTTATGTGTAATATTTATGTCTTTGTAACAGTTCATCCACTGACGTTACACAAAAACAACTAATTTTACAGGTTGTTGACATGAAAAGGGTCTGGCAGAGGGGAAAAACGTGTATTCCTCTAAAGTTACATCTAATAACTCGACAACGCACAAACTCAAATGTATAAAAAGCCAAATACATAAAACGTACCACTGCAACGGTTCCTGTTGAACTAAACGTCTAGCTTCAGAAATAGAAGTTAACTTGTTATTTTCCTTAACTGGTTTAGAGCCATGTGGAGCTCCAACACCGCGTGTACAGCACGGCACGGTCGCGAGCACGTGCAGCGTTATCACAATGTAACAAAACACGTTATTCAGACTGAAATCACTTCATAAGAAGTCTACGCTAAATTCTGTAATAAGATAATAAACAATGACAATACATGTAACGAGAACCAGCGTTTCGTGCACAAAACTTTAAGTGCGTGGCTAACTCTCCCGGCTAACTCAAAACCAACACTTATGAATAACGTTACTTGGATTGTGTATTATAGTGCGAACTTGAGCTTTTACTTAACCGAAATGTGTAAATAACTTACCTGGTCTCATTTTATCTTCTTAAGTGTGGTTGTTTTGAGAATATCTGGTGTTGATTCAGTCCCGCTTTTCCTCCGGTCTGCTACAGCACTGATCAGATGGCCACATGTGCGTCGACCGTCTTTACCCACAATGCACTCGCAAAAAACGTGGGTTTTGCTCGTTGTTTCTTACTTTCGCCATCTAGCGGGAAACATTGCAGCTACAATCATGAATCTGCTGAGTTCATGAACCCTTTCAGTTCAATTCCCAGAGACTTTTCAGCTATTCCCTACTAAATGGTGAAAAATTAAAGATATAAACAACAACATTAATAATACAATCAAATATATGCTAGTTTTCTGCTTAAATTAATAAAAAGATAAAAGTAACCTACATATTTTTGCACTTATACCAACACATCAATACATATTTCTTTATTTCTTTATTTCTTTATTTCTTTCTTTATTTATTTATTTCCTATTTTTAAATGTTTCCTTATATTTCATTTTCCAAGACCGATAGTTGAAGTATGCGTCAGTTCAATAAATTCCTCTTCATTGTGCAGTCATATGAGGAGCCAAAGATTCCCCCGGAGTACTGGACGTAAAGATTATTTTATTTATTTATTTTTTTGTTAAATCCATATGAACTGTATACTGCCTAATCTTGGCCAGGACGCTCGTGTAAAAGTGATTTTTTATCTCAATGTGCTTTTCTGGTAAAATAAAGCTTATAATAATAATAATAATAATAATAATAATAATAATAATAACATTTATATAATTTATACCAGAATTGTTATCAATCTTAAAATAACACTTGTGAATGTTCTATCGTTTTTCTATCGTTTTCCAGAAAAAAAAATAACCCATTATACATTCAGTAAACATAAAAAAAGAGAATTGTCGTCAGCAAATATTACTTTAGAAAGAAAAGTCATTATTCTTGCAGATGCGGATTATTATTTTTATCATAAACGAAAAAGAAAGTGACTTTGTTTATAATTGTCAAGCATCTGTTAGCGTCTGTGCTTCTGTAATGTCTTTTAGATTAAGCATTCTTACAGTCTAAAAAACTCCACAGAATGCACAGTATCTGAGAAGGATAATTTTATTCATTTGCTTTATTATTCACGTCTTGAACAGAAGTGAATTGCAAACAAACAAAGAGGAGCAATAAATAAAGGTGAAGGTGTTCCTCAAGCACAAATATGAGTGACACAATGAAAACACGGAAAACGAATAAACTATCCAAACAGTACCGTCAATGTGTTTTATACATTTTAATTAAGACAGAGTGTTAGGTGTTGTTGGGTGTTGATATCCAACTCATAGTGCTTGTGTTACACCCAGTGTTGGGGGTAATGCATTACAAGTAACACGAGTTACGTAATAACATTACTTTTCTAGGTAACGAGTAAAGTAACGCATTACATTTTAAAAATAAGTAATAATATTTGAGTTACTTTTTAATGTAAGTTATTAGCTTTTAAAAAACAAATAGCTGAGTTAAAATGAAAGTAGTGTTCAGAGAATGTGTTCATTGTTTTCACGCATGAAGAAAAAGAAAAGGAGATTGTCTCAACAGTGAGTGATTTCACCTAAGACAAATAGTACCAAAGTAGCAAACATTGCTTTAAACTTTCAATAATCTGTCTATGCGGCATGTATGGCTCTGGGGCAAGGAAGTTCTCAGATAACACTATCCTTATCCTAAAACATTTTTTATGTGTTTTTTAAAGGTAAATGTAGGCGTGGGTTATACAGCGGGTTGTTCATGGCAGAGCTCCTCTATTAAAAAAAGAAAGAAAAAAATTCTGAAAAAGAGATCAAGCCTCAGTCAGGTAAGATACTAAGTAACGCAAAAGTAACGTAACTACCATAAAAAAATAACCAAGTAACGCAACTAGTTACTTTTTTTGAGGAGTAGCTCTATACTGTAATGCGTTACTTTCAAAAGTAACTTTCCCCAACACTGGTTACAGCTCATTTCTTATCTTTGATCCTTTGGCAAATCTGACTGTAATGTCAGTAAACAGCAGAGGTCGCTGTTCCTCACAGAACATCTACTCGCTATTACAGAGATGATTTACTATACATGAGCAAGTGTTTATGGTTCCACACATGATGTGCAGTTGTAGGCATGTTCTATGCATAATTAATATTCCCTTTAAAGAGAAAGGAATGTCCTTTGTAAGTTAAATACTTTTTGAACCAGCAATTTTACACAGAAAATGCTGTGGTTTGGCTAATAAGCACCAAGGAAAATCATGTAACTCAATAAATAAACAGATTCAGAAATATTTATAAACCTCAAAATCAATGATGCAAGCTCAGTAGCACGTGTTAAGCAAGATATACATATGCATCTTGCTTGCTGAAATAAACTGCATTTAAATTCATGATATATTAGCTAACAAAGTGCCCCTATTATGCTTTTTTAAAGATTATCTATGATATCATATGTAATGTCGCTGTTTGCAAATGTAAAAAGGCTTCAAAACTCAATTGGAGATATTGTCTCTGAAAAGGAAGCAACCAATTCTGAACCGCCTGAAACGAGTCGTCAGTAATCAGTCAATGCAGGCTTGTAATACATTTGCATAATGCCCATATATTGTCTTCATTGGCTGCCAGTGAAAATCTACATTAGCCATCAAACAAGCTGAAGAGTTTGATACATGTTGTCGAAATAATGAGAAGACTCTTTGAGTGCTGTAAAAGCAAATCCACTTTGCATGTGCTCCCAAAAGATGAGGACTTGCTTGAACTCCTTCAATAAAACTGACTCTCTTGGTTCTGTTCATATCACCGAGGAAATGCTGAAGCTCAGGGGTCTCCTTTATAAATGTGGCGTCCGCACAAAATGGGGGTGGAAACATAAAAAGGCCCTCCCCCAAGCAAATGCAGTCATCTATACAAAACAAGTGAACCAAGTAAACATATTTACTTTATATTAACTTAAATGAACAACTTTAAATCCTCATATGAGCAATAATCATTAATAAATAAATTAATTAAAAATTACTCTGGTGTATATTTACTTTCTAATAAATGTTTCATAAATTAAACCTCTGATATGGTAATGTGCATTTCATTTCCAAAATGTGCTGGGTCACATCTGGCCAATCAGAGCAGAGTGCACTCAAAAAGGCGGGGTTTAGAGAGACCAGATCATTGAACAAACCCTTCCAGTCACTGTGGACCTTGTTAGACTTGTATGAGGATTGATTTTGTTCGTTTGATTCACAAGATAAGTAACCATTTGAACCAGTTCATCTCTTTTGTCCAATAAATTTCAGATGAGGAGGATTGTGGAACAACCTTGTGAAATAGTTACTGTAGATTCAAAAGAAAAGAAAAAAACATTTAAAGAGCACTCCTTGAAATACTCCAGAGTTTTTCCCAGAGTATTTTGACTAACTATATTTTATTGAGAGAGTACCTAACTTAATCCAACCTGATTGAGCCACCTCTAACGTCTGGTACATCCATACATACTGTGTGTTATACCAAAAAACAAACAAACCACTAGTTGTCACCAACTCACTCTACTGAACTCGTCACAACATTGCTTCTAACCATCGAAGTCAAAAACAAAGAAACCACTCCTGCCATGTGAACTGTGTTTTGGTGATAATTTGCAAGGTAAGCGTATTTTTGGACATAATGCAATCTAAGAGCCCTCTTTACAAAGTTATGTTATGTTGCCATAAAAAAAAATATTTAGTATGTTTGCAATTTTTCAAAAACTTGCTCAACTACACGGTTGATTTGGAAACATAGAAAAGCAAAACTAATGCTTTAATATCATTAAAGTTGACAGAAACAAAAACGTCTGGATGTAGCCTAACTTACTCATTCAGTCACAAGATGGCGCCAAACGGTCAAAAACAGCGGCAAAAATGTACTAACTTTAGTAGTACCTGGATGACGCTGTGTTATTAGTTTTAGTGGCTATTATCATAGGATCAACACAAGAATGCTGTGATTGACCAATCAGAATCAAGTATTCCAGAGAGCAGTGTAATAATAATAATAAAAAAGTGCTTTTGAAGCTGGTTAGTTCAAAATAATGATTTTAAATAAGCTCAAAAACACAATACTGTTTTTTGAGGGGTACAACTTAATTGTCAATCCACTTAAAATAGTAAAAACTAATAAGTTAACTTACTTCCTTCATCCTGTCCCAACACAAATCAGTTGTGACAAACTCAGTATTTTTTTTTACAGTGTATGGATGTAAACCCAAAACAATATGAACAACCTTGAAAACAGCATAACAGGGGCTACTTTAAGTATTTTTCGCAAATACATTTTCAAACCTTAATGCTGTGTTGCTCTATTCTCCAAAGCATTTAATACCAGTGTGGTCTTAATGGCAAAATGCAGACCTACAGGCCTATAGATCAGTAACTATTCTTCAGTTTGAGTGAGTTTTTCTATCCGTCTGCCTCACGGGGGCAGCAGCAGACCCCTCATTCATGCTCAATCTCCATTCTGTTCACATCACCATTGCTAACAGTCTCTTCTGCTTCTTCATCTTTATTCTCCTCCTCCGCCGGCGTCTCAACAGGGCTCGCTGGCTCCGCTAGAGTCGCTGGAGGTGAAATAGGGGGCAGAGGTATGGATTCCCCTTTCTTGAGCAGTTCTGCGAGCTCTCTGGCAGAGCAGGACGGTGTTGGGGCGGGATAGGTGTGGTGGAAGGTGTCATAATCCACCTCGTAGAAACCCTCCTCCAGCGAGAGCACAGGGGTGAAGCGCTCGCCCCACAGCACCTCTGAGCTCAGGTAGGAGCTGCGCGCCTGACACGTCATTCCTGAGGGAAACATGGAGGAAGACCAGCATCAGTTTAGTACAAAAATTTAAAATTAAATTGAAAATGACAGACTTGAAGCAACACTCTTGATGAATAAATCTGAACAAACGAGTTATAGCAAAATTAATTAATTAAGTTTTCCTTCGGCTTAGTCCATCATTTATCAGGGGTCACCACATCAGAATGAACTGCCAACTATTTCAGCATATGTTTTACGCAGCAGATGCCATTTCAGTCACAACCCAGCACTGGGAAAGCAAAAAATAATTACAGACTACAAAATTTGAACTATATTTGATATTTTTTTATGTTTCTCTTAATTCTTGAATAAAAATAAAACCCTTAATGAATTTTTTGTTTCTCTTGATTCTTTATTCTTGAATTATGACAAAAATAAAAGTTAAAGGCTTAAGGAAACAACACTCTTGATGACTTAAATCCGAACAAATGAGTTATTGTAAAAAAATGAAGTACTAAACTATAACATTAAGTACACTTGATAGTTTTTACGTTTCTCTTTATTCATGATATGACAAAATTATGACAAAAATACAATTTAAAGATTTGAAGACTTGAAGTGACCTTTAAAGGCTTAACTAGGTTAATTAGATTAATTAGGCAGGCTAGGGTAATTAGGCAAGTTATTGTATAATAATGGTTTGGTCTGTAGATTATTGCAAAAAACAAATATAGCTCAAAGGGGCTAATAATTTTGACCCTGAAATGGTCTTTAAAAAAATGTAAAACTGCTTTTATTCTAGCCGAATTAAAACAAACAAGACTTTCTCCAGAAGAAAAAATATTATCTGACACACTGTGAAAATTTCTTTGCTCTTTTAAACATCATTTGGGAAATATTTGAAAAGAGAGAAAAAAATTGAAAGACAAAAATAAAACAAATAAACAAACAAATCTAAATCTAAAATAATCAACATTATTTTATGTGGACTTTGGAAGAAATGTTATAAGACCTGTATAGACCTTTTTTAAGTGCTCTCCTAATTTTTTACATAGCTGTGTAGACCACAGGTGTCAAACTCCAAGTTTCCCACAGTTCTCCATGATTTCACTTTAGCCCCTAATTAATCACCTGATCAAACTAATGGAGATTTCAGGCTTGTTTGAAACCTACAGGAAAATGTGTTGGAGCTAAACTCTGCAGGGCTGCAGTTTGACACTACAGCTGTAAACATTCATTCATGCGTTTTCCTTCAGCTTATTCCTTTATTTATCAGGGGGCACCACAGCGGAATGAACAGCCAACTATTCCGGCATATGTTTTACGCAATGGATGCCTTTCCAGTTGCAACCCAGTACTGGGAAACACACATTTACTCTCACATTCACACTCATACACTACGGCCAATTTAGTTTATCCAATTCACCTGCATTGCACGTCTTTGGACTGTGGGGGAAACCGGAGCACCCAGAGAAAACTCACGCCAACACAAGGAGAACATGCAAACTCCACACAGAAAAGCCAACTGGCCTGGCCAGGACTCAACCCAGCGAGCTTCTTGCTGTGAGGTGACAGTGCTAACCACTGAGCCCACGTGCCACCCCCTGCTGTAGACATACATGATTAAAAAAGAAAAAAAGTTCATCCTGAAAAGACTGCATATTAACCCACTTCAGTAACCTTTGCAGAAGATCCACCTGTTCGGTTCATCTTCAAATATCTATAGCTCCGTCTAATTGTGTTTTTGACATTTTAAGGGCTGCGATGATTCTGCCTGTGTGATCGTACTGTAAGCTTAATTAATAGAAAATATCATCTTTCCTGTGAAACGCAGACATGTATGCACATGCACTGCCGAATATTTCTGAGCACACCATCTAAAAATAGAATACAAGCGTTTTCATCATCTGCTTAAGCGAACCTCTAATAACTGCATTCATTACTCCAGAGACGCGCACTGACAAACAGTGCAACAAAACACACTTTCAACAAGCATCTCTTATGACCACACACACATGCACGCACACACAGGGAGTCATATAATGAATATAAATGATATCTATGTAAACTCAGCAGATATCATTCATCAAACACATCAAAATTCATGAGAGTACAGTAGTTCAATAACCACACAGGGTATACATGCATCTATAACACAAATCAATACGTATGACTGCAAAACAACAAGAGATACTTCACTTCAAGTGCTAATGCTCTGCACTCGGTCTGGTTATTATGAACTAAAAGCCTAGGAATTAAAAAATCTAATTTCATCTATCTTTAGTGAGCCAATTCCCGATGGCCGGAACTTAAGTTATTGTTTAATCGAAGTAAAGAGTATGACCAAAACGGACAATGTGCTGAAGCAGACTTTCAAAATGGTCAAAAAATCCTATGGGAATGATAAAACATGCTAATCTACATGGAATGAACCTATATGAGGATATACTGTATGTGCATATATGATAACATATTTTCTGCATTTATGTGTATATAGGCCACATATAGGCAAAATTGAGGTGCATATACTGTATGTGCAAATACAGGCCATATAAGTCTCCTGTATTGCTTCTTAATATCCACATATAAGCCCTATATGTTTCCCAGAGATGGGTTGTGGCTGGAAGGGCATCCGCTGCGTAAAACAAATGCCGGATAAGTTGGTGGTTCATTCCGCTGTGGCGACCCCGGATTAATAAAGGGACTAAGCCGAAAAGAAAATGAATGAATGAATGAAGCCCTATATGTATATACAAGAAGATGTCTCCTATATAGCTCATATCTCACTTTAGCAAATGTCATACATAACGCCTAGCTCATCTTTTCTATTATCTAAGGCAATAACCAAGAACTAAATAAAATGCAAAAAATAAAATAAAATAAAATAAAAAATAAAATATATGTGGGAACACTTGAAACTGGTATCACATGTAATTAGCATGTTATGGAATTTAACTACGGTAAAAACATAATAAAATATAGGAAAACAGCCAATTTTATATATGTCACATTTATTTAAAACCTATATTAAAACAAATTTTTTTTACATTTGTTATTAAACATGCTAGCAAAATGCTAAATTATGTTAACACTATGTTAAAGGACAAAATTAAAATGGGAAAAACTACCAAAGTAAAGCTTTTAAAATCAAGTTCTAACGTGATGGTCAGGCTTGTTCAATCCAGCGTTAAAATTTGTCTTCTTGTCAAAATGAAACAGTTTTTTTTTTTTTTTTTGACAACTGTAGGTCAAATTCTATGTTAAAACATGCAAACAACATGTTAAAATGTAAAATCATTTGGCTAAATCATGTTAATATGAAAAATATTCTAACACATAACATATTAAAACATGCTAGCAACATGCTAAATTGTAATCAGCTTGCTAAAACACAGCAGCTACCCAGATAACAAGGTTAAGGTTACCGTAAAAGTTCTCTTAACATTCCCATTATTGTTTTTGAATGTTATTAGAATGTTCAAGTAGTTTTTCTTTGACGTTTTAACATTATGTTTTGGTTATATTATTCCAAACACTTTCATAAAGTTTCAGTCTTGTGTTATATTAATGTTCTCAGGATGCTTTTAAAAACGTCATTAGAACATTCCTTCCACTTTATGCAAATGTTTTAAGAACATGTCACTAACTTTCTCAGTAAGTTTGACAATAGTGTTGGCAAAGGTATTTTGGAACAGTTCAAATTTCGAAAAAAATTTAGACAAAGTAATGATGTTATTTTTTGGGTATTAACATTAATAGAACATTCTAGTCACATGATATAAATGTTCACATGATATAATTGACATGATATAAATGTTCTAAGAATGTTGCCCTAATGTTCTTACTAAGTTATATAAACATTATTATAAAAGGTTCTTAGAACATTAAAAATGTCCAGTTTTTTTAGATGACATTCTTTCATTCATTCATTTATTCATTTTCCTTCAGCTTAGTTCCTTATTTAACACAGGTTGCCAAAGTGGAATGAACCACCAACTATTCCAACTAAATGTTTAATGCAGCAGATGCCTTTCCAGCCGCAACCCAGTACTGGGAAACACTTATGCACATTCACACACAAACACACCCATACACTACGGCCAATTTCATTCATTCATTTTCTTTTCGGCTTAGTCCCTTTATTAATCCGGGGTCGCCACAGCGGAATGAACCACCAACTTATCCAGCATTTGTTTTTACGCAGCGGATGCCCTTCCAGCCACAACCCATCTCTGGGAAACACATCCATACATTCTCATTCACACACATACACTATGGACAATTTAGCTTACCCGGGGATCGAACCAGCGACCTTCTTGCTGTGAGGCGAACGTGCTACTCACTACGCCACCGTGGCTACGGCCAATTTAGTTTATTCAATTCAGTTAAACCACATTTTGGGGGAAACCGGAGTATCCGGAGGAAACTCACACCAACACAGGGAGAACATGCAAACTCTACACTAAAACAAAAACACCAACTGACCCAGCCGGGACTCAAACCAGCGATCTTCTTGCTTTGAGGCGACAGTGCTAACCACTGAGCCACCGTGCCTTTTAGATGACACATTAACATAAGTTTTTGGATATTATAATGCTGTTTTTATGTAAATAAAGTGTTTTCATGTTTTAGTTCCATATTAATGTTCTCAGAATACTATTTAACTGAAACATTATTAGAACAGTTCTCTTCACATTAACATACTCTTCCAAGAATGTGTTTCTATTAAGGTTACAAGAACGTTCCAAAATTCATCATTTTAAGAACTTTATGAGCTAACATCTACACAACTTTTATGATTATTATGCAATGTTCTGAGAACATTCCATAAGCGGAGTATATACTTGCAACTTTAAACTACTTTCACACATCAAGCTTTTATAAACTACTATAAGCTTACTGTTCTGGTTTCCTCACCCTACAAAGTTAGTCTCAATTAACTTTATCTAATCTTATCAGTTTATAAAATAATAAATAATACCTTTTTAGAAATATGACATTACAACAATATAGAAGCCAAAGTAGCAGAATCAAGTCTTGACTAATAGTTCATTTATTAAAGGAAAGAGGTTTTAAAACATCTCAAAGCCTCTGAGGGCCACATCAGACCAGCTCTGCTAAGTGCAGCACCCCGTGGGCAGTCTAAAAGGTTTTATTCGGGGGCATTATTTTACTCCTGGTTCAACACAAGTTAAGCTCTCTCAACACGTGTGCCATCGAGACAATATCATTTAATCTCAGTTTTTAAAAAAATGTGTTCAAAAAGTTGGAAGCTCTTGTGCAATTAACTCCAGAGGGTTTGAAAGCAGCTTTTTGTTCAAGCACCTATATTAATTCTTCCATACAGAAAGAGGTTATTAAAGCTGTAAAGTTGTCTGAATCATCCTTTCAGCTGTGACACCATTGTTCTAGGTTTATCAACCTCTGGTTATGCAAGTTCCTTTTTGATTGATCATGGCAGAGTAAGCACTTTTATAACACTTTTTAGTTTTGTGGTTATACTTATGAAACAGTTTGTATTTTAGCATTTACTCCAGCGCAAGCAAACACTGCAGTGATGCATTTTTAGAGAGATTTTCCATTGGTATTGAGTTTATAGGAGAAAATAATACTCCAGCAACAGTAACCTAAATATATGCATTTATATTATACAGGGTCATTTTACATTTATTGTATCTATGGTTTGTTCAGATCTAGAATTTCTGAGTTAAATAAAGTAGCATGATAAGATTAGACTACCTATATTTGATTGAATGCAAACCATGCGTAAAATACCTGCATATATATATATACTCTATATATATACTCTATGGACTGAAGCTGTGAGTTTAATTACAAAAACAGTGAACTTATTGCCTTGTTGCTTAGAAATATAATAAAGCAGCAAAGCATTCATGAGGCAGAAAGCAAATTTCTATGCTCTTGACTTTTTCTTTGTGTGATTACTCTCTTATCAATATAAAAAGTCTCCACCTCAACAGTGCACGCACACACAGACACATCTACAGCACAATTTTAGCTATTTAGTTGGGCAAATGTGTCACCCATGCATTTTAGTGGCTTTGAATTCCAACGGTAATTAGTTAAATGTGCTTAGATGCAAGTCAGATATCGATAAAAACCTAACAAATAAAACTAATATTTGCAAGTGGCTCAAAACGGGTGTGTGGAAAAACATACTTGAGAATATTTTGGTGTTTATCCCCAAGCTATAAATTCTGATGTCTGTCAGATTTGAGTATGAAATTCTCTTTTGCATCAGCTGTCAAATACACAAAATGTCATGTCAAAAGCATATCGAAAATGCACTACATTGGTTATGTTTTTGAATGTTAACAGCTGGGGACAAACCTGCATGTGTATCAGTTTATTAGATCTGTTAAACAGCATCTCTCAACATACAAACAATCAGTCTCAACGCTCCTTTGAAAAAGCATTTCGATTCATTATAGTGTGACATTTACATTCCTGGAAGAAAACTATAACAACTGATGGAGTTCATAAACAGTGGTTTAAAAATAACTCCAATCATAGTGGACTTTGTGTTTAATAACTTCGTTACCTGCTCACCTAATGTTTATGTTCATAATATTATTTGCTAATTGATAACCTCATGTAGAACTCTGCTACTGCACACCAGAGGTCGCATTTCAGTCACAGGCGCATGGTTTTAAGAGACTTCCTGAATGAATGAATGAATGAATGAATGAATGAATGAATGATTGATTGAATGAATGAATGAATGACAGAAAGAAATACACTGTTTTGCACCAAGGCAACCCGTGGTGCCCTTATCATTGTTTTTCAGATAAACAAGAATGTTCACTTGACATTTTTATATGTCTTATGGTATTTTTATGCTTTAGCAGAGTCAAAGACTTACACACAGCACATTTAAGTTGGAACATGATAAACTTATTTTAATAAGTTGCAATTAGCTAAAAACCTATATCGTCATGACAAATTGATCATATAATTACAGTGCATCATTACATATTAATTTTAAGTGATCTTTACAGCAAATATTTTTGTGTAACACTGTACAGCTGCATGATATTGGAAAAATCTGACTTTGCGATATTTTGTTTTTCTGCGATATGAATATAATTTCTATTTTTTAAATTGCTCTGTTTGGAAAGATTTCATTCATTTAGATAGATTGGAAAAGATCAAGTCTTTTTCTGTGCAGTATATTTGCATAGACTGTAATAAATTAAAAGTGCATATAAATATAACAGAGCAAAGATAAGAGTTGAATTAACTGTGCTCTATGGTTTTCTGGCAAATCGAACAGTTTTTAGTTACAGAAACTAAACAATCAAACAAAAAAAATATGTCATCATAAACGATTTAAAAATAAGAATATTTAATAATAGCTTTGTCTTTTAATCTTCAATAAATTATCTAATCCTGCGATGTGACTATTGCGGATACACACATTGATATATCGATAGTCAAATGAAATATTGTGCAGCCATATAACCAACCCAGGCTCATTATTGATACTTACGCCTGCACACATTGCTCGACTGTGCGAAATAGACCCAGGGATGTATGCTGTTTTGCTTTTTGTATTCGCGAATCCACCAGAGGCCTCTGTGTACGCTTAATCAGAACTTAAATTTCTCTCGCAAGTGTCATTCGCGCCTGCTCTTTCGCAGAAATCCACCAGAGGCCGCTGTTGACTGACTGACCGATTGACTGACCTACCCTCAACCTTCCCTAAACCCAACCGATAGTGTTTTCAAAAAGCCCGATTGATCCGCCCACCCACTTCCCTAAACCCAACAACAGTGTTTTCAAAAGCAATCCAGAAAAAGAAAAGCCCTCGCAGCAGCATGATTTTTACCACATTTTCAGATTTTACCAGATTCTCACTGTTATCTACTTATTTAATTTTTTTGCCTTTTGTTGTTTTACATGCTTTCTGGAACCGTTCTTAGCCGGGCTTGAACCCCATCATCACGGTCAACTCCTCTCTGCATCTCAAGTCCGCCGACGTACGAGGCGAGCCACTGAGCAAACTGGTAACAACGGTAAAGCCTTCCACAACGAGATAAGCAGTTAGCTTGTAGCGGGAAAAGAAACAGAAACTGTCAATGGTGTCATCCCGCCCCACAGCGTTCATTTTAAAGACGAAATACAGCCATACATAGCTCTGGCTACATAATTCGTGCTCTACAGAAATGTATTTGGGGGTACGTTTTCCAATGAGCCTGTGGTGCATATAACAGCTTTTGTACATGCAATTTTTTGTAACTTTCATGCAACACAGGCTCATTCTGAAAACATAGCCTTAAATACATTTCTGGAGATTATATAGCCCGAAGTACACATGGCTGCATTTCGTCTTTAAAATGAACGCTGTTGGGCGGTATAACGCTGTTCCTTTTCGTGCTTACCAGCTGACTGCTTACCTCTGTATGGACAACTTTCCTGCTGTTACCAGTTTGTCCAATTAGCTCGCCATGTACTTCAGCAGACTTGAGATGCAGAGAGGAGTTGACCATGACAACAGGGTTCGAGTCCAGTGAAGAAGGGATCCAGAACACAGGTAACAAAAAAAACAGCAGTCAAAAAATACAAACAAACAAGTAAATAACAGGGTGAAAATGTGGTAAAATCTGAAAATGTGGTAAAAATCAGGTTAGGGCTTTTCTTTTTCTGGATTGCTTTTTAAAACTGTCAGTTGGGTTTAGGGAAGTGGAGGGGCACTGGTCAATCGGTGCATTTAAAAACACTATTGGTTGGGTTTAGGGAAGGAGGACGGGTGGGTCAGTCGTTTGGTCAGTCAGTCAGTCGACGGCAGCCTCTGGGGGAATTATATGAGAAGAGCAGGCATGAATGGCACTTGTAAGAGAAATTTGAGATCTGAAGAAGCGTACACAGCGGCCTCTGGTGGATTTGCGAAAACAAAAACTGCAAAAAAAAACCTTACCTCCTGGGACCCATTTGGTGCTCTGCAGACATGTATAGAGTGGTCCGTTTTCAGAGTGAGACTAGGTTGCATTTATGGCACATCAGATTTGATATTTGTGCCGCCTACTGTGTAAATAAGCCTTATGACACAAAAACCGGCTTCATTAAGGAAATCGATAATTATTTTTTATGATCTTCCAATTTCGTTAAGCCTCGAGGCACAGTCCTGACCCGAATAGTTCGCTATCATTTTCTGATACGAATTCTTTCACTGTTATCCTGCTTTTTTAGTCTAATAATAGAAGTGTTGAACCTACATCGACTGAAAGTGGGATGATCCTGAATGTCAGATGTGAGGCAAAAAAAGTATAACAGCCCCGAACGAGTGGTGATTGTGGACTGAATAAAACTACTCACAGCATCCCACTCCAGGACAATGATTTATTATTTTACATGTAGGAGACCGTGTGTGTTTATGCATGCGTGCGACTGAACTGCATTATGGTTCGTTCAATTGTCTACCGCTCGCTAATTTCCCTGAGGCGGTTCTATTGACAGACCATGAGCTTGTTGTACTCAGAGGCATCTCAAGAGTCCTCCATCTTTCATACAGCGATATCTGTCTATACCGACACGGAGCACAATGCAAATGCTAATTAGCACAGTGTAATTGCAACTGCTGTCACATGGAATTCAATGTCAACAATAATTAGTAAATCCTAAGACAATATCGCAGAACGTCCTACTGTCAGTATTCTGTTACCAGGGGAACTGCGGTAAATCTGGTCACTTGTCATGTTTGACTTGCAGGCAACACCCATTTAAACACCTCTGAATCATCTGAGGAGCTGCGATATACCTGGAGAGAGTCATCTGTTAACTTTCGCATTCATCTCAATGGGAGCAACTCAGCTTGTGCATCAAGAAGCACTTTAAAACAAAGTCAGTTCTGTCATCATTTCAAATCTGCCTCACCATTCTTCTATCCTTAAATACAAAAGGGAAGTTTTGAAAGGAATATCCTCACAAAAACTTACAAAATAATGAAAGCTAACAAGGATTTGGCAATAGAGCTACCTAAAATGACCCAAAAAGCACCAAGAAGATAAAATGGCTATATCAGACCATTTACTGTAATATTTGCAACCAGATGACTCTTATTATGTAGTCATCTAGAAGCAGTTGAACGATTTAAAATAAATGATATTCTTCAGAACTTTCTATTAAATAATTCAGAAATTGTTGAAATATCCACTTGCAAGATATAAGAGCAGCTCATTCAAGTCTTAGTTTATAGACCTTTTTCTTCATTGCTGTATGGAGGGTGCCAAAGCGACCAGCGCCTTCCAGTACGATGCTTAGAACTTCTGTTTACATGGGTTTCAATACCTTTTTGAGTGTGTTACGGAGTGTTTTTGTGATGCAAAACTTTGATTTTCAAAGATGTGTGTTAAAGCCTTTGCCTTCCTCTTAATTCAGTGTCTGCCGTTAGATAAGATGTTGAAATATAGCATCAGTGTTTCCGATCTGTCAGCTGTTATACTGTACTCAGCGGCTCTTCAATGCACACACATCACACGCAACACATCACTGCATTATAGAGCAAACCATATTACTGGCATGAAACTTAACAGGTACTGTATGTAAGCCATGCAGTTTCCAAAAATTACCAATAAAAGTATGTTACTGATACTATTCTGGCAGATTTGCATGTTGATTCTATTCGAGAGCCGTTTATGTTTCTATTAGTTAGTTTGGATTTTGGAGTATTTACCACGGTATGTGTTTTTCTGTCATTTTAAAATGCCACTTCATTTTCACTTTGTGCCACTTCTTCAATCAATGTGTTAGTATAACAGAACGTGTGTGTCAAGCATTTTGGTGAATTACATTTGTTTTGGTAGGTTATACATTTGTTCACTTTAGCGATGACGGTGCTCCATTTGAATGGCACAAGATGCTGTCTGCCGATGAGGGTAAAATGATTCGCAGCAATTGTTTTCCATCCCATTAGATCGCATTATTTATATAATCAGTCCAGGAGGTGGCGCTGATCGACATTAGTGTTAATTCAAAGACATTAAAAGTAAAAAAAGAAAAAGAAATTATTAATTAAAACTATAATTTCAAAGTTGTCCAAATGTGACTCTTTATACGAATCAAGCTGCCAACCGGAAGTTTGAAGCATCCTCACTACGCTTACACACAAAGCCTAACAGGCCATTTTGCATTGTAAGAAAAAGGTCTACATCAGACCATCAAATATTTGCAACAGGATCACTCTTAATCTGGTAGTGATTTAGAAGTCATTTCATGTTTTTATTTCTATTTAAAATTAATGATATTCTTGAAAAGTTTTCTATTAAATAGGTCTAAAACAGCTGAAATAGTCATTAATATAGAAAGTTAGCACTGATCAATCATATTTTAATATTTATTCATTCATTCATTTTCTTTTCGTCTTAGTCCCTTCATTAATCAGGGGTCACCACAGCGGAGTGAACTGCCAACATGCAAACTCCACACAGAAATGCCAATTGACCCAGCCAAGGCTCAAACCAGTGACCTTCTTTCTGTGAGGCGGCAGTGCTACCCACTGCGCCACCACTTTTTAAAAACATTTTTTAGGGGGGTTTCACCTTTTATTGGGATAGGATAGGATCAGCATAGGACCTCGAGCCGGGATCCAACTAGGGTCACCGTGAACACCATGGTGCTATATGTCAGGGCAATTAACCACTAGACTATTAGCGCCAACTTCCATGTTTTTAAAAATCAAAAAACATGTCTAATTTGAAACGATGATCAAAGGAGACATGTATACATATATTAAATTTATGTTTACAATTTATAGATTTGAGCATTTGTTATAATAGTTGGTTAACATTTGCTTTATTAACCAAAACCAAATATTAATAATTAAAGGATTGTTTTCATTATTATTATTATTATTATCATTTATTTATTTATTTTACAAAAATCAATGTAATTTTGATTGAGAAATTTGTACTTACATTAAATTTGTTTACAACTTATCTACTTTGTTAATCTGAATATTTATGATGTAAAAATCACTTGCACTTTTTTGTTTTACTAAAATGCATGTCTACTTTCAAATGGCAGTCAGTAATAAACATGTAATAAACATGTACATGTATTAATTTATGCATACAATTTTTTAAAATCAAGCACTGACTTAAAGGAATATTACAATTACAATTCTGTCATCGTTTACTCATCCTTCACTTGTTCAACACAAGTTTCAGTTTCTTTCTTCCATTGAACAAAAATAGATAATTTGAAGAATGGTGATTTCTGGCACCCACTGACTTCCAAAGTAATTTTCTCCTATTTATAAACATTTATAAACAAAACATGCCTCCTTCTGAATGTAGCCCTTCTCAAGTTGGTAACGCTTTAGAACAAAGGTCCATTAGTTAATGCATTTAAATACAGTATATTAACTAAGTATGAATGATCGTTTAAGCATTAATTATAGCTTAACATTTACTAATGCATTATTAAAAATCCAAAGTTGAGCTTGTTAACATTAGTTAATGCACTATGAGTTAAGGTTAACTAAGGATATTTAACTTAAATAACACTACCTAAGGTTAACAAAGATGAATTAAAACTGCATTAAATGTATTACTAATTGTTTATCCATGCTAGTAAATACATTAACCAATAAAACATAATGTTAAATTGTTACCCTGAAACCTACTGATTTTTTTCATCATACCATAGTAGTCAATACAGTACGAAAACAGACATCCTCATCCAAAAAACATGTCTTCCCCATCTCTAATTCTCTAAAATTTACACTTACCTGTAGCTTCCACCATTCCTTCCAGTATGACCACTATCTCAAACTCCTCTCGTGCCAGTTGCTCCTGAGAGACGTCCCAGAACGGGCTGTTCTTGTTGATCTCGTGGCAAATAATCAGCGGCGACACGAGGAACAGCCGATCGTCCCCCGTGTCAAAGCCCACGTTGATGTCCGTCTGGTTGAGAGGAATAAACTCTCCTTCCTTCGTCTGTTTAGAGCGGATAAGCTTAGCCCTAATGGAGGCCTCCACAATGTGCGAGTTACGCAAGTCACCGACACGGAACATCACACACAACTTGCTGTCCCGCACGGATATCACAGCGGTGTTGGAAAACATGAGCGTTTCGGCTCGTTTCTTTGGCTGGGAGATTTTTACAAACATGCAGCCCACCATGAAGGCGTTGACGATGGAGCCCAAAATGGCCTGAATCAGCAGCAGGATGATCCCCTCGGGACATTTGTCTGTTATCACACGATACCCGTAACCAATGGTGGTCTCAGTCTCGATGGAAAAAAGAAACGCCGAGACGAAGCCATTGAGGTTATTCACACAAGGTGTCCAGTCATCATCATCGGTGTGGTCCAGATCTCCTCGGGCATAGGCGATGAGCCACCAGATGAAGCCAAAAAACACCCACGTGGTGGTGTAGACCAGTGTGAAGACCAGCAGATTGAAGCGCCACTTTAAATCCACCAGCGTGGTGAAGATGTCCGTCAGGTATCGGTAGGTTTCACGCACATTTCCATGGTGGACGTTACACTTGCCGTCTTTCTCCACGTATCGCTGGCGGCGTTTTTTCAGTGGAGCTCCTACGTGTTCAGAACAATCTCCTCCACCCCCGACTCCCCCAACAACCATCGTACGGTCTGTGGGGACCTGCAGTGAGTTTGAGGAACGGAAAAAGAAGAGAGACATTTTAATAAGTTTTAAAGTGCAAATCAAAACTAACCATATGATTTCAGTGTTTCCTCCAGAATTTTTTCCAGCTGTGGTGGCAGGCCTTTTACACAGATCTTCCAACTACCTATGCCGTTATTTCAATGACAAATGTGGTGAGCACAGTATTACAAGTCGAGATCGCATTCATGTAATGCAAGCATGTGAATCTCTTTGCTTGTGTGCCGATTTCCTCTGATTGTGAACAAAACTTCTTACATGCCCCCTCAAATATACACTGCTCAAGCGCAGATTTTCTTGTGCGTTCAAAAATAAACACAGCTGAAGTGCAATTTAGTGCGTTTGTGTAACGAGTATATCTCCAACATTTATTAGATTTGCTAGGAATATTGATGAATGTCTCCAATAGACCTACAGAACGGCATTAATGCATCCTGAAGTAAAGTGAAACAACCATAAACTCTAGCAAGATAAAGTCATTGTATGCAGAACCACAGACTTCATCTATAAATAAAGTATAATTATGGAAACTGTGTTCATCATAACTGAAAGCTACGTCGTGTTTGCTGGCTTCAGTCCTGGCAGAGCCCTGTCAGTCAGTCAGCATGTATCTAAAGGCATGTATCTAAAGGGTTAAACAAATATCTAAAAGGTTAAATGTATCTAAAGGGTTAAACAAATATCGCACAGTACTACTACGATTACAGAAAAGTTCACAGTTATAATTCACTTTCCTTTTAATAGTTTGATGCGATATAACACGCTATTAAAAAACAACAACAACGACTTTATATTTTGAATGAGGAGCTGTAATGTAGCCGTGGCGGGAATGAATTTTGGTGTGCCATGGAAGAATGAATGTAGCGGAAACCATGGATTTTGTCAGCTCACATTGCTAGTTTTGTGCTGCGCATGTCATTAAGAAAACAATTGTTTGCCCTTGTAATCTTTAGGTGCAATCTGAAAATGCACTTTCAGTTTGTTTTCAGTTAAATTCTCAGATTACGTCTGTCTGAGGTATTGGGCGAGGCTAACATCCCTAACCTCGCCCCTCCAACTGTCAGTGTTGACAACAAACAGAAGTGATGAGGAGGAGGTGTCTGTTAGGTTATAACAAGTCTTATACAACCCATTTCCTGATCTTCCTGAATAAAATGCCTACTTTACTACATCCAATCAGCTCACAGTAAAAAAACACAAGCCACGCCCACTGTTTTCTCATTTAATATTCCATTTCTCTATCAACTGCATCACAATGCAAGAGTTTAAAAAAATGGTAGCAGCATCGTGTTCATGTGGACTTTAGCGAATGTAAAGAGACTAAAAATAGTGACAATACCATTTTAGTGGTCAGTGATTGGAACTATTCCATCGTCAACTGAGGCATTTATCTTCATGGAAAGAAGTATTGCAGTGGAATCTCTGTAGTCTCTGTGATTAATTGTGCTCAACATCAATGGTCACAAATGGCATGGTCCATGTCACTATTTTAAAGGGCACCCATTTTACTTTTTCAAGATTTAAGATAAGTCTTTTGTGTCTCCAGAATTGAACGTTTCAGCTCAAAATACCCATCAGATTATTTATTATACCTTTCTGAATATGGGGTATTTGAGCTGTTGTGCCTTTAATGCAAACGAGCTGGTTCTCCCCGCCTACTGATGATCACAGAGAGCTGAACAGATCTTTTAATCCCAGTTTTTTAGCGCTGTCCTGTCTTGTGGATATGATTATACGTGTTACTATAGAGACATGTTAATAAGCGGCTGTCCATCAATTTAATGGGCAGGGAAAACGGAACGTTGCTGTGGGCCTCAAAATGGGAGGGATTTGGATCCTATTTTAACATCAGGGAATTTAAAAAAAGAAACTTATTGTGTTAATATCACTCCAGTATGACTGTGGATACACAATATCTACACACAGTTCTGTGCAAACAGCATACAAAAGTTGATTTTCATCATAGGTGCCCTTTAAATAACTTATTTCTCTTGATTTGAACATTCTTTGAAACATTTGGGATAACTTCAGCAAATATATACCACAGTTCTCTCTGTTTTTGGATATTTTAATGAAAACTTTTACATACTCTTGCATTTAATCAATCCAATTTATGGAGTTAATAAAGTTTAAATGCTGACATTAAATGTTTGTTAGTACATTAAATTTTCCTGTCAATCAAATACAAGTTCTTTTTTTAACCACTTAATTTAAGTCTCAAAAAAATGCACACACACGTCTTAAAAAAATGATGTACCTGAATGGACACTAGCAAGGCATCTCAGCAGACCACATGTTATTGGATCATTGAAAAAGCATCTTAATACCAACTGAAGTACTTGAAACAAATCATAGTTGTGGTTTAGAAAGTTGAACTTCCAGTGAACCTTCCCAAACATTGACAGATGAAAAAATAGCATAAAGGGTAGAAGAAAGCCGAACTTACTTTGTCATTGTGATCAATCCATTTTTTTGGCAACTTGATGCCCTGTTTTTCCACATCCTGGCCCTTGAAACCACTCATGGCCCAGAAGGCTGAAGCCACAGATGTCGTCTCCGATCCAACACAGTAGCTGGAGCTCCCAAACTGTTGAAAGCAAACACACGAGATCTAGCAGGTAGCTGAGATAAGAGGATTTTACCATAGACAGCGAGGCAAATGGGCCTGCAAGTAGTCTTAATTAAGCTAAGAGTGTTAAATTATGCTGCCTTACTACTTTGCTTACCTCCACACCAGATTTGCACAATCATTCCCTGATGTTGTTTTTTTAAAAACACATATAAGGTTTAAATTAAAATGCGAGTGCCAGAAAGATAAAGTCATCTCTTGTTTAAAAGGGACCTATTATGCAAAATTCACTAAACATGTTGATTGAACACTTATGTGTGTCTACGGTGTGTAAAAACAACCACCCTATAATGGCAAAAACCCACCCTCTCCCTTTTTATGATTTCCAAAAATCAGATGTAGTCTCTGAGATTACAGTGACATTACAAGGGCTTGTGATGTCACCGTATTCTCAGGGCATACACACACTAAGTACAGTTGCCTTGAACCGATCCGAAGCACGCTTGTTCTCCCTTCCGTCTCCCCCGACGGCCCGCACTCACATTACTTTCGGTCCTGAGCATGCTTACGTTATTGAGGATGCACTGTTCAGTTTAAGAAGTGCTCTCACTCAGCACAATGGACATTTCTTTATATCATTATATCGTTTTAGTGGTTTGATATGCAGTGACACACAGTCAAATTTTTCACCGAACAGATCAGCCACTTTTGACACTCATAAACAATCATAAAGTCCTCGTGCGGCAGGAATTAGGAGGTTTGCTAAAGGTGCAGAGAGGAGTTTGCGTCTTTAATAATCTAGTTTGCGTTCATTAAACAGTAAGAATGATTATTAAATCCATATGAAACAGTCCCCAAAAGTCACATCTCCTCTTCAGTTTCAGGCTCAGGCGCACTTTGCACTCACACTACAAGTGTACCACGCTCAGAGCGCGAAACAGGCCAGGGCACAGTTTGGATAGCATAGTGCGAGTACGCCCTCAGAGACTACTTCTGATTTTTTGGAAATCATCCTTATGATGTTAGTGAGTGGGTTTTTACCATTATAGGCTGGTTGTTTTTACCCATTAGGACAAGCTGCCCTATTTACATTCTGATGCAAATTGATAAGAGTACAGACTTTTACATTGTAACAAAAATACATAAAAATAAGTGTAACGGAGGCCAGCTAGTGAAATGCTATGTCGGTAAACCTCATTCCTCTGACCTCTAAAGGTGCTCTAGCGACAGACACTAGAGGCCATAGTCTTTACCCTCCTTGATAGAGAAACCGACTTCCATACAAAGAATCGCTGGTTTGATCTCAGCTCAGAATGGGTTGGGTGCAATAGGGCCGGTGGGTTATTTATACCTCTGCGTCAAGTGATCGGCATGACCCAAGGCGCCTTCCTTGCACATACAGTAGTTGTGCATTTATACTTCTGCAAGCTGTTTGTGTTGCTCTGCAATAACACCGAAACATTACATAGCAGTAGGTTTTTCTGTTCCTCTGTGTCGAGTTTCTTCGCTGTTTTATTCTGAACTCTACCTCACTGTACCAGTAGCTAAAACTCACTCATTCAGAGGCAGGAACCAGCGGATGTGCAACAACTTTAATTATAAGGTAAACACAAACCAAACATTTCCACTTTGAGCTCCTTCACCGGACTCAACACTTGTAAACAAGTTTACAGTTCCACCAGGCTAGCGGCTCTCAGCACTGCCCTCGCTCATCACCGATACCAAGCTGACCAATCACAGAGGTTGTGCTATGCGTCGTTGCATCGTGTGACATTTTTTGAGAGGTGAACATCAGCGTCAGCTAAATCGAGGGGTATGCGACCACGCAAAGGTCATACGTGTGTGCTTGACACAGAAGTATAAATCAGCCTTTACACATGGGGGTTCGTTCGGCATGGGAGTGAGGTTTCAGGGGGGTCAGTGTAACGAGGGCCAGCTAGCGAAGTGCTATACAGGTAAACCTCACTCCTCTGACCTCAAAAGGTGCTCTAGAGAAATACGCTAGTGGCCATGGTCTTTAGCATCCTTGTTAGAGCTACATACTTCCATGCTAAGAATCGCCGGTTCAATCCCAGCTCAGCGTGGGTTGGGTGCAATAGGACCAGTGGTTTACATATGCATGTCTTCAGCATTTATTATAATCAATAATAAAAATAAGCTAATATATGCATATTTTGTTTAAAATTACTCTTTCAAAATTATTTGTAAAATCTTCTCAACTCCAAACCTTTATATTTCCAGTATGGTGTGTTTGGGATTGTGTTTAACGGTATAGCTACTGTAAAAGGAAAGCATACTTAGCAAGACTTTCTAACTAGAAAGACCATGACATTGCCTGTCCATCAGCCCAAACAAGCCAACACGAAGCAACCTAGAAACTCATTTGAGTCTCTACAGCACGGTTACACTACGAGTATTATTTAAAAATTCAAAGCATGCATATTTGTGGTCCATTGACTTCAAAATCAACATTTACCTCCAGGCTAAAATGACATTCTCAGCCTCATCTCAGTCATGCATCTGAATAATGCTTTATTTCCACATTATTGATCATGTTCACTGACTGCTGAAATCCACATCTGTTTCCACACATTAACCACGAGCTCTCAGTCTCCAATGACACAGCGTCTCTCTCTCTCTCTCTCTCTGCCCGAGCATCATCCAACAGCACCGACAGCAGGTGCGGCTGAGTACCAGTGTGTTTTTCTTACAGTAGCACACACACGTGAACGCAATATTAATGACAGCGGGCTCCGTAGGGAACATGGAGCAAGACAGTCTGAGACAGATGGGGCAGACGGCACACGCCAGGAGATCTGGTCAGACATCAGTGTTGCCAACTCTTGCAAGACAAACACACAACGGAAGCTTCAAAAACAAGCTCAAAATTGATGATAATAAATAAACAAATTATCTGTTGTCAGTTACATGTCATCAAGAGTGTGAAGAGCCCACAACATGTTACATTTAAATACCTTTGAGTGTGGAAGGCAAAACTGACAATGACAAATAACTACAACTCCTGTTGTTTTCCTGCAAGTTATACAAGAAACACTAATAAATAAACAGAAAAGTTACAAAATCATACAAGCATCCCATCAGCCTGAAGAATAAGAAGGTCTTTAGCATGGACTTAAGCTTATCCTATGAGTATTGGCAAGGGATTCAAGAAGCTGGGGCAGAAACGTGAAAAAAGCATGATCTCTATTGGCGTCAATAGCCTAGTGGTAAGTGTGTCTACATCTTTCTCTCTCTGCTTTCCTGTTTCCACTATACAGTCCTATAAAATAAACCCCTTAAGTATAACTATATAAAAACAAAAAAGCCTGATGTCGCCTACATATAGCCTTTGAGTTGATGCTCAGTCAAGAGCTCACAAAGATAAGTAGGGGCCAAAGAAATTTGCATTTGTAAATAAATAAAAAAAAAGAACTGTAAAACAGACAGGCAGGCAGTATAGTGGACATAAAACAGGAGTTACAGTCAAGCACGAAATTATCCATAGCACTGAAAAATTCTGACTTAAAAATTTCTTTTATTCAACCAGCAAATATTGTTTTGACTGGAAAGAAACAGGCTTCTCCAAAAACGATAATATGACGATGTTCAAGAGGCATCCCAGCAGGCACACAACATCATAAGACAGGTTAAATTTAGGTCGTAACGTGTGACCAAAATTGAATGTCTAACCAACCAGCGTTTAAGGACAAGGTTATTTTGACGTCCAATAATGACATCAAATTACGTTGACATTTGGTTGATTTTAGGTTGTTGGAAAGTGACCAAAATCCAACATCTTAAACCAATGTCATATTTTTCGGAATTTATTCGTCAGGTATGACAACCAAAATCCACCATCTGATAGACGTCATAGTGGTAAAGTCCACACAACGACAAGCTGTAACATCATTAGACATTGATAATTGGTTGATTTTAGGTCGGACGTTGAACATTAACGTCGGCCTGACGTTGGGTTCTGACGTCAACCTGATTTTCATTTCCAAACAAAACGTAACGTCCCCACGACATTGAGGAATGTCAATCTGACGTTATGTTGACGTCCTGTGTCTGCTGGGATCATTGTGATTTTTTCTAATTTTTTTTATTTACATTTGAACAAAAACTTTAAGCCACAATTTGCCAGGCATATGAATAATTTCATGCTTGACTGTATAAACTCCTCCTTTTGGTTAGAATAGAGAGTAGAAGAAATGGTTCATCCACTAATTTCCAATAACTTGTGAGCAGATTGGAAAGTAGATTATAGGAAATAAGATAAGAAAAAGTACAAAGAGAGAGCAGTCTCATCCAGCCAGACATTTATAATAAAATTAATTATACTCTGTAATGAATAATACATTACAAAGGCATTTAAAAAAGTAAAAAACTGTATACCTCAGAAGAGATTGTCATCCATCTTAAATGCGAAAAGTTCTTTACAAGCATGGCTTGGATCACACCACAAGGCAGCAAGTTGAATGTGATAATTCTCCAGTGAGTGGGAGAAAGGGGAAGTTTATATTACTGAATAACTATTAACTGAACACAGAACAGCAGCACTCAATGCATTAGTAAACACAAAGACTATCAATGAAAAGTTGCAGTTCATAGTTTCAATTCGTCAATTGGTGAAGTTTGTTCATCGCCATTGGACTGCTGGGTTTGGGTCTGGTAGAGCTGTGCATCATTGGATTCGCTTGTCAGTGTTTTGGCTTTCAGGAGTGACATTTATATCACACTGATCTGAACTAAACTGAATTTCAACTCTACAAACTGGACTGACACAGTTTTTATTTACTAGAACTTCTATGTCTTCTATTGAGATGCTTTGACACAATCTACATCGTAAAAGAGCTATAGAAATAATGATGAATTGACCTGAATTTTCTAAAAATGTCAAATTATTTGAAAAAACAAGCTCAAAAATCCTAACCTACAATTTGTGTTTAAGCACAACTTAAACACAAAAACCAAAGAAACTCAAAGTCATGTACTGTGAGCAGACTTGGCAACTCTGTCAGACATACAGACACTGAGCCAAGAGATAGCCATGGAGAGAGAGAGAAGAGACAGACTGCGAAACTGACAAATAACTCAAATGCAGATAAAGTAAAGCAATACCAAATGATTTATAGCATGAACAGATTAATTATTTATACGGTCCTCATATCAAATAGATTTCCTGTTCAAGATTATGACGGTAAATATGTTTCAAATCCATGAAAAAACAGCCCCTGTTAGGCAGGACCATAAATAAGCTGAGAGCAACTTTCCAGAGTTTTTATTAGTTGTCTGTTTTTGCTTCACTAATGATAATAATTCCAAACAAACCACAGCAGAATGAACTTTTCTTTCTCAAAGCAACACACAGTAGTCGTTTTACAAAATGACTCAATGTTAGTGAATGCCTCACAGCAAGAAAGTCGCTGGTTCGAGTTCCAGCTGGGTCTGTTGGCATTTCTGTGTGGAGTTTGCATGTTCTCCTTGTGTTCGCGTGGGTTTCCTCCGGGTGCTCCGGTTTCCCCCACAGTCCAAAAGACATGCGCTATAGGTGAATTGTCTGTAATTTTCTGTACTGTACTAAATGCATATGGGTGTTTAAAAACATGACTGCATAAAAACATATGCTGGAATAGACCTCTGAAATAGAGACTAAGCCGAAGGAAATTTAACAAAAATATCCTTTACCTGTTTATTTTAATATCATTAAAAATCATTATCGCAATACTCAACAATAATATGGCATATTTTTCCAGTGTCATACAACCCTAGCTAGTACCTACACGAACAACTATTATTATCTAAAAAATAAATATTAACTACAATCATTAAGTAACAGTGTTTTGAAAAGGCACCAATGGCTAATGATTAATAATTATCCTAGCTGCTGGATTCTGAATTAACTGTAATCAATAAAGTTTTTTATCAGTAATGCCAAATAAAAGAGAATTGCAATAATCCGCTCCAGGGGGCTGGCCACTAGCATAAAGGACTGATTATATTATATGATATAATAAGTAAATTATTAAAATGTGCATAAACCAGGGGCGGATCTAGGGGTGGGGCCACAGGGGCACCGGCCCCCTTTTAAATTTTTTTGGCCCCTGTTGTGCCCCTCCTCTAAGTCAATTCTGATTAATATGAAACTTGGACATAAAGATGCGCTTGAATTTATGTTGAACACCGGTGATACCGGTTACTTCAGCTGTTTTTCTTGTATGACAAGTGCTTTCATCCCTGTAGATCCACTGGCTGGATTAAAATCGTTGCAAAGTTGCTTGCCGTGATTCGCTTTTTTAAAGCGGAATGCTTTAGAATGAACCAAAATTGATAGTCATATGATATAAGTAATTTATACTGTATTTTAACAGGACGAAAAGAGTTATATTTTCTAAACCTATAGTGCAAGCACCAATTGAATAACTTGGCCCCCCTCTGTAAACTGTGGCCCCACCTTGGCCCCTGCCTTTAAAATTTCCTAGATCCCCCACTGGCATAAACTAATTTGGTCACGGTGGCGCAGTGGGTAGCACAATCGCCTCACAGCAAGAAGGTCGCTGGTTCGAGCCTCGTCTGGGTCAGTTGGCATTTCTGTGTTGAGTTTGCATGTTCTCCGTGTATTAAATTATTCCAGGTGCTCCGGTTTCCCCCACAAGTCCAAAGGCGTGCTATAGGTGAACTGGGTAAGCTCAATTGTCTGTAGTGTATATGTGTGAATAAGTGTTGGACGAATGGATGTTTCCCAGTGATGGGTTACAGCTGGAAGGGCATCCGCTGCATCAAACAAATGTTGGATAAATTGGTGGTTTATTCCGCTGTGGCAACCCCGGATTAATAAAGTGACTAAACTGAAAAGAAAATGAACGATAAACTAACATGAAAGGGAGAGGGTAAAAAAATGAACAATCTAATACCTAGTTCTGTAATAGCACTGCTTTCTCTTTCAGTCTGATAAACATCTTGACACTTTGCTATGAAACCACTGATGCGCCGTGTGATCTCTGTAACGTTAGCACTCGTCAGAGCAAGAGGAGCTGCCAATCTTCTGGTCCACGTGGTTTGGTCTATTAATAGTTTTTTGCTTATAGACAGCAGTTTTTCACTGTGCTGCATCATATTTGTTGTTCTGTTAGTGCAAGTGAACATATTTTTGCTGTATTTGCACACTGTTTTGTGTTTTGTCTGGCGCACTTCACCACTGTCATTTTACTCTGCAGCTCCACCTCTTGCTCGCCGCTGATGTGCAAGTAAAGCGAGTTTTGTAAACATCGCCGCCTGTTCAAAACATGTTTGGCGATTCATTCTACAGTAGTACCGGTGTCACGATCACCAGCGATCTACAATCAGTGCTCACTGGTAAACACACACACATTCACATGAACTACAAATCTGCCATGTTATGGACTACAACACCTAGTCAAGCACCACACATACACAACCGGTTCCAGATCATGACTAATTACACTCTCACAGCTGATGCTGCTCAAGGACTGATTTTTGCACTACATAAGCAGCACAAACACACACAATGTTGCAGAGTCTTGTTTTCTGTTTAAGTGACATTACAACGCGTTTCATTAGTCTTGCCTTTGCTGTGTTTCGATCCTCGTCTTGTTTATTTGTATATTCCTGTCTGCTGCCTGCCTCTGACCATCAGCCTGCCCAATGACTACGATTCTGGTAGTGGTGGACAAAGCGAGGCTTCATGAAACACTGAAACAGCCGAAGCAAATGTGTCGAAGCTTCGAAACGTTTCGAAACCCGTCTCTATAGTGACACCTAGTGGTCATTTTCCATGTATTGCACTGGAATAGCTTCAGCAAAGAACAGTTAAGCAGATTGAGGTATTAAGCCCCACTTTGTAGGATTGAATCTTCCAGTGACTTAGTGAAGTGGTTAGGGTACCTGACTAACATGCAGCGATAGTGGGTTCAAATCCAGCCTAATGCAGCTATTTTAAAACGCTTTTATATCAGTTTGAATTGCTCTGTTCTTGTATCGTTTCGTTTCAACAATGGTCTGACATCCTAATAAACACTTTGTGAATAAATATGTCTTGTTTTGGTCATAAAACAGGGTTGTTGCTAGATCAGACACTGTTGTGGCCGGAAGTTAACAAGAATTTCCCATTTATTGTATTTTATTAACATCTACCAAAAACCTAAACCCAACCATCACAGTACTGTAAAATATTAATTATTGTTATATAGTGTTACAATAATGATGCAATATTGATGGCGGATCCGCAGCTGCATCCTGTCTACACCATAAAACAGTAACATGATTAAAATACTCATAATACATAATACATAAAATCATGATTTGAGTATTTGTACAAGTCAGGATTCGAACCCAAAAGCCAATTGAAGCACAGTAACAACGTGCACACGCACCGTCCACTAGACCAGTGTTTCTCAACTGGTGGGTCGGGACCCAAAAGTGGGTCGCGGGAACATTTTCAGTGGGTCGCGGAGTGTGTGGTCAAAAAAAACAACAAAAGTTTAATTTTTAACTTGTTTTGCGAATACCGGACTTTTATTTTGAAATGCACGCACGCGTCACCTTTCCGAGCAACATAGAGAGTCAGCTGGTGGAACTGTCGTGATAAGACGCTGAAAAAGAAATTCAGTGAAGTAAGCCTCTCCCAGTTTCCGCGATCTGAGAGTGCGATCAAACCCAGCCCATTCAGAACTACGTATCTGTGAAAGTGGCTGCTCTTCCTTGGTGCAGAGTCAAAGCAGAGAAACAGGTGGGACATAGAGCGCGATCTTCGGGTAGCACTGTCTACCATCACCCCTGACTTTGAAACTCTTATCACATCAGTAAAGCACATCCTCAGTTATCTCATTATCTTCCCAAATTACTGTTAAGTGAAACAGATGTTTATAATTGCTGTCATATTAGATGTAAAAATGGTTATGGATGTTTTAATCATTTTACTGTAATTTGCTGGTTTGTTCTGTTGAACAGGATCAGTGTTCATTTTTTATTAACAGTTCAGATTTGTTTATGGTAACAACCTTTCCTTACCCTAACCACTGTTTACAGTGTTTGTCGTTTTTACTTTGTAATATTTCTATAATTTGATACATTTGGTCAAATGTCAGCAATAAAATATTGTTTATTTGTAATTCTTGCTGATTTTCTCATGATTTATCTTTCACTACTTGTGTATGTTAACAAATAAATACAAATTAATTATAATTCCTAAAATTATATATATTGGGTCACGGCTTGATGACCATGTAAAAATGTGGGTCCCGTGGCCAAACCAGTTGAGAACCACTGCACTAGACTATATGAGACAGAAGAATATCCTGACCCTGGCAGTCAAATGCAGATTCGCCAGGTCTCGAAGCGCTTCTGAACTGCTCGATGCTTGGAATCGCTTTAGTCACGTGACCAGGTGTTTTGAAACACTTCAGTCACGTGACCTAGATGTTTCAGATCATACTTCGGTGCAGTGTTTTGAAACACTTGCGCTTCGGGATCTCGACACTGTGTAGAAACATCAGTTTCACGTCAGCCCTAGATTCTGGATTGCCTGCATACATCTGTTTGCACCTGTTGACCATTGCTTACCTGACCTCATTAATAAACCTGCATTAGGATCCGCACCCTTATTGTCAGTGTTAATTAGTAATCCATATGTTAACGTAAACATTTAGTAAGGTCAGAACAAGAAGAATTGGGTTTAATAATATCAGCAATATTGAAATTGGAAAAAATATCATGCATCAGTGCTTTTGCCCACATCAGGTCCCCGCAGGAGGCTGAATGAACGTGGACGATCTGAGCAGTCAAACAGCCTGCAGCTCGGACACAACTGTGCCAGTGTGACTCTGCTGAATGTGTTGCGTCATCACAGACAGACACACTGGACAGCACCAGGGGTCAGAGTAAAATGTCACCAACTGGAGAGCAGAGCAGCGGGACGGCACTCTCGCTCCTCTGAGCCGAACGACCACCACAAGCCAAGAGCAATCGCAGCACTTTACCTCCTTCTGATCATGGTTTCATTATACCATAAATCACTCTAAAACACATTCTGCTTAAGTGTGTCGACATAAAAATGTATATAAATATGACATTTTGTGTAGGATATTTATGCCCTTGCTCTAATGCTACTTTTCTACTAATGGCTCATGTCATTTTTATTTTAAAGTAGGAGTATTCTGGTCACTGCTTTATTAATGAAATGAAAATTTGCTATGGCATATTTGATAAATATACTCACAACAGCACATAAACAATTTTATAATCATCTAAATAAATTTTAATTATGTAAAATAATAATAATAATAATAATAATAATAATAATAATAATATCCTGATTATATACAAAATGTACTTTTATTAGTCTCATATCTCGACTCACATTTTAACTTTTTTTTTTAAATACACTAACTTTTGCACAAAAAAATCTATGGGATAAATATGAAGTTTCCAAAAATTTTTAAAAAAATAAATAAAGGTTTGTCCCCCAGAAAGTGGGACAAAAACAGAAGCCAAAAAATAAACATAAATAACAGGGTGAGAATGTGGTAAAATTTGAAAATATGGTAAAAATCAGACAAGGGCTTCCCTTTTTCTAGATTGCTTTGAAAACACTACTGGTTGTGTTTAGGGAGGGAGAAGGGTGGGTCAGTCGATCAGTCAGTCATTGAGTCAGTCGACAGCAGCCTCTGGTGGATTTATGCGAGAGAAATTTGAGATCTCAAAGAGCGTACACAGGGGCCTCTGGTGAATTTGCGAAAACAAAAATTGCAAAACAAAACTTGCCTCCTAGGCCGTGTTTGGCGCTCCTTTGAAATATATATATAGGGATATGATTTCAGAATGAGCCTAGGTTGTAACAATACCTTCATATATTCAAAATCAAAACTAAATATTTAAATTAACTAAAATGGCATCAATTTATTACTAAATGTGCAAACATTTCCACCACAACTCCAGTTATATAATGATTTTATTAGCATTATTTGGTAGAATATGATAATATTCTAATGTGATTTTTTTAAAAGTAAGTAATGTAACGTCTGGATCTGGTAAAAGATTTAACCTAGATAAAAAAATACAACAAGATTTAATCACTAAAATATTTCACAATAAAAGCAAGGTAAAAAGCTTTCTAGGCAGTTTTAAAGTAATACCTAAAAATCATACTAAAAAATGTCATTCATTCATTCGTACATTTCCCTTCAGCTCAGTCTCTATTTCAGAGGTTGTCACAGCAGAATGAATCACCAACTATTCCTGCATATGATTTACGCATTGGATGCCTTTCCAGCTGCAACCCAATACTGGGAAACACCCATGCACTCTTGCGTTCACACACACGCATACACTACAGACAATTTAGCTTACCCAATTCACCTATAGCACATGTCTTTAGACTGTGGGGGGAAAATGCAGCACCCGGAGGAAACCCACACCAACATGAGGAGAACAGGCAAACTCCACACAGAAACGCCAACTGGCCCAGCCGAGGTTTGAACCAGCGACCTCCTTGCTGTGAGACAACAATGCTAACCATTGAGCCACCATGCCGTCTACTGAAGAATGTTTGAAGAAAAGAAAAAACTTCCACTGTCTTCCATAGGAACAAATAATACTATCAATGTCAACGGCGGTTTTTAATGGCACATTCTTCATAACTTGTTTATGGCCCGTTTCCACTGAGTGGTACAGTACGGTACGGTACGGGTCACCTTTATCAGGCTTGCGTTTCCACTGCAAAAGGGTACTCTTTTGGTGGGCGTGGTGTACGACAGAAATTTTCAGTCGACATCATTTTCGCTCGAGGAAATGTTTACAGTAAAGCTTTAATGGTCGTTCACAAATCATACGTGAAGCACTTCTCACAAAACAGATGCTTTATTACTGTATACAAATAAACACTGGTGTATAAATGTTAAAATACATAAATAAATGCAGCACATATGAACACATACAGCCCCTTACAGTCTCCGATGTTACCAATTACCGAAAAACTACACACAGCAGTCATTTATGCCTTATTTAGGTTCAAAAACAACACAAAATATAGCCCTAGTCAGTGCAAACCTCTCATCTGTGTCTTTAATCGTCACCAGCACATGTAGCCTCTCATTAGAGAGTAATTTCATCATTCCAAATTCATAATAGTCCAGGTTAGTCCAGCAGTTTCTTCATGTTTGCTGAAACAATAATTTGCTCCTTTGTTTTTTCCGGCTTCTCCTTTGTTTTTGCAGGCGTCAGTCTCGCGTTTGTCTGTTTCTGTAAGGACCGGGTTTCAAAAGCACATCAATAATCAAGCGCACAGGATCGGGTTTCAAAAGCATGTCAATAATCAAGCGCACGTTATTATCATCAGCTCAAGAAGTTTGTTATTTCAAGTATTGACGCGCATGCGAGGGCAAGAAAGTAAGCGAAACCACTCGCGCTTTAGACGGGCTCGTAAAAACTACGGGGCCTAGGGGAGAATCTGCTCTTCTTCTTGGCTTTGTGGCTGTTCAAGATGACGACAAGGTTTGCTTGAGCTCGGGTCGACCATGGCTCGTTATTATATGTTTATTATATATTATACATATTATTGTCTCTCGGCTGTGTATTAAACGTATCCTTTGTTTTCATTCTGGCTTGTTGCGCGAGCAAATGACATATCTCTGTAAACCAATAGCGTTCAGCTGCGTGTCTAGCTCTGCCTTTTGGTCACCCTTTGGTACCCTTGGTATCCGCAAAGGGTGACCAAAAAGTGGTACGGTGCGGTTCGGTTTGGCACGCTTTTAGACAGTGGAAACGGCCTTAAAAGCGTACCCGAACCGTACCATACCACTCAGTGGAAACGGGTCATTAGTGTTCAGCAGACGAAAGAAGCTCATAAAATGTTAAAACCACTTGAGTGTGAGTTAAAGGTAATGAAATGTGAATTTCTGAGTGAAGTATCCCTTTAAAAAAAGAGCTGAGATATGTAAAATCGATTGTTTCTAATAAAAATAAATACAATTAACCCCATCATCAATAATGTACAGCAAGCAAATCTCTGTATCATAGGTCAAGCATCTGTGCTGAGCACTATATCCGTCTGCCTTTTATTAGCTGAATGCTGGACCGCAGACAGCGCTGCATGTGACAGAGACGGAGAAGTCATAAAAATGACTATAATGCTGAAATTCATTACTCGGCGCTCAAGGAAAGATCCACTGCGATGGCTGAGACCCAGACTCTGACCTTAACTCAACCTTTTATCCAGCGCCGTTTAAATGTGAAATGTCTTGATTTATGCTTTATGATCTAGAATCAGTGCTGTGAAAGGCCTCTGACTCCCTCAAGGGCAGAAACAGGCTCTTCTCCTTCAGAGCGATCCAGCAGAGAAAGCAGTGACACCGAACGCTCGCTGCTCACACCATCTGCATAATTACCTTTTCAACAGTTTTTACATAATCCCCGTTTCAGAGAGAGACACTGGATCATCATTGCCAATGACGCCTGGAGAGTTCAGCTCCAGCTCAGCTTTTAGCTCTGGACTAATCAGGCCCATTACTGTTAACTAGGGCTAACACCATTCTTGTTATCATTGAATACATTAACTGAAATAGATATTTGCTTATTTCATTTTACCTTAACTTATTTTATTTCTGCTAGTTGCCGACGAAATATTTTATTTCTTTAAAAAAAAAAAAAATCTGCAGGATGTGCAATGTTAAATCTGAATTACAGTTGACCAATGTCACTGAACACTTGTGATTTGTGACATGTCACTGTATCCACAATAAAATAAAACTTTATCATCTGCATGTGTTTTTTAAGGCCTGTGACTGTGTGAACATTTCAAAAGAGTTTAAAACATTTTGGCACAAGAAATTATGATGTTTGAAGGTATAACAAACTAATTAAATGCAATTATTTATATGATGAAGACTATATAGGGTTATTTTTAGGCATCGGATGATGACCGTTTTCAAGGCATCCCGCGGTTTGGAAAAGTCAAGGTTTTAAAACCGCCAAGATTTTCTGCTATTGACCTTATTCTTCAATGCTGAAGTCGCTCGTTTTTGCGATTGTTTTTGAACTTCTGATTCAGTCGTCTATGGGAGAAATGACTAGGAATAATAAACGAAAGAAAACAGTCAAACTACTTGCTCTACAAACAAGTGTGTTCCTGACTATACAGACAAAGCAGAAATCTAAAATGAATGGAAGTGAATGAGACCGGAAGTCTTGAGCCAAAAAGATTCAAATGGGTGCGCCCACTGGCACGCGGAAAATAAGGTGAATACCATTCCTAAGGTACGTGTAAGATTTTTGTTTTAAGTTGTTTTTTAGTATAACAGTATCTCCAGCAGAATAGTTATGAAAAAGATGCCGTTTTAAATTGTAAAGATATCTGTGATTCATTTGAATTACTTGGCCAGACATGTTTACTGTTACAAAAAATTATAAATGTTTCTAAAAATAACATATATTGTGTTCAAACTGGAAATTTTTTTTTAAAAAGAATATATTTTAGAGCAGCAATCATAATACCGTGAAACCGTAATATTTTTATCCAAGGTTATCATACCTTCAGAATCTTATTTCTGCCATTGCCTAGTTATTTTACATTTGCACTGCAAAAATGCTTTTCTTACTTAGAATTTGTGAAAACAATATTATTTTACATTTTACAACTCATTATTTAGCTTGTTTTAAGTAAAAAGTTGACGTATTTCTTTTAAAACTAAAACAAAACAATATTTTTACTTGATCTAAGAAGTTCTAGATATTTTCACAAGAAACGAGACTAAAAAAAATATTCAATTTCTGTACCTGAATCCTGATAGACTCCCCAGAAAAAACGTAAGAGCTTTTCAAATTATTTGGTGAAATTGTCTTGCAGTAATTAATCGCAGAAGAATAAAATAAATCACAATATCAGATTTTTCCAATAACGTGCGACCCTAATTTAAAGTGAAGTTTGTCATTTTCAAGGCTAAAATCATTTTACCTATATTATAATAATAGGCAAACACAATTATTACACATAAAGATTTGCGTAAATTTTTTTGAAAAGTGTATTGTGCCAATGCAGACACACTAATTTGGCTACTTATTCATCCAACTAATCACAAAGAGTAAATTATTTGAAAGAAATATTTTAAGGTACAATTTCACATTAATTTCTATAAAAAAAATTCATTTAAATATAAATGCAGCTACATTAAAAGAAAAACTATTTATGTGAAAATATTACACAGTTTTCAACTAATTTCTTGAGCTTTCCTTTGCCTTTTAAAATGTAAAATATCACACTATTACATATTATGGTAACTTTGATCAAACTAATAAAGTTTTGAGTCTACTTTCAGAAGTACTTCTAGAGGTGGTTTAAAATGCATTTGGCTGAACTGCTTTAGTAGCGTAAACACTCATTTGGTCAAAACATTCAGAAAGCCACAAGAACAGCTACTGACTGCTTACTGAATAATGTGTGATTAGTGTTTCCCAACCCTGTTCCTGAAGGCACACCAACAGAACACATTTACAACTTCTTCCTACTCAAACACACCTGAATCAACTCAGAGCATTAGAAGAGACTCCAAAAGCTGAAATGAAAGGGTCAGATAGGGGAGACATCCAAAATATGTTCTGTTGGTGTGCCTGCAGGAACAATGATTGGAAACACTGCATTAGGGGACAGGTTGTAAGAAGGCACATCAAAACTATTCCTATATCTCTGTGTTGTACCAACACACATTGATTTTGAGTAAAACCATTGTCGGAAACTAATATTTCCTTTCCCTTGGAGGTAAGACTTCAGATGAAACCTGAACACAAGCAGTCATACAAACAATGCGTTTGACTGCTTGTTTATACCAGGTGGCATCTAATGCATCTTTGCAGTTCATTTCAGTGATCAAATCACGAAATAAAAATGCATGTTAATACCAGGTGGGAAAAAAGGACCTAAATAAGTAGACGCACTCAGTCTAACAATAAGATTCCCAGAAGAATGATGAAAACAGCAGGCGGGGATAATTTCCATCATGTAGGCTGTCAGAATGGAGATGGTCTCTCATTATGCACTTGTGTATTTACAAAGCCCTTTTATCAGCATTTGAGGGCATCTTCATCTCGAGCGATAAAATCATTTGCTTGCATCTGGCAGCTGTCTGTGCAGAACAACAGATACACACACACACACACACACACACACAACACAGGCGAATGGAGAGCAGAGATCCATCCGACATGGGCCAAAAATAGACATGCATTATTTCCAATGCTTTTGAAGCACTCGTGAAGAGCAGGTAAAGGTTTGGACATCACACTTATACAGATATCATCTTGTGCATAAACAAGAAGACAAAGAGAAGAGATAGATTAGAGTCTTTAAATGAAAGGTTTACCCAAAAATTTTATTTAAAGGGTTAGTTCACCTAAAAAATGCTATTATTACTCACCCTCATGTCACTACAATCCCACAACACAAATTAAAGATTTTTCAGATGACATTCAAAAGCTCCCTCATCCTCCATATACAAGTTCAAAGTCCACACAAGGAAACAAAAACATAATCAAAACATTCTTTGTGATGTAAGTGGTTCAACTGTAATCATTTGAAGGTTCAGAAACACTTAACACAGGCTCATTCTGAAAACGTATCCCTATATACATTTCTGGAAATCATGAATTATGTAGCCAGAGGTACGTATGGCTGCATTTCGTCTTGAAAACGAACACTACGGGGCGGTATGACACTGTTCCTTTTTGCGCTTACCAGCTGATTGCTTACCTTTGTATGGACGGCTTTCCCACTTTTACCAGTTTGTCCAGTAGCTTGACATGTACGTCAGCGGACTTGAGACATGGAGAAGAGTTAACCACAAGGACAGGGTTCAGGTCTGGTGAAGAATTGGTTGGGTTTAGGGAAGTGGGTGGGCGGGTCAATCGGTGCTTTTGAAAACACTATTGGTTGGGTTTAGGGAAGGAGGGAGGTGGGTCAGTCGATCGGTCAGTCAGTCAGTGGCCTCTGGTGGAATTACGTGAGAACAGCAGATGCGAATGAAAAAAATACGTCCTGGGACGTTTTTCGCAATCTCCAAAAATGTATAGTGATTCGTTTTCAGAATGAGCCTGGGTTGAAAACACTTTTGTGTGCCAAAAAATTGCGTTTACTATGGCCAATATGGCACTTGTGTATTGTGTTACTGACTTAAATACCAATACAATATTCTGCCCATAGTAAACAGGCCTCCTGATACAGCAGAATTGAACCACTGAAGTCACATGTAATGTTTTTGGTTCTTTTTCTGTACTTTGAATGTCTCGGGACCTTTGCTGTCAGAGAGCTCTCAGATTTCCTGAATATCTTAATTTGTGTTCGGCTTATGAACAAAGGTCTTAGGAGATTTGGAATGACATATGGGTTAGAATTTAATGGGATAGTTCACCCAAAAATGAAAATGACCTCATCATTTATTCTGCCACATGAGGTTTATGAGCATTTTATGAACATTTATGAGTTTCTTTCTTCTGATGAACACAAAGTATTCCATAGTAATAATCCAAATTGTATGGAAGTCAATACGTGCCAGCTACACTGTAAAAAATGCTGGGTTCCATACAATTCTTTCATGTTCATGTCCCAACACAAATTGATTAAATGAACAGATGTATTCTGGATACAACATAAAACAATTGGGTTAACCCCAAAAATCCAGAATTGTGTTGTTTCAGATCATTTTAAATACACAGCAAAAATATTTTTGACTGTACCAGCAAATCGTCCAGTTTGTTGTCCAACCGAAGAAAGAAACTCAGGTTTTAGTGAAGGGCAAAGCAGATGATGGCAGAATTTCCATTTTATGGTGAACTATAAGCCATCATTTATGTAATTTCAAACCTGTGCAACTTTATGTCATCTGTAAAACAAACTCATTTGCATCCCAGTGATTAGCACTGTATTAATACTGAGACATTTTATTAAGTAAAAGATGAACCAAGAAGGTTATTATTCCCCAATGGATCTGACACTTTTCTGAGACCCATTTGAAAAAATTCAAACCACGCATTTCCCCAGAGAAAGGGCCTGTCCTGCGGGAAAAAATGCTTGTCCTTTTTTATTTTGAGTTTAATTACAGCCTTGGGTTACATTCTATATCTCCAATTCTTTTCAAATGAGCAATGAGTGCTCGAGGAGATCTGAACCGGGCTTTACCATTCCTCATTAATCTATAGAGCCGGGAGGTAATCCATTACATTTATGAAGCGCAGTGGGTCTCTTTTAGTCTGAGGCGCAATCATTACCTTAAAGCACAACGCTTGTCTTCATATGAATGGTAATTAACTTAGAGACTGTGATGTAGGGGCTGTGCAGTTAATCAAATTTTTATGACCATCTTGTCAGTAAAGCCAGTTCTAGTAAACCTCTTGTACATTCAGATGGAGCAGCATGTACTACACAGCCACAGTTCACTGACAAGCTACAAAAAAACAATCAAAATCAAGATTAGATAATCGTTCTATGATAATGGCATAGTTTTTCAATTAACTACAGCTCTGTGTGTGGTTAGTGGGGTTTATTTATAAACTAATTTCGAAAGGGTCACATGCTTATGATTAAACATAGCTGGTACCACATCAGCTCTGCATATTGCACCAATCATACAAATGCTGACACACTATAAATTACCAGAGCTTTCTACTCCGGTCATCTTCGTCTTGAAGAATCCCCCCTTCCACCCCAACTCCTCCCCTTCTCTGATAGGATGGCACGGTGGCCCAGTTGTTAACACTGTTGCCTCACAGTAAGAACGCCGCAGGTTCGGCCTCTCCCCCAGCCAGTCGACGTTTCTGTGTGGAGTTTACATGTTCTCCCCATGTTCGCGTGGGTTTTCCCCAGGTTCTCCGGTTTCCTCCCATCTACCAAAAAACATACTACATAAGTAAATTGACTACTTTTAAATAGCCTCTTAAGGCAACCCTAGTCAGATTTATCTCAGCAGGTTCACAAGTGGGGGAAGTTCTCGAGACTTACCTGAGCTCAAACTCTTCTCTCGCCTTTTAAACAGGAGGGAGCCCCGGGCTCAAGGATATTCTGAGCTCAGGGCTCTCTCCCAGGACAGCATGCCAAATACGCTTTATAATTAATCCTCAGCTAAGTGTGAACTCTTGAAATGCTGCATTTGTGTGAAATGTTTTTACTTCAAACTCAATTCATAACTTCAATCATGTTTTTTATATAAATCCGAAATAACAAAAGCAGATAATCTCCCGTTTATAATGTTACTCTATGGGGATTTCCTGTGTATCTTCTTTGTGGGTGTTTGGAGCTTCCACAAGAGAGCGCCCTCAGGAGGAGATTTATGATCACACAACCGTGCGTCCCTGACAAGTTGTGTAATGTGAATTATAAGCAGCTTTGCTCAGTTACGTTTGTGATTCCATTTCAATTAATCGCCCCCCAAGATGTTGGCGTATAAACTTATACTGCTCATTACTCTTTTGAAAAACTCAATATAGCAATTTACAGCAGACTGGTAGATGTAATTTTAAATGCATGGCTAAATGGAAACAAGCACAGATCTGTTGTGAATTCTATAGCTACATGATTAAATTGGAGAAAATAAAGACTTGCATTTTAAATCTTCCACCACATGAATCACCCAACAGTCCCTCTGTTCTCCCCATGCACAGTTCACACTAAGAGCTTAACCGTGTCTCACTTAAGTTCATGGTTGCCTGGGGGTTTGGGCCGCAGCATAATGGATTGTAAGCTGTGATCTCCAAGTGAAAAACTACACACGCACCAGGAAATGGCCAGCGTGTGTATCACCCCGAGTCGACCTTGACACAGGGAAAAAAAAAAAAAAAACACACAAACATGAGCTGGGCAGCCCACCGAATCAAAAGCTGCGCTGCTTGAGCCGATCTCAACTGCTGATGTTAAAGAACTCAAAAAAGGAGCCAAGTGTCACTACTCTCCACACTGCTTTCTGAGGGAAAACTACTGCAATGCTGAGTGAGTTTCGTACATGTAAATATTGATTTATCAACCTTGTATTGCAAGTCTAAGCACACTAGGGCTGCATGCGTCACGTTATGTTCTGGTGTTCCTGTGTTTGTTGTGTCATGTGACTTCCCAGTGCCTTATTCCATGAGCTCCTGTGTTACTCCATGTGCTTCTTTGTTCTGTTTTCCCACCACTAGTTAGTTTCATGAGTTTCACCCGTGTTCCTCCCCTGTGTGTTATCAGAGTTATTATGTATTTATACCCCTGCATTTGTTTAGTTCCCTCTCTGATCTCAAACGTCATTCTGAACGTCATTCTTGAAGAACCCTACGCGTGTATGTTCCAATGCTTGTAGCATGCTTGTTAACTCCTGTGATTCCTGTGCGTTATTGAGAGAGAGCCTAAAAAGTGACAACATGATATTGGAAAAATCTGACGTTGCAATTTATGTTGCTGTGATATGAATATACTTCACCAGATGATTTTAATAGCATAAAAAAAAGTTAAATAACCAGTACTTTGTGGTTTTCTGCTGAGTCTAACTGTATTCAAACGCAAAAATTGAATGAATCAAAGGTAAAACAACATGGTTGTGATTGTAAAAAATATTTATATAGAATAATATTTAATATCTTTAATACATAATCTAATCCTACTATTGCAGATACACACATTGCTATATCGAAGCTAAACATATATCCAAAAAGGCAGCAACACCAAAGCTCCAAAGATGCTAAATTTATTAAATGAAAAAAGGCTGACACAAAGCGTGTAGCGTTTCAAGCCTATGGCTCTTCATCAGACGTAGACTCGAAACGTCAGATGCTTTGTGTCAGCCTTTTTTAATTTAAAAAAGTTTGCATCTTTCGATCTTTGGTGTTGCCAGCTTTTTGAATATATATAATTTGCACTTTTTGTTTTTTTATTTTCTGGCTGAGCACCCAGTTAAGAGCGATGTGCGGGCTTTTGTACAGTTTTTTATATCGATGCTAAAACAATATATTGTTCAACCCTTGAGTATGCTACATAATCATAGTGCCATGTAGGCATGGGCCGGTATAAGATTCTGATGGTATGATAACCTTGGATAAAAATATCACGGTTTCACAATATTGTGATTACTGCTCTAAAATATATTCTTTTTAAGTGTCTGGGTAAAAAACACATTTTATTTTATTTTGAGAAACATTTAATATATTTTGTAGCAGTAAACATGGCAGGCTAAATAATGAAAATGAATCAGTGACTTCTGCTCTCTTCATTAGTTTCAAAAACACAGATTTCTTTACAATTTAAATGGCATCTTTGGAGATATTTTCTGCTGGAGATACTGTTGTCCTAAAAAAATAAAACAAAAAAAAATCTAAATAAAAGTCTTACACATACTTTAAGAACGGTATAGCAGGAAATTTTGGCGGCTTTAAAACCTTGACTTTTCCAAACTGAGGTATACCTTGAAAACGGTTATCATCCCATGCCTAGTGCCATGCACCAATAATGTGCTAAAACAGAACAACACTATCCCTGAGTCAATTTCAAACATTGGTTTCAAGCCTGATCAAGGCATTTTGATCACTAATTTCAGGGCTCCAGACTTCGAGTAAACACGTTCAATGATTAAACTGCATTTTAAAAGCATTTTTTTTTCCTGCCTGCACAAAATTTTGTGTTCATGGTGGAATTAGAGATTTGCCAAACCGATAAGCGATGACATACTGTTTCATATGAGCAACATCGCTGAACACACCAAAAGCAATAAAAAAGGCACCACTTGTTTAAACCATGAGCTGCACAGACCATTTATCAACTCAGTCCAATAGTAAAGACAGTGCTGTGCGAGATCGGCTATAATTTACTTGTTCATGTTGCAGCAAACATCTATGGATTCATTTTGTGAGTAGAGCACAAAAAAGTAGCATATTCGACATTTTGCCAGCCATATTGCTATTTTCTGGAAAATGTTTTTGTAATGTTGTTGTTACTTGCCTGATAAGAAAATAAATTATCCAATAAATTATGGATCATTTCTGCAAGTTGATCCAGATATCGGTAGTATGGGAGTTTTCATCATGTAAAACAGCATTTCAGAAACGCAATTTGTTAATTATTTTGGGAAACAAAGATCGGTTTTCTTGTTTTCAGATTTAAAGTTTTAAAATGAGATCAGTTTGTTTCTGTGATTAGGCTTAGAAAATGGTTATCTAATTCCCTGTATATTGGTTCCCAAATATTAAGATTTATTAGTAACTGGTGTAAGCCAATATGTGCATATGAAATTCTTTAAACCATTTACAGTATATAAATACAATGAGTCAGTGGGGAACGAACCAACACAGTAAAAAATGCTGAGTTTCCCACAATCCATTCATGTTGAGAAAACATAAAAAAATTAAGCCAACTTTAAGTAGATAAAATTAGGTAGTGAACATAAAAGTTGTCCCAAAAAAGCCCTCAAGAATCGTGTTATTTCACCTTTTTTTTTT
>CAIGQQ010032566.1:10468842-10479192 GCA_903798035.1 Danio albolineatus
GATATTGCAATGCATGTACAAAAACATTAATATTTTGATATTGCAATACATGTACAAAAACATGAATATTTTGATATTGCAATGCAAACAAAAAAACATTACTAATTTGATATTGCAATGCATGCACAAAAACATTAATATTTTGATATTGCAATACATGTGCAAAAACATTAATATTTTGATATTGCAATGCAAGCATAAACACATTAGTATTTTGATATTGCAATGCAAGCACAAAAACATTAGTATTTTAATATTGCAATTCATGCACAAAAACATTAATATTTTGATATTGCAATACATGTACAAAAACATCAATATTTTTCAATATATATAATTTCATGTTTCAAATAATTAACTGGTCGTAGAGGTCTGGAATTAAATTAGGGTAAATAATTAATTTTTAGCTCAGCCATTTCTCTCTCATATGGAATTCCTCAAACTTTAAATTTTTGATGATGAATGATATAAATCTCTCTCAAACTAGCCTTATAATAGCAGCAAAGTAATTGTACTCGACATTAATAGACATTGTAATTTCAGTCGTGGTCTAAGAAAATCAGCCAATACAAACCTAAAGTTTAGGTCAGAAATGTTTGGATTAAAATGCCACCTAAGCATTCTAACAGATCACAAGAAATGTAGCTCATAGTAGATGGACAATGTTCACCTCTGAAACAATGTTCCCTCACCCCTCCACAAATACAACACTGTTCTGGGAAAAAAAAAAATCCTAAATTTGCCTCTAGGTCTGGTGAGACTTTGCCTTTTTAAAAGCATTAATATGAATAAGAGGGTGTGATGAGCTCACAGTGCCGGAGGCTCACTCCCTGTCAGTTCTGCAACGATGATTTATTCAATAGCCTTCTAGAAGCGTGAGCGGCAAACGGCCAGCTCCTGTACTCCCATGAAAACCATGCTCAGGTTTATGTCTGAATTAATCATTCATGCATGTCAATTATTTAGACACGCATGTAATTCAGATGGCGAATGCCTTAACATTTTTCAGAAGACAGCTGTAAACCACATGTAGGAAAATAGATAAATAACTGTCTTGCATGCTGGTACAGAAAAATGCAATGCATAAAAATGCAGTTTAAGGGGAAATTGTGTAAATGCTATTAATAATCATATAAATATCATAGAGAAATTACCAAAATATTGTTTATAACCGGATGAATAATAATAATAAAGACAGAGGTGAGTAACCAAAGGGCAGCTTGTTAGCATGACCCCATTAGTGTTTGCTGGAAGAAGCTGTAACTACACCATCTAGCCACTATAAAGCATATTTTTCCATTAAGGATCATTAAGAAAAACTATTCTGATGATCTTTAAACAGTGCATCATTATTTGAACATTTCATTATTTTTAATACTAAGGGAAAATGCAATATTTCAGTGTATCATACGTTTCATAAATGTGTCATTCTTTTTGTAGGCTGGAAACATGTCAAATTTACTTATTTTTTATGCTTGCTGCCTATCATGTAGTAAAGATATGATACAGCGGGGAAATAATGACCACAGGATCTACATGATTTACCGTACAAAAACCAATTTGGGTGTAAGAAAATAAAATTGAAAGGCTAAATGGAATTTTCAGAGCCTCAGATTACAATACTGGCCTTTACTGGCGTTTTACTTTATATCTAACTAACCAGACATGGTAATTTACATGTTAAATATGAAAGCTGACCAGCTGATGTTAACCCTAAACTGACTAACAAAGTTTAGAAAAAAAAAGAAAGCATTTTTTAAAGAAGATAAAATGTAAGACTTATAAAAAAACCTTTTCAAGACCGAATAAAATGTAATGAAAACAACTCAAATGGAGCACAATCCTACACTACATTCTCTAGGCTTAAACTTAAGCAGCACACTGTGTGCTCCATGACTATTAAAGACATTATTAAAGCCTGCAGTAACCCTGGCTTCATTCGAATTCATTTTTATTATTATAGGCTATTTGTCAACTGGGTCAACACTTGTTTCTATATTTGCTGATTTTCTTTTTTTAAGTTTACTTTTCTGAGTTCAAATGAGGGTGGTGGGATGATATAATTATTGAGCAGATTTGATTTACACACACAAAACAAAAGCACTAATTGTTTTATAAGTGCAACCCTATAATAAGAGGGCTTATTATACAGGACTTTAAGTTTAGAAAAAAGGCAATGTTTATGAACTACTTTGATTTGAAGCAGAATAATATGAGACTAATACACAACACAACAGCAGACAAATAAACAGGCTTCACCTGAAAACAGGTGATCCGTCAAAAACTCGCCAAAAGATCTTGACAGTTAAAAAGAATACTACAAACAAACTCATAACAAGTGAAACGTCAGACATTAAGCGAAATACTCACTTTCGTATTTCAAGTTAGTTCCTTGCTTGGCTTTCCAGTGGCTCTCCAGTCTGAGCTCATTTAAAGAGAAGCGCGCGCGCCGTTGTTTGCTCTAAAACATTGTATCCGAGCGCGCAAACAGACGGTAAGACGACGACTTGTAGGTCTTTAACCCCTCTTCGAAATAAAACCACGTCCCATGAAGTCAGACAAACGACCGCTGAGTCGGGCAAAAGCTTCCGTTGTTTGTTGTGTCCAGCTCTTCAGCTTTTCTCCGGACGGTTTTGTCAGATCCACGTGAGATGGTGAAGGTGAGCTGGAAGGGATGCTGGATGCTTTGTTAATGCGCCCGTTCGGCTCACAGGAACAATGTGCGAGTGCTGTGGTTGAATTGGTAGGCGAAACACAGGAGCATGAGCGAACGCGTGATACACATGTCCCACCCTCAGGTCCTGCCTCTCTCCATCCACGCGCGGGGAGCACCGAATGCATTATCTCACTCATTTCATCAATGCGCTTTGACGTGTTGTTGCTAAAGATTCCATGCGGTTGTAAATCAATTCAGAATAACTCTAATCTGTGATGCAACTACTGCACAGTGAGCACAAAGACACGACACCTTCTGCTTCATGGGAAACAGAGATGTGTAATATTAGTACACAAAAATACATAGGTTTATAATATTTGTTCAAACTACTTATTTAAAATGAGCTGAAAAGGTGAGTTTTTTTCAGACAACTTGATTGTTTTATGTTCAATGCACAAATAGGTTGTAATGTTAAAGTTATATTAATTCCTTCATGTTGTCGCAATACAAATGGATTGTGTGAAACCCAGCATTTTTTTTACAGTGTAATTATTGTTCTCTTGTTTTTTTGTGGAATTGTTGGCCCATGGTAATTTTTTGATTTAGCCTGCCATCCCATCTGAGAAGAGAGGGAGAATTTTTGGGAGGTTTGGGGTTTCAGTCATTTCTAATTTAACAGAACCTTTCGTTTGTTAGTTTTATTTTTGAGCTACAAAAGACAAACTTGAATTAATGTTTCAATTAAGTGAATTTAATATTAAACTAATTTCTAGAGGAGCACGTGCTCATGATTGACCCTGCTGGCCACATTAGCTAATTACGATCCTCCAATCAAAGGATCCAAGGTCACTATGTATATCCTCATTTCCTTTCTACAACTATCTTTGCCTGGACCCCCCACCCCCATCCCACCTTTATCCAGAAGGGGCAGCCTGGTGGCCCAATGACTAACACTGCTGCCTCACAGCGAGAATACCACTAGCTCCTTGTCCTCACCGGGCCTTCTGGTATTTCTGTGCAGAGTTTGCATGTTATCCCTATGTCTGCGTGGGTTTCCCCCAGGCTCCCCAGTTTTCTCCCACCGTCCAAATATGCTTTATATCGTCAACTAAGCCTAAGTCTCATTTCCTAAATGTTAACTCCGAGGAAATGTTGGCCCTTCAAAAGAATAAGTTTGGGCACCCTTGATCTATCTATTTAAAAGATAGAAAATATAGAGAATAAAATGCACTCAAGTTCTTCATCATATACCATCACCTATCCAGTTGGAAATATCCATCACATGATGGGAACACTGTGATCATAAAGGGATAGATATTGTCAACAAAAAATCCTGGCAGGCTGTGGTGATTAAATTATGCTCAACTGAGCACTACTGTGTGTGCCAAGACAATATCATCCACGTGATTCCACCACATTTACCAGCTTTTCATGTTGTTTATGTCAAATTCTGATTCTTCCAACCAAATGTTGCAGTAGAAATTGAGACTCATCACACCAGGCATCCCTTTCCCAATATTCTGTTGTTCAATAATTTTGAGATAGTGGAAACTGTAACTTCAGTTTTCTTGTTCTTACCCGACAGCACCCAGAGTGCTCTTCTTCTGCTACTGTAGCTCACCTGCTTCAATGTTGGATGTGCCTTAGCTGTAGAGATACTCTTCTGCAGACCTCAGTTGTTTTGGTTATTTGAGTTACTGTTGACTTTCTATCAACTTGAGGATGAAGAGCTGGGGGTAGGAGGAGGTTGATGTATCCCGATAGTATCTCTGGGGGCCCCTAGAAGTGAATGAGAATGTATGGGTATTTCCCAGTACTGGGTTGCAGCTGGAAGGGCATTCGCTGCGTAAAACATATACTGGAATAGTTGGCGGTTCATTCCGCTGTGGCGACCCCTGATAAAAAAAATCAAAATGAATGAATGAATGAGAGTCATTTAAAGTAATGCTGCTTTCAATCAAAGATATCAGTAATTTAAGTTTTAATTGTTTCTACAGATAACAACTGCTGACGCAAACACTGGCACAACAATTCAGAAGAGCAGGAGAGGAGACACAACAATTGGACACCATGGGGCCCAGGTCTGCAGAAAGGGTCACACTTTGACGAGCTAGTGATGATCCGAAAGGGCTGTCTACATGATGCTCTACGGCACAGAGAGGTCACTGAAGTGCAAAGATATAATGATCTATGATTACCTGTGGCAGTTTTTCATCTCAGCCTTTTCCGCCGTATTAGCCACCTCTGCAGGGACGACGGAGCCCACGGTTTGTGGAAATAGCTTCTTTTGTCATTAACTCCACCTTCATTATCCATGAGACTGAGGAGGAAATTTGCCAAAAGAAAAATCAAAAAGCCACAGTAAATGGTCATCACTGAAAATCTACTGTCAAGTCTTTTATCTTGAACACAGTGTTGACCTTCTGCTATTGTGTGTCTGAAACAAACTGTCTTAAAAGGGCAAAAGCATTGGGAGACTTTTACTGTGATGAATGCTACGCCATTGTGTTGAGCTCAGGGCTTTAGCTGGTGTGTTTCTCTTTTCTATTACAGCTCAAGGGTACGGTAATTCCTCTGATATTTGACAACGCATGCCCGTTTTATTAACCGCCACAAGTGTGAAACATAGGGAGACTGTCTGAAGCACTAATATGTGGACTTTGGTGAGTAAAAAATGCTGGGTTCCACATAATCGATTTCTGTTGGGGCACCATGAAGGCATTCAGTTATAAACTTACTAGTTTTTACAATTTTAACAGGATTGAACATAAAACCATTAAGTTGTCCCCAAATAAACATTGAGAATTGTGTTGTTTGAGCTCATTTTATATAAGTAGTATGAACAAATAGGAAATGTCATTGTTTGAGCGTACACTGAAAAGAGAAATGGGTTTCACACTATCAATTTGTGTTGGGACAACATGATGGAATTTAGTTAGCTTGTTAGGTTTTACAAATTTAAGTGGATTGAACATAAAACATTGAAGTTCATTCATTCATTTTCTTTTCGGCCAGTCCATTTATAAATCTGGGGTCACCACAGCGGAATGAAGCGCCAATTTATCCAGCCTATGTTTTAAGCAGCGCATAGCACATGTCAGAAATCTGCTGATTTTCACAGATTTTTAGCCCATTATTGGGTCTATTTTTTAACTTGTGTAAATGTGTGTAAATTTAGATTATTCAGTTTGTAAATGAATTTCAGCAATATTATTGACTGATATAAAAATGTTCATATGATTTACTTACACTACAAGTAATATTTTCTGTTTTTAGTAGATCTATTATATGAGACTTGCTTTGTTTACCAAATAAGTGGATCTAGATGGATTTGCATTGTAAACATTAAAGAAAATATATTATTTTTTATTTCATATATTACGTTTTTAGTTACGTACTCCAGCATAAATAGCAATAGAAATAGCAAAGCTATTCTGCACATTCTGTCTGGCCCTAGTAATAAGCCAGTAGTTAACAATGCGAATTCCTACTTAAATTAAAGCGCTAACAAATAGTTCAGTTTCATGACTAAATCCTTGCAGTGAGATTCTGTCACATTCCCGGCTTGTCCCTGCAGCACCAATCCCCATTCTCCCTCATCATCTCATAGACTGATTTCACGCGGCCACCATTTTAGACGAAATCGAGGCTGCGGTGAGAAGAAACCCGGAAGTATCGCCTGAATCACACAGGAATGTTGTGTACCTGGCTGTATATATTATCAGCGAAGAGAAAGTGACACAGGTTTATACTTTCATCGCCTTCCGTCTGACCCGAAGGTCCGTTCTGAATGAATAGTGAAAATAAAAAGGGATATCAGATCTCATTTTCAGCCAAGTTAAGGGAAATGTCACTAGTTAGCTAACTTTTTCTTTCCCAAACACACGTTTTAGATGCCATTTATCAAACTCAAGTTAATTAACTGATTCTTTCACTATATTAGGCTCGTGAAGACACAAAATTTTGGTTCTGAAATGTAAAAAAACATCTGTTTCCCGTTAACATTTAAGGCACTGTTGATGGCGTGCCATTGTGATCACATGCTCAACAGAAATGACTGTGATTGGCCAGTTCACCACACTTGCGGCACTTCGCTGATGTTTACAGAGTGCAAACACAAACGAGCGATCCGCTTGATGAGTTGACTGATCTTCACGGCTGTAAAACCATCCAGTGTCCGTCTATCTGTGTTGCAATCGTTGAAGAACAGTTAAATAATGCCAATCACAGTCATTTCTGTTGAGCATTGGTGAATACTATGGTAAATCAGCTGTTTATGAACGCGCTCATCGGCACTAAAATGTTAGAGGGAAATGAACGTTTTTAAAACTTCAGTACAGGGACAACACCATTACAGACAACACGAAGGTGTGCTACAGAGGACTGCATTGTTTTATCTCTCACCGGGTTACGTAGGCTGAAACAGGGAAGCCCCCACGGTGTTTACCTGCTGCCATGAACTGAAGTCTAGGAAGACACTTAAGTGTATTACTCTTAAAGTGACTTCGTTTGATGCCTAATATGCTTTTAATTGTTTAAAATAAACTTAACAGAATGATATTAAAGTGATGTTTACACCATTTCTGCATTTTGAAATCGCATCAACAGCTGGAGGTTTGTAGTAAACAGCATGTTGTTGCATTGTTTACAGTACTGATCCTATACTTCTGGATTTCTTCCCACCGCAGCCTCGCTCTCGTGTTCTAAAATGGCGCCCGCGTGAAATAAGCGTATTCCCTCAGCTCCAATTGCTCTCCTTCACCAGCCACCTATCATCCCACACGAGCACTCTCACCTGAATGCTGATTACACTCACCTGCACCAGCAATCACAGTTCACTATTTTTACTCTCCGATTCCAGTCAGTCCTCGGCTGGAATCGAAGTCATACGGTTCACCTCTCCTTCTCCCCTGCTCGCCTTCTTCCGTGGATGTTTCCCTCCTCCTGTGGATGTTGCTCCAAACCTGTGGATGTCAAACTGTGAATAAGGGAAGTGTATTTCTCTGATGATTGAATGAGGATCCTTGTTTACATTATGAACTGTTTACAAGACTGATCACAATCCATGAATATTCACCTGCTTCATCCTGCTGAACAGTCCACATTTTTTTGAATAAATTGACTTAAAGAGATAACCCTTTTAGTTCTCACTGTGTGACCGTGACACCTTCATTATTGACATGAAACATTTTATCAATAAAAGTCTGAGCTTATATGTCGCAGTCAGCAATTACAGTAAACTTGTGTGCAACATACAAGTGAGGCGCTTTGTTAAATTTTAAAGCTCTGGAAAACTTCAAATTGCGCTCTTTAAAGCAAAACTCCAAAAAATAAAGACGCCTATACACACAAAATGGGATTTGGTTTGCTAGAAAAACAGTACTATTGTATCCAAACACAATGACTTAAACTGAGTAAACAAATCCTGCCTCCCAGGACGCTGCTCCAAGCCTACAATTACTGAGGCTTTTTAACATTCAGAGACACGCGACCCTCATTCAACAAAACAGCACGACGCACAGCTCTCCAAAATCTCTCCATCACAGTAAATGTGGCTCCCACTGCGGCTTCACGTCCGTCTCAATCACTCCTAAATAGCCCATCGTGATGATGACCGTACATGCCTAAATGCTGGAAATGAGTCTATTACAGCCGCTGTCTTCTGAACGACGCACACTTTCACTGCTGATGCTTCTTTCTGTGGCCGAAGACGCTTCAGGAAATTGAGGGCAGATTGATATCAGACGCGAGTGGTGATTTGCGTTTTGAGCAAGAGGTAAAATCCCTGTAATTGCATGGATGACCCGGTGAACACTTCTTAGGCTTAATCTGGTGGCAGAATGATTTATTACAGGGAGTTATTCAGAGATAAGTGACACAGATGAGGCCTCGTGTGAAAGTGCTGATGTTTTACATTTTGTGTGATTAGAGCACATTAAGTGTGCCGAGCACTGATGGGTGCTAAAAGATACTAACAGCATTAAAGAAACGAATGAAAATTTCCTCTGAGGGATGGGATTGCTAAGATGATTCTATGTGGTTTTGGGAATTTATGTTGTTATGTTTAAATAATATTCACATTAATTGGACATTTACAGTGCATCTGGAAAGTATTGATAGCGCTTCCCTTTTTCCACATTTATTTTGTTACAACCTTATTCCAAAATGGAATAAAATCATTAATTTCCTGAAAATTCTTTACACAATATCCCATAATGACAATGTGAAAAAACGATTTTTTAAAATGTACATCAGTATTCACAGGCTTTGCTCAATACTTTTACTAATATATATATGTAAATATATACCATATATATATATATAGATATATATATATATATATACCGTATATATATATATATATATATAGGGCTGTCAAATCTAGCGCGTTAACGCACGCCGATTAATTTGAAATATTTAAACCGTAAAAAAATTAACGCATTTAACGCAGTGGCAGTTTTTTTATTTCCTGTTGTGGCCGACGAGTGTTCAGGGCCGACGTGTCCATAGAGGCGATCTAGGCGTCCGACAAGGGCGGCAGAATAGTGAGCAAACCCCCCGGCCCTCACTTTAATCCACAACACCTACTCCCTCCCTCCTGGTCCTCACGTTCATCCGCGAACCGGTCACTTTCTATTTCACTTTCGGGTTGAGGGCGGCGTGATCACCGTTCGCCTAGAGCACCAGTTCAGCTTGCTCCAGCCCTGCGTGTGTTTAAGAGCAAAGGAATATAAATAAAGGACAATATTGATAATATGGATCCATGTAAATGTACTCAGTGAATGTGCCAGGTGATGTCGCAAGCTGTCAAAGACAGCCCATTCCTCTCTAAGTTGATTCCAAGCACCCTCAAATGTTTCATTAAGTTTGACGTGTTTCCCCCCTACACGCAACTTTTGTAAAGCGTCTGCTTTGCGTTGCTGTATCAGAATCTTTGCTTAAGAAATACAGTCATACTTTAAGAACCGGTGCATGGTGATGATTTGAAGGGAGTGCGCTGTACTGTGTGCGCTCTCTCTTTCTGTCTGTCTGTGTGTGTGTGTGTGTGCGTGCGTGTGTGTGTGTTGTCACCTGATAATGTCAATAGACTGGACTGTCTTAGCGGCTGTCTTAGTCAACTGGCTAATGTTAAGGAGGACTAAGCAAAATTGTTTCTACTTTAGAATTAATGTTCTCAACTTGCAAAACAACTTTACAATGAATACAATCGTTTGTATTCAATACTTTATTATTATTATTATTTTCTTCCAATTTCCATATTTGCAACGCCTGTATTTTGGATTTTTTTTGTAGTTCACTTAGAATCCATGGAAATAATTTTGTTTGTTATTGGCATTGATTGTTTTAAAATTCAAATGGCACTCACATGCCTGTGTTTTTATTTCTGTAATAAATACGGCTTTTCGTGATTAATCATGATTAATCACAAACAAAAGTGTGATTAATTAGTTAATTTTTTTATCAATTGACAGCCCTAATATATACTTATTGTGTTTATATCACCACAATATGACTGTGGACACACTACTTGCACACAGTTCTGTCCTGACTTTTTGCATCATGTTTGGTATCATTTGAAATGTCTCTGTGAGACTGGTACAATGGTCTCATTCCCTTAGAAATAGACAATCAAAATAATAGATATATAACGCTCCGGTTACTAAAGTAACCCTCGTTCCCCGAGGGGGGGAACG
>CAIGQQ010032566.1:10502009-10513490 GCA_903798035.1 Danio albolineatus
AACATAACATAACATAACATAACATAACATAACATAACATAACATAATATAATAATTGTTATACAAAATGGATTTTGTAATTGTATAAAACGTCAAATCATTGCTGTTTACTGTATACTGTATATGTAACAATAAATGTGCAAACTACTAAATATTCATAGAAGTGTTAAATATTATAGTTCTTTCTATAATAGTTTTTATGATATTACACATTTGATGTCAACAGTATTTGACTTCCTGTTAAATTGTAACTCATTGTAACTAATAACTAATTAACCAATTCTAACTAATTTCTAATAAAGATTTTTTTTTGTCTTTGCCATGATGACAGTACATGCTTTATAGTAAAGTTTAAGGTAGTAAAGCTTAAAGTGCAATTTAAAGACTTCATCTAACAAGGCAAATAATTGAACAACAGTGTTTTTTTCTGTAGCCAAGCTAAAAAAAAAATCTCAAGGGAGCAAAAAATACTGACCTAATAATACAAAATTTAAAAAAAACGAATTATTCTAGCAAAACCAAATGAAATACGACTTTCTGCAAAAGACAAAAAATATTATCAGAAATACTGGGAAAAGTTAAACACCACCGAAAAGAATACTAATTTTCCAGGAATTTTTTTAACATTTAATTATTTGTATTTTTTTCAATATTTTTTTTCCTTCTGTTTAGTCCCTTATTCATCAGGGCTTACCACAGCGGAATGAACCGCCAACTACTCCGGAATATTTTACACAGCAGATGCCTTTCCAGCCGCAACCCAGTACTGGGAAACACCCATACAAGCTCACATTCACACACACACTCATACATTACGGCCAACTTAGTTCATCCAATTCACCTATAATTGCATGTGTTTGGATTGTGGGGGAAACCGGAGCACCCGGAGGAAACCCACGTGAACACGATAAGAACAAGCAAACTCTACACAGAAACGCCGACTGGCCCGGCCGGCACTCAAACCAGCGACCTTCTTGCTGTGAGGCGACAGTGCTAACCACTGAGCCACCGTGCCACCCTAAAAATATATTAACAATTCAAATCATTGTAAGAGTACCATTGTAAAAGTGATACCTGTCCTCGGAAAGCTGCAAAGGATCACAGTAGCATCTAAAGGAGTGAAGCTATCACAGCAGTCCTCACTTGAGTTTTTGCGGGACAGGTGTAGGACAGGTGATGAGTGACAGCACATGTAATTGGGCCGAGCAAGGCTGAAGTCTCACCTGTCCACACACAAGCCCTCCTCCAGCACCCCAATTAACATCAACGTCCATCAGTCACAGTTCACAACCGGAAGGGCAAAATAGAGCAATTATTACCCCACCAATCAGTTTTAGGGACTGAAAAATTCAGGCCCTGCCAGGAAAAATAGGCTGCAGGATCCGGGGCCAGATCATGTCTTCATTATGAGAGATGTTCCAAAGCCTATGAGCCCCATTAATATTTCAGCGAGTCCAGAGCGTAGGCAAGACCGAATGAGATTTATCCGCTGTCATAAACTGATCCCCCCCACCACTGCTTCTCAAAAAAACAGTCTAACTTTCTGATTAATTAAACTCCTGTGGATTATGGCGAGTCTGACTACTGAAGTGTGGGGTTTAATGTCCTCCACAGCTTTGCGGATAATTGCATTCGCAGGCAATACGTCTTTGTTAATATGATGGGGAACATGGAACAAAAAACACTGGGAGAATAAGATACGGGTCCATTATTGCGCAGAGCGTGGAGCTGTAGGAGGTGAGCAGCAGTTCATGAACGCCAACAGACCCAGAGGGCTTTCCTTGCTAGAAAACATCTTTTCTATATCAACATGATACTCGTCCTAACTTTTCTTTATTTGCCAAAAAACCTAGACCTTTTTAACTGCATATACAGCTTGATATATAAAATTGAAGACGATTGTCTGAATTCTTCATACTGTTTACTTATAATCATTATATTTAGATGGTTTAGTGTTTGTTCAAACAATTATTTTACTTTTTATTTCTAAGAGGATTGCACAAGAGTCAATGTAAGCTGTGCAAACACTAAACTTTGCTATGGTTAACATAATGGCACAGAAAAAAACTCTAATAAACTATACTGTAAAAAAACTGTTAATGATCAGTTTCTGTATTCTGTGTTTTCTGTTTATTTACAGTTTGAATTGCATTATGGGAGCTTGGTCTCTTCTCTGTCGACTTTTGATGTTTAAAATTCAACTCTACAGTTTAACAGTGTACAAGTGACTTTTATTAACATTTTACTAGTTTGAAATAATAGAATGTGTAAGAAATAATATAGAGAGGAATCAATATGTAAAATAACAGAAAATGCACTGGCAGCTTATTACAAGGTTTTTGTTTCGTAACATACTGTACAACACCAACCCAGACAATATATCACTTTAAACTTTAAACTATTTATTAAACTAATAATAAAAGTTACTTTTTTCAACTTTCCGAGGTCAAAAGTTGTCAGAAGAAATATCAAGGACTCATAATGCAATTCAAAAGCATAAATAAAAGGGGAAAATAAAAACATGAATCACAAATTACAGAAAACTGCCTTAATCTGAAACTACATTAAGAAATGCTGGGTTATTTAAACCCAAATTGGGTAACATATGTACATACCCAAACATTGGGTTAAATTTGGTCCTATAAATTTAATTTTATATATATATAAAACAGGTGGCGGTTGATTCCGCTGAGGCGACCCCGGATTAATAAAGGGACTAAGCCGACAAGAAAATGAATGAATATATATAAAACAGGGTAACACTTTATAATAACTACACAATATGAATCATCTATTAAGCATTAGCAAATAGTGAATTCATTATTTGTTAAGCATTAACACTACATTATTAAACGTTAGTAAGCAGTTTATACCTGCAGCTACAAATGCTCTATTCTTGACTTACAGGTAAAAACAGCAGTTGGTTTAGTCCATATTACCAGTGGTGGACTTAATCAATAAAAGATGTAAGCAGCCGCTTAGGACCGCGGAAAATTTGGGGGCCCTGACCAATGCCAAGAAGCCTATATTAATCATATAGCTCTTTTATAAAATTTCTATCATATGTTGTAAAATCTTAAACTGTTAAAATTTCTAACATTACTATTATTTACAAAACCGGGACCCCATGAAAAATGGTCCTTCTGTACTTTCAAAGGGTGGTTCAAAGACACTGCCAGTCTGCCAGCAATCAGAGTAGAGATTGGTAGGTAGATAGAAAATTTTTGGGAAAAAAAAAGAAGTAATAAGATAAACAATGCAGCTACTGCCACAATCCTGCTTTCTAGCAATTAACTCTCCATAGTTAGTTTGTGAACTAGTTTTGTATTTGTGAATTTATTGCATTTAATTTTACATTAGGAAGTTAAAGGTTCCTTTAAATATTAAAATATATCAAATATACTTTAAATATTTTTTATGTACATATTTATTGAAATAATTTTGAACATGCAATTTGTTTACTACAAAAAAAACAACAACAATAACAACAACTGTCTGTCTCTGCATATTACACCCAGATTTGGTTTAAAATATCCCAGCATTTTTGCAGTGTAAAAATTAACAGTAAAAACCATAACACTGAGAGAATACGATACGGGGCCATTATTGTGCGGAGCGTGGAGTTCATGATCGCCGACAGACCCAGAGGGCTTTCCTTGCTGAATCCAGCACAGTGATTGAACGTTTAAAACCATCGCCTCCGAAACCACACGAAAAGTAAACCTCCTCTCGAGACCCCATGAATTTCAAACAGGCATAACTACGCCTCCTGCTTTAATTACGAAACAGTTTAGAGGCCTTTTAGCGTTCGGCAGCAGTAAATGAAGCGCTTTTTACGCTCTGTGCAATCAAGCCTGCTGTCGTTTCTCTCCTCTATATTTTTCATCATTTTCTCCTAATGAGGCATCGGGGGAGGATTTTACCGTGTCTCTGTCTGCTTCATTGGTCGAGCAGAGGTCACACTCTGATGCTCGGTTGCGGTGTAAGGATGTCGGGCAGCAGGAGAGCGTAGAAGCCGCTGATGGACACTTCGGGCTCCAGGGAAACTCCCTCATGTGTAATGAACCGACAGTCGCCAGATGAAAAGCGGGCATCTTGGGAAGAAAAGCACAGGTTTAAAAAGGTAAAGTATAGATGGGATACAGCTGCAGATACCCAGTGCATCATTTTGTGACACTGTACAACAATAGTTAATATCTTTACATTACGTTCAACCGTTTATCTGACGCTTTTGTCTAAAGCGATGTACAACTGAGGAGGCATTCAATGATTCAACAAGAAGTGGCAATAGAGAAGGGCTAATTAAACAATGGAACTTTCAGTGCTTAGAGAATTAGGGAGTGCTTTTCTTTTTATAGAGAGAGAAGAGTAAAAAGCGTCTACAGTTGGTTTGTCAAGCCCACTAACCTGTATAAAAAAACACTTTATAAATGCATAGTGTATTTGTTTACAATGTGTCTGGTGCAAAACTGATGTATGTGTCAGTTTAAGTGTCAGAGAGATGAGGGAGTGCGTTTTCTACACTTGGTTTGTCAAGCCCACTCACCTGTGTGGGACACACTCAGTTGAGTGTGAGGGGTTGGGTTTAAGGTTGGGGTAGACATTAATCAAATACCACTGAATGGGTAATTTAATAAACTATATAAATCATTCTCATTATAACTACTGTTTTACATTTCATTTTTACGTTGATAAAATTAATGGGTAATTTAATAAATAAAATAAATAATTCTCGTTAAGTTTTGGCTGTAGCTATATCCCTTCTAGCCACAATTGTTTAAAATGAAAGCAACACAGTGAAAAGAATACAAAGATATATTTTAAGGCTGGGAACAAGGTAATTTTAGTAAATAAAATGTAGAACTATTGGTTAAAAAAACATTTTCGTTGCCTGAAATGATTAAACCACAATAAATGAAAAACAAAATCAAACAAATTAACTAAAGTCAGTAACTGAATATAAAAGAATAATTAGCAAAATATAAACAAACATTCACTGAATTAATAATCACTCATTTTGGGGTGGAAAATTTAACCTGTGACTGTTTAGAGCAGAGATGCCCAAAAAAGGGCCTGCTGGCCAAAGTTGGCCCATTGTAACCTTTGATTTGGCCCGCCATCCCATCTGAGAGGAGAGTGAGAATGGGGGCAAGAAAGATGGAGGAAATTTCCTTTAACACAGAGATTATCGTTTCTAATTTGACGTAATATTTTTTTGTATTTTATTACTGAGCTACAAAAAAGCAAACTCAAATTAAATATTTCAATTAATGTTGTAAATCAATCAGAATTTTTAAAAATGTAAATATTTTCACTCTATGATATGTTTTACTGCATATACAGTACAGTATGATTTTTAATATGAAGAAGATTGTCTAAATTCATCATAATGTTTACCTTTAATCATTATATTTAGATGATTTTGGGTTTAGTGTTTGTTCAAACAATTATTTTATTTTTATTACTAGAGGTTTGCACAAACACTAAACTTTGCTCTGGTTGACACAATGGATGTGTTCAGTTGACTGTAATAAACTAGGATGACTAAATCTAAAACTACACTAAAAATGTTGGGTTATTTAAACCCATGGGTAAAATATGGACAAACCCAAACACTGGGTTAAATTGGTCCTAAAAATGAACCCAGTAGTTGCTTTTGTCCATATAACACCCAGAATTGGGATGAAATAACCCAGTATTTTTAAGAATGTACATAAAATTAAATAGAAAACTAAACTAAACTAAAATTAATAAAACCATTAAAAAAAAAACTTAAACTAAACTGAATGTAAGCAAATAAAGAATTGTATCAAATGAAAAACAATGAAATAATGAAAAACTATAACAACCTTGGCTGGGAAATGAGGTCACATTTACCACATTTCCCAGCACTACCTCATTACACTGCACTATTTCACAGGTGAAAGTCCAATATTGTGGAAGCTTCACAAGTATTGATTTCTTTATATATAATTTTTTTTTAGAGGTTTTCACCTTTTATTGATAGGACAGTGTAATGGATAGGAAAGCTTGAAAGAGGGGGGAGAATCAGCAAAGGACCCAAACAGGGAATTGAACCTGAGCACCATATCGCTGTGTTGACGCACTAACTACTACAAGGCTATCGGTGCCGACAAAAGTATTGATTTTTTATCATTCCTACCTCTAACCTCTGAAGACAGACCTGATGTGAGCTATAAGGTTGTTATAATTGGTGGTATATGGTATCCATAATGCTGTACAGAAAATGTCACACAAAGCTGTTTTCAACTAAAATTGGCGGGATATGTGGATTTTTTTTTTGCCATTTATACCTATAGAGGGCCTTAAAATGAAAGTGAACTTTTTAGAGATGTTCCAACCAGTGCTTAACATTAATATGCATGGGTTTAAATTTATATAAAGTAGTGTAACAGATTATCTACGTATAAGGACCACAGCGTACAGTCATTTAATTTGTGGATTAATCTGAAGACAAATGAAACGTCATTAAGAATCAACAATAAATTAGCAAGTTTTCAGGCAATGAAAATATAAATTTTTAAAAATTCCATCCAAAGTGGATCCATTTCAAAAATGCTGAACGCTGTCATGTGACCAATTTGGTTAAAATGGTGGACAGCAGTTTTTTTTTTTTTTTTGGAATGCTTTCCTTTTAGACAGCATTGTTAAAGTTTGAGATGGCAGAGCATTTTAGGACGAAAATTTATCTGGGGTGCATTTCCGAAAACCATCGTTAGCCAACTAAGGTCGCAAGGTCCGTCGTTACAAACATAGATTGTTGATTTGCCATTTCCCAAATCCATCGTTCCAGTAAACATTCACAAACTGCATCGCAAACTTGTACGCTTGCAGCTACACCTGTAGTTAGAGGCATAGTTCCTGGCTGTTATTCCTCGTTATCCCCCTTATGCCCTATTCATTCAGAACATTCCAACATTTAAACTTGGAATGATTTAAAAGAAACGTAATCTCTCTTGTGTGTAATTTGCTTTCCAAATATTTTTACAGATCAGTTTTAGCAAAACCCAACTACTTTACTAACTATTAATAAACGATTAATTAGTAGTTTATTAAGCTAGTAGTGTTAGTTAATGGTTTGTTTAAACCCTGAATTGTGACCTAAACTAAAGTGTTACCACTGCTCTATTGTTATTTAGTGTAAACGCACTAGACAGACGTGCATAAGGAGTTCATGAGTAATTAAGAACGTGTTAATGATTATGTGCCCCTTCAAGTAAAGTCATGATACAATTGACATGTCATAAGTTCCTGATGGTTAAATTAAGCATAAACTAACGTGGTAATTAATAGATTAATGAACAAACAAGTATGTACTAACAAGCAATTAATGTAGCCTTTATTTACACATAAACTCACATGACTTATGTTGTTGTTAAAGTTAGTTAATGATTAGCGCATGCATTAACTAATCATTAGTCCATTGTAAAGTAATGTTTAGTTTACATATTAATACCACCAGTTGCTGATATATAGGAATACAAATATAAATCTTATAATATTATTACTACTTTCTGTGCCTAATTACTAGAATAAAAGGCAAACAAATACAATAGACAACTGATTTTAGCTTAAAACCTATACGTACAGAAAGTGAGAAATCTGATATTATACTCATTGTCTTTCCTCTAGCATAATCATAATCATAACTCTAAACTATCTGCAGTGTGGAATGTCATAATACATCAACCTAATTTTCTTATTAGTCCATTAAAAATAACATTAAAATAAGGATTTATCGGCTGAAACCAATTTGGCTACAGATACTACAATCTCTTTCACTTCTTTTTAAGCTTGGATGAATAAATACGCACACTTATATGTCAAAATATATATCTTTTAATATAAACAGTGAACTAAGAGCTGAGAAAGAAGCATGTATAAGTATATTAGGTATGTTCAGTATATTAGGTATATGTAGTATATCAGTGTATTAGGTCTTTTAAAGCGGCCACAGCTGTTAAATGCTCACTGCACTTGACTGATTTAACTCGTTTTGCTTCAAAGTTTGTAATGTTGTGGTTCACATTCAGTTGATTTATGGTTTATAATGATTAACAAAGACTATGTCAAATATAATGGGGAAAAAATACTTTTGGAAACAAAGCAGCTAAAAGTGTACATAGCGATAAAGTCAAACAGAAGCATTAATGCATGTTTTAGTTCACACACGTCTACACCAAAAGAATGTTTTTTAATTAGATTTTAAATTATGCCAGCTTGACATTTAAGTCAAGTGAAGACATTTAATAAAGCTATTAAAAAAAAGAAAAGAATAAGACAAGGGTACTTTACTTTTTAAAATCTCTCTCTTTTTTTAAAGTGGGCCTTCATACATATGTTTTTTGGAAGTTACTGGAAATTTATCAATGCATTTTTATGCAACAAGACCTGAATCAGTGATACTATGAATATAAGGTGCAAGAGTGTGTTTAACACAACCCTCTAAAACAAACCGTATCATTTTGAATTAGTATAGTATTGGTACTGTAGGATTAGTATTGTTAGTAGTGTAATGATATTGAACTATTGTATCTTTCAACTGTTATTAAACTAAATTAGCTTATACATAAACAACAACCAGGCCGACAAAGTGGGTCAGTGATTAGCACTGTCGCCTCACAGCAAGGTCGCTGGTTCGAGCCCTGGCTGGGCCAGTTAGCGTTTCTGTGTGGAGTTTGCACGGTCTCCCCGTGTTGGTGTGGGTTTCCTCCAGGACACACTCACCGGCCACTTTATTATGTACATCTGTCTAACTGCTCATTAACGCAAATTTCTAATCTGCCAATCCCATGGCAGCAACTTAATCAAGATGATCTGCTGCAGTTCAAACCAAGCATCAGAATGGGGAAGAAAGGGGATTTAAGTGACTTTGAACTTGGCATGGTTGTTGGTGCCAGACGAGTTGGTTTGAGTATTTCAGAAACTGCTGATCTACTGGGATTTTCACGCACAACCATCTCTAGAGGTTACAGTGAATGGTCCGAAAAAGAGAAAATATCCAGTGAGTGGCAGTTCTGTGGGCACAAATGCCTTGTTGATGCCAGAGGTCAGAGGAGAATGGCCAGACTGATTCAAGCTGATAGAAAGGCAACAGTAACTCAAATAAACACTCGTTACAACCGAGGTCTGCAGAAGAGCATCTATGAACACACAACACATCCAACCTTGAGGCGGATGGGCTACAGCAGCAGAAGACCACACCGGGTGCCACTTCTGTCAGCTAAGAACAGGAGGCTACAATTCACATAGACTGACCAAAATTGGACAATAAAAGATTGAACAAATGTTGCCTGTTCTGATGAGTTTCGATTTCTGCTGTGACATTCGATTGGTAGGGTCAGAATTTGGTGTCAACAACATGAAAGCATGGATCTATCCTGCCTTATATCAACGGTCCAGGCTTGTGGTGGTGGTGTAATGGTGTGGAGGATATTTTCTTGGCACATTTTGAACCCATTAGTACTAATTGAGCATTGTGTCAACACCACAGCCAGCCTGAGTATTGTTGCTGAACATGTCCATCCCTTTATGACCACAGTGTACCCATCTTCTGATGGCTACTTTCAGGAGAATAACACACCATGTCATAAAGCGCGAATCATCTCAGACTGGTTTCTTGAACATGACAATGAGTTCACTGTACTCAAACGGCCTCCACAGTCACCAGATCTCAATCCAACCGAGCACCTTAAGGATGTGGTGGAATGGAAGATTCATATTATGTATGTGCAGCCAACAAATCTGCAGCAACTGCGTGATCCTATCACGTCAATATGGACCAAAATCTCTGAGGAATATTTCCAGTGCCTTGTTGAATCTATGCCACCAAGGATTAAGGCAGTTCTAAAGGCAAAAGGGGGTCCAACCTGGTACTAGTAAGGTGCACCTAATAAAGCGGCCAGTGAGTGTAGATGAATTGGAAGAACTAAATTGTCAATAGTGTATGTGTGTGAATGTGAGTGTGTGTTCCAGTGCTGGGTTGCAGCTGGAAGGGCATGCGCTGTGTAAAACATATTTTGGATAAGTTGGCGGTTCATTCCGCTGTGACGACCCCTGATAAATAAAGGAAAATGAATGAATGAATAATCAACAACCAAGCTAGCGTTTCATCCCAAAACCAGTAAACAGACTAGCCTTACAGAGAATAGTCATCTGAGAATCCATCCGACAGTGACTGCTGAGCACACAGCAATCAGTCCTGGAGAGAGATAAAAAACAACAACATGTCAGTGTGTTATAAACAAGAAGGTAACAATTCAGCAGCTGACATCTATTTGTTTGGTAATGAAAAATGATTTTCACCCTCAACATCACAAGGGGAACAGAGTCATTTTATCATCTTTGTACGTAGCTCCTGATGCGTGAATGTATTATAAAGGTAAATCATCTCCATTTGTCAAACGCTCTTCTGTGCGACGACGGCAATAAATCAATAAATTGCACTGTTGCTGTGGGGTGAAGTGTTACTGAATAGCTCACAAAAGCATTTTAACTCACAGTTTAAATGAATGTGTTAGATTGTAGACACTTTTAAATGATGTAGAAAGATGGATTACATTAAAACAATCACGCTACAGTTGGTTCATTTCGGTGATACTTCAAGTCAAACTGAATGTGTTTACAAGCAGTTTCACTTACGAGATCTGATATTTCTCAAATAGAAATAGAATATTCAATGAAAAGGATGAGTTTTATCCAGTAAAGGAACAGACTGGATCAGAGAAATGATTTTAGAGGCGCATATAATACAAAAATCATGACTTTATTTTAGGGTGCTAGTTCACGAGAGGGATGTGTTCTGTATGCTTGACGAAGAAATATTTTTGTTTTATGTGAGGTCAAATGTCTTTTCGTATAGCTTTATGATATTCAGATTAAACCATGGACTGTTTTGACAACGTTTCAGGTACCTTTCTGAACTCTGAATAACCATTGCTCATTACACAGTCATTTCATCCTGCAACCCAAGAGTGATTAGGGCCACACGGAATCTGCGTGTGCAGATTTCTGCAGATTTTTAGCCCATCATCTGTTTATTTACTTGTGTAAATGTATGTAAATTAATATTTATTCAGTTTTCAAATTAATTTCACTAATAATATTGACTAATATGAAAATATTCATATGATTTATTTACAATACAGTTTGTAAAGTACAATTTTCTGTCTTCTAGTAACGATTTTTCATGAAAGACTTGCTTCGTTTACCAAATAAAGTGGATCTAATTGGATTTGCATTGTAAACATTAAATAAAAGTTAAAAAGGTATTACTTTTTATTTCATATATTAAGGTTTTAGTTTTAATACTCCCAACATCATTCCGCATAAATCTGCAAATTATTAACAAAATACCATAGACTGTAAAAGATATGAACGTAGTATCCGTGACGTCACCCATTGGTTTCTGATGAACCCAAAAGAAGCTACTAGTAGGCGTGGCCAACCGTCGCCATTTTG
>CAIGQQ010032566.1:10513890-10538230 GCA_903798035.1 Danio albolineatus
TATATATATATATATATATATATGGTGGTTTGGAATGATTATGAGGGTGATTAATTATTGACAGAATTAAAACTAATTGACAGAATTAAAACTAACCCTTTATAGACACATATTAGTACCTTATTAGTAATCTTCAAATCATCTAATCATTTATGCACTAACTCTGAATCAAGGTTAAGTAAAATGATGACAGAATTTTCATTTTTGGGTGAACTTTAAAGATAAATATTAGTAGTTAACCAGTACAATAGTACCTTTTGATTTGTTTAAGGTACTAATATGTATCTTTAAAGGGATAATTCTCTCTCCAAAAAAAAAAAAAAATCTGCCACCATTTACTCAATAATTATAAACCAAGGGTGTGTAAAATGACAGAATTTGAATTTTTGGGTAAACTATTACTTTAAGGCACAGATTTGTATGTTATCAGCTTGTGACAGGTCATATACTTTCATATTTAAGAGTGTATATAAGACTATACAGGGTGTATTTATTACATAAATGGGCAGAAATGTATTTGATTCAAATATGTTCAGTTGTGTTCTGAAGCTGAATAAACGAAAATCAAATGAGCTATGAACAAAATGAGTGCTACTGAATGAAGACAGAATGTTCATTTTGGGGTGAACTAAACCTTTAAGTAACACGCAATTAAGAAGGTAAATAAGGTCATTCCATGTTGGCATTTTCAGCATTTATAAATGTCAAACATGTAAGAGACCTTTTAGAAATGGAAGAATGTGAAGCACAGAGATTTAGCATTTTAATTGACTACAGATTTAACGGCATATCTTCAATTGTGAGGGTAGCCAACAGAACGGATATAAAAAGAGACAAACAAGGACACATGGGGATGCATAAACATCTCCAAAAAGAGATAGATGGAGAGAGAGAGAGAGAGAGAGAGAGAGAGAGAACACCAGTGGGAAGGATAATAAACAAAAGAGATGAATGAAAGTCTCTGGTGCCCAGACAGGTGAAAATAACAGAGGATTTAGCCAAAGCGAGAATAAAGAAAATGATCTGTCATGAAGTATTCCGGCTATTTGCCACACACTCGGACTGTGTCGCTTTATAAATCATGCCGAGTTTCTGTTTTCCTTTAGCTATACGAGATAATGTTTCACACAACAAACAAAAACACTGAAGTGTATGATTAATAGTTAACAAGCAGATCTGCATGATGACTGTTTACCTGTACACTACCTGACAAAAGGCTTGTCATTGATCACAGTTTTAAGAGAAACAAATAACAACTTGACTTCTAGTTGATTATTTGGAAAAGTGGCAGAAGGTAGATTTTTTCCATGAATCATCTGTTGAACTGCATCCCAATCATCACAAATACTGCAGAAGACCTATTGGAATCCACATGGACCCAAGATTCTATAGAAATCAGTCAAGTTTGGTGAAGAAAAAAAATCATGGTTTGGAGTTACATTCAGTATAAGGGTATGTGAGAGATCTGCAGAGTGGATGGCAACATCAACTTCAGCAGAATTCTTCAGCAGGATAACGCTCCTTCTCATACTTCAGCCTCTACATCAAAGTTCCTGAAAGCAAAGAAGGTCAATGTGCTCCAGGATTGGCCAGCCCAGTCTCCAGACATGAACATTATTGAGCATGTCTGGGTTAAGATGAAGGAGGAGGCATTGAAGATGAATGCAAAGAATCTTGATGAACTCTGGGAGTCCTGCAGGAACGCTTTCTTTACCAGAGCAGAGATGTATGGATGCAGTCCTTTAGGCTCATGGGAGTCATACGCATTATTAATTCTTTTTCCACTGCACCATGACTTTATATTCAATACTGTACATTATTTCTGTTAAGTGACAAGACTTTTGTCTAAGCAAAGTCAGACCTTACTGTCCTAATTAAATAACTGAAAATTAAAGCATGATCATATTTAATTTTGATAAAATAAGCGTAATCTAGAGGCCTTTATCTTTCATATAAGCCACTTCTGATGCCAAATGATCAACTAGAAGTCCTTAGCTTCCTTTCTGGCTGTTCCAGTGGATTTTGTCATTATTATGCAAAGCGCTGCACACTATTGACTTAAAAGAGCATGTCAAAACACAAACAAGTCTTAATTATGATATTTTATTCTGCGAACGTGAAACTGAAGCCAAATGGCGTCTTTGAGGTTTTTTAATGACCCAGATTGAGCATGAAATATATGCAGACGGCAGGAGAATTTCAGAGTCGGCCAAGCAGCATTTATAATCATAATTATATGTGATTTTCATACATTAGGAGCTCTTCACTACTTGTTCTGTCAACAGAGGGAGTGTGTCATGGCCTCGTGAAATGGCATTACAGAAAAAATGAATAAATAAAAGGACAATTGACCCCATTTCTCAACAGCTCCGCTCCTGTGACTCCACTCATGTGTGAATAACAGTGATCATGCATATGAAAAATACACAGAGATTTAAAGAGCTGCAGATGCTTGCAGACAATGAGTCACACGTCATCGCTGGTCAGATTATTTCATAACGAACGAAGACCAAAAGCTTTTGCTCAGAATAGAGATGTTTTGTAGTCCTAAATCCTGGAGGAGAATTAGCATAATCGAGCCGCGGATTCCCTTGGGTTGCTTTCCATGGCGGTTATGGATTTAGAAGATGGAAAATAAGGTTGTGGGCATGGTAAATCAAGCATCCTTACACACAGTCGAATCACTTTCAAACGATATAAGCTCAAGAAATTACAATGCACTGACTTACACAATTCAGACTTTTTTCATGTGCATTTATTTGATCACAGTAAAACTGTAATGTTGTGGAATACTGATTTATTTTACTGTTATTATTGTTTGATGAATATTCACTCCAGCCTTAAGTGTCACATGAAGTCAAGTAAAGGGGGTCGAGCCTTCTTATTTATGGCTCCTAAACTCTGCAATAGTCTTCCTGATAATGTCTGAGGCTCAGACACACTCTCGCAGTTCAAAACTAGATAAAAAAACCTAAAATCTTTTTAGTAAACCATACACTCAATACATCACTTAGCGGTATGATGCATGAATGTGCTCCACGCATCTCGTTTATATACACTATGAACAGCAGCAACGCTAATTATTCTCTATCTCCACCTACTCATCCCAAGGCCCCCAGAGACAATGCAGTGCCACGGATGTGATCCAAGACCCGCGACGAGGCGATACCAAGGTTCCATAATCTTGGACCAGGCTGTATCCTGAGCAGCTGCTTGATACATGGAGGAGTGTACAGCATAAGACTGATTCCTGTGACCCTCCAAGGACAGACAAGTCTCGTTGACGTCCAGCATACTCCAGCCTCCGACTGCAGCTCAACACAAGACGTCTGGCTATAGGAGAAATGGTCGTGTCTGAACAGAGCCTGGTTTCTCTCTACGTTTTTTAATTCTTCACTTTCGTCAATTGGTGAAGTTTTTTCCTTGCCGCTGTCGCTACTGGCTTGCATGGTTCGGCACTTGTAGAGCTGTGCATCGATGGATTGCTCTTCAGTGTTTGGACTCTCAGTAGTGAATATTAAACCACACTGAACTGAACTGAACTGAACTAAACTGAACTCTAACACTGAAACTAACCCCCCCCCCTGCTTTAAATAAATAGAAAGTTTTGAATGTTTTGAAATTCAAATTGTCTGCAATATTATAAATGCCTTTACAGTTACTTTGAGTCAATTATTTTCCTCCTTGCAGCAAAAAATTTGAATTTCTTTAAAAAATGTATTTGCCTCAAAGCTTTTAGAATATATTTTTATGTACAACAACAAGCACTGTACTTTTTATGTACTTGAAACTTGCGTATTAAATTGGACAACAGTTGTACAGCTAATTATTAAACAAGCAAACTTACAAATAAACAAAGATCCTAGTTGAAATTTAAGAATAATAATGAAACAAAGGTAAAATAAAGGTAATACTGTATAATCAAGGTTAAAAAATGTTTAAAATAGAAATACTCATATTGCGAAGTACACAATGACGGGAAATTAAGTTGCAATTAATCATTGTTACACAGATATAAACTTTACAAGGATGCAAAATAAAGGCATTTATTGTTAAGATTTCAAGTCAAATGGGGAAATATAAATGCTGAGAAATAAAGTCCCGCTGGAAGCAAATTAAGGGTACACAACAATTATGAACCAAATTGTTTTTAAAAGGCTGGGTAACAAAATTAACTTAAAAAAATCTGCGTTATGCAGGTCTGTAGATGGCAATGTTACTTTAAAGAACCACCAAGCATGCAGTCCTGTCGTTCGCCATTGTTGTTTTGATTGTCAAGCATACAAACATGACTATAGACTGGACACATAACACACATCTGTGTAATATAACCCTTTTCACAAAAGCACATTTTTGTACTTCATACATAGACAATAAAAGCAACATTAACATTTTCAGGCACTTCGAAACCTGTTTTTAAATGTTACTATTTTTAAGAAGCAATCATTGTGTAAACGAATGGCAAAAATGCATTACAAATTTATTGTTAAAACATTCCCCCTATCTTGAAACGTGAGAAACTTTGCACTTGTTTGACATGTCAGACACAGCTGAAGTCAAAATTATTTGCCCTCCTGTTATTGTTTTTTCTTTTCGCTAAATATTTCCCAAATGATGCTTAACAGAGCAAGGAATTTTTCATAGTATTTCCAATAATACTTTTTCTTCTAGAGAAAGTCTTATTTGTTTTATTTTGACTACATTAAATAAATTCATTTTTACTTTTTTAAAAACCATTTTAAGGTCAATATTATTTGTCCCCTAAAGCAATATTTGTTCTTGATTGTCTACAGAACAAACCAATGATTTACAATGATTTGCCTACTTAACCCAGTTAAGCCTTTACATTTCTCTTTAAGCTGAATATTAGTATTTTGAAAAGCATCTAGTAAAATGTTATGCTAATAATAATAATTCAGGAGGGTTAATAATTCTGACTTCAACTGTATGTGCTGATAAAAACTGAAGTTATTAACCTGGAACAGCTATAATGAAATTAATAAGACAACAGTCAATTATGCAGATTAACGCCATCAACACACATGCCGCCAAGTATCCCAGAGAGTGTTGTATAAGCATGGGCAGAATTTCCATTGGTTATGCATGCTTCTAGGTGAATAACCAAACCAGGATAAAATTGTCTTAAGTGGTCCAGAAATAAAATAGAGGGACTTTAACAGCTCACAGCAAGGCTGATGCCAGGCATCTTAACAATGCTGATTCTGTCAGGAGTTCAGCGGAGGACGGCTGCCAAATGCTCCCCGAGGAATTTGAAAAGAGATTCCTTCACACATCAAATGACTGTCGAGCGATGCCAAAGTGTCTCTTTCATGCTGTTCCATATTCTCTGCAATGGCCATATGTTTCCCTTTCCCACCGCTTTAGACACAAACATATGCTGGTCTTTTTTCTATTATTTAAAGCACCGACGGGACGGTGGGCATGAAACACAGCAATGACAAAAACAGAGGTGCAGATATCCGGATCTCTGGCTTGGCCCGCAACATTTACAAGATGTAGAAATAGTCAGCTATAGAAATATCAGAGATTTATTTTTCTTAAAACCAGCGCCCTTGCAAAATTCAGCGCCAGGGTGTTGGTGTACTGTATATTTCCTTACACACATGTACACACACAGACAAAGGTACAAAATAATAGTACCTTTAAGTCCTCCAAGGATTTTTCAACACAGGCTCATTGTGGATACGTACCCCTGTCTACATTTCTGGAGAGCAAATTTATGTAGCCAGAGGTACGCATGGCTGCATATCGTTTTAAGAATAAATATGGGGTGGTATGATGCTGCCGATGGCTTCTGTTTCTTTTAGCACTCCCAGCTGACCATTTACCTCCATAAAGATGTTTTTTTTGCCCAGTAGCTGGCAACGTACGCTGATAGACTTGGCATGCGGAGATGAGTTGACCGCGATGGCGGGTTCAAGTCCGGTGAAGAACGATTCCAGAAACCAGGTAAAACAAAAGCAATAAAAATTTAAATAAATAAACAACAGACTGAAAATGTGGTGAAATCACGAGACTGCTTTTCTTTTTCTAGATTGCTTATGCTTTGGAATAATAATTATAGTGAAAAGTGCTATGCAAATAAACTTGAACTAAAGTGACCATGCAAATCTGCACTATAGGTGAATTAAATAAACTCAATTGTTCTTAGTGTATGAGTGTGTGTGTACATATGTGAGAGAAAATGTGTGGATGTTTTCCAGTACTGGGTTGCAGCTGGAAGGGCATCTGCTGCGTAAAACATATGCTGGAATAGTTGGCGATTCATTCTGCTGTGGCTTACTCTGAAAAAGAGACTAAGCCGAAGAAAAATGAATGAATGAATGAATGTATTGCACAGAGTTGAAAAGTAATGGCACACTTCTGTTCAAGTACTGATGTTCAGAATTGTGCCAGTGTGAGCCAGACGGGACAGGACATCACTTAAAATGTGCAAATTACAAAAGCAGCGAGGAACAATACACGTCAAGGTTGCTTGTTGGCAGGCACAGCTTTCTTTGTCTGTGTTTGACGGTTCTCCTTCTGTCAAATAGTTTTCCAACTGAGCCGTCAACAGAGCCAGAGGTGGAAACAACAGAAGCATGTCATTGCAAACAGCAACATTCCAAGGTGAACTTGCCATTTGTCAGATAATCGTTTCCGGGAGCAATTTGCACGCTAAATATTTCATTTCGCCCCTGTTTTATTAATGTACACTTCTGTTTAGCTGCAAGCGCCTTCTCTTTAAACCGTTCGTTAAAGGAAAGCAGTCATTAAGCAGTTTAAGCACATATACACAACCAACCAAACACATCCGCTTTATTTATCATCATCAAAGATCCATCGCTCTAAGATAAACACAGAAAAATACACGATCATTTATCATTGTGAATTAGACTTTTTAAAGGAGTTAATGTTGCGTTACACACTGCGCAATTAATTAACATTCTCATTACAGAGCTCTACTTTCACTGAAAACACCAGGCCATTTTATTAGGTACACCTTACTAGTACTGGGTTAACCCTTTTGGCTTCAGAACTGCTATACTACTTTGTGGCATAGATTCAACAAGGTACTGGAAATATTCCTCAGAGATTTTTGCCCATATTGACTTGATAGGATCGTGCAGTTGCTGCAGATTAGTCGGCTGCACAGCCATGTTTCCGATCTCCCATTCCACCACATCCCAAAGATTCTCAATTGGATTGAAATTTGGTGACTGTGGAGTCCATTTGAGTACAGTGAATTCATTGTCATGTTCAAGAAACCAGTCTGAAATGATTCGCGCTCTATGACATGGCACGTTATCCTGCTGGAAGTAGCCATTAGAAGATGTGGTCAAAAAGGGATGGACATGTCAGCAACAATACTTAGTTAGGCTGTGCCGTTGACACAATGCTCATTTAGTACTAATGGGCCCAAAGTGTGCTAAGAAAATATCCCCCACACCATTACACAACCACCACCAGCCTGAACCGTTGTTAAAAAGCAGGATAGATCAATCCTTTCATGTTGTTGACTCCAAATTCTGGCCCTAACATCTGAATGTTGCAGCATGCATTGAGTTGATGCCTTGTGATTGGGTGAAATTTGCGTTAACAAGCAGTTGGAGAGGTGTACCTAATAAAGTGGCCGGTAAGTGTATATTTCTCTGAGGCACTGTGTGTAAAAGGCACCTGTGCATTTCTGTGATAAGTCGTTATTGCAAAATGCAGCTCACAGTGACACATTAAGAGAAATGCTTAAACGTGTGTGTGAAACAAATGGCTCTCAAGCATCCATTAAAGGCCTGGATCTCAGAGTAATCGCGTACTTTGATTTTTTTTTTTTGCCTTTGAAAGTCAACGGCAATGCAGATGGTCAAACCCATTTCCAATCTGCTGCTAGACTGGAATGCAAAATATAAGTTGTAAATTTGCCACTTCAGTGCATAATGTTTATAGCGCACCATGATTTAATGGCACTTCATATCAGCCTGGTCAAAATACACAGAAACGACCATCATCTTTCTGACAAATGGAGGAAGCGGTCGAAAACATGCTGTATTTTAGAAAATGTGTGGGCATTTTCGATAGTTGTCGAGGTGACATGAAGACAGGGCAATGTAACCCTTCCTAATGGAAAGTGGGATTCGGGAAAATAAAAGTTCTGGTTGAGATACTAGTAGCGGTTGGCAATTTCCCAGAGCAATATGTCAAAAAACTGATGAAACTGACTGATGGAAAGATTTTACGTTTCTCATCCAAGTTCAATTTCACCACAGACAAATATATAAAAAACACATTTGTGTTTTTTTATATATTTGGGAAGAAAGTGACTTCTACAATCATTTTGCTGCAAATGACTGATATTACTGATAAAATGAATTATTCTCTGGCTCATTTTTCACATTATAAATGTGGTTTGCCAGTAGAAAATGTCTAAACATCCTTAAAACAACATTTAATGACCAATGAAAGCTGAGTGGTGTGAACAATTTCATACAACATAATTTGTAAAATATTACAATTTCCATAATCGGGTACTTATTGGTATTGTATATTCTAAATATTTTTTATAATAATTATTTTTAATTATTATTACAATTTTCTTTCTTTTCTACTCTCATCCCCATAAATTATGATGTATGTATATATGCAGATGTTTTAATGTATGAATGGTGTATAAAGGTGTGTGATTAATTATATGTGTGTGTGTAAAATTGCAAATACAGCAGGGCAGATGGGAATAATATTTCTAAAGGAGCTGCTGACATGGAATTGAACCAGATTTTGGTAAAACCCAAACAATATAAACATAAAATAAACTAACAAAAAAATATCTGAAAAATTAGTTACATGTAATAATGAAATGACACAAGGAGAAAGTACTGAACTACTGAAATGCATTTAATCCGTTATACAGGGTGATTCAAAAAGAATACCACAACTTTGAAAATCTGTATTTAATCAAAGAAACATGTTGGAACATAATCAATGTAATAATCAGGTAATTAATCAATGTGAGGAGTACTTAAAGTTTTTTTTTCAGTAGAAAACAAGTTCGTAGATGTTCAATATGAAGTGACACCAAGCCGAAAGCTGTGGTATTCTATTTGAATCACTTGTATAAAAGAATGGGTGATTTTTTTCACAGACTTCAACAGTGTAAAAATCTTAATGATTCTGTGGGTCTTGTCTATCAAATCTGATATTTATTTTCTATTATCTATTCGATTCAAGTCAGGTGATTGGCTGGGCTGTTTCTCTGAAACCATTTGAGAGTTTCCTTGGGTGTGTTTTGGATCATTGTTTTGCTGAAATGTCCATCTTCATCACCCTGGTAATGTAAATGTTGGACTGAAGCTGCGAATATTCATTTACAATGACGAAAGGAAGAGGGTTGCTGAAGAACTACTGAGAGATTTCAGCTGCTTTCTGGGCTTTATACATGTCCCTTTCTTCATGTGTTTAATCATTTTTCCCTGTGTCATTTTATCCTATTACATATAACTTTATTTGTAATCTAATGAGTTTAGTTTTCTTTGCATATATGGATTTATTTGGTTATGAATACCCGGTGAAAATTCCAAGCAAACAGCCCCGTTACAAATATGTTTTCTGAGAAAAAGGTAATGTGTACAAAACTTACTTTCCCGCTGTATGTATCATTGAACAGTACTTCTACTCATTTCTTTATTGATTTTTTAAAAATTATTAATCGATTAATGTATTTGTTTATTTGCTAACATTGGGTTTGTGGCTTGTTCACTAAAATGTGAAAAGCTTTAAATTAAGTATTTAAAAAGAAACTGTTACTTAAATTGCATGACAATAATGTAATAATAATAATAAAAAAATAATAATTTTAAAAATTTAAATTATCTCCTAGTTTTTGTCTCGAATCATGTTTAAGGTTATTAAGATATTTGAATTTTACTGGGACAAAAAAAAAAAAAAAAAAGATTCATACTGCATCATATTCACAATAATTTTTTGATATGTGCTTCATTCACGAATAAATAGATGCACTCTTTACATTCATGTTGTTCATATATGATTGTGCATTTTCTAGATCCTCCCCAGGCACCACAAAACGCATCTCTCGAATATCTCAAATCTCAATAAAAGCCTCTCACCTCACTCAGTCAACATTATGCTAGTGTAAATCATATTTTTCCGACGAGACCCTCAGCTGCCGTCCGCCCACTAAATATAACATCATTGACAGAGACACCGTCGTAGGAAGCTCCCGCCAGTGTAAGGGCCAGATTGTGGTTGCTGATGTATTGCCTCATCTTTTCTGAAAATAAGAAATGACACACAACTGTTCCTCATTTACATGATTCAGAGAAAGGACAGGGGAATGAGTCTGGCTGATTAATTAACTCACCAAGTCGTTTCCAGTGTCCTAAATGATACTGTGGAATGCAGTTCTGTGGAGAAAGAGTCACAGAGATAAAAGTGTTTAAAGAGATCATTTCAAATTGTGGATGACTGAAGTAAACACTTATTATGGTGTTAAACTAATGCTGTGTGTGCTTCTTTATATACATCCCTATTTTTATTCAATCCTATTTTACATCCATACATATTAATCATTTAGCGGTGTGTGATTTTTCTGTCGGAGTCAGAGTGATTGAGTTTCATGAATGTGCATTTGACAAATGGGATCATTAAAATTTCACTTGTTATGATGTTTTGAGGGGCATCACAGTGGCACAGTGTGTAGCACAATCGCCTCACAGCAAGAAGGTCGCTGGTTCTAGCCTTGCCTGGTTAGTCGGCATTTCTGTGTGGAGTTTGTTTGTTCTCCCTGTGTTCGCGTGAGTTTCCTCCAGGTGCTCCGGTTTCCCCCACAAGTCCAAAGACATGCTCTATAGGTGAATTGGGTAAGCTAAATTGGCCGTAGTGTATGAGTGTGAATGAGAGTGTAATATTATCAACTTTATAGAATAAAATAAACATTAGGATTTCACTCAAATCTGTGCTAAAAGTATTTCTAGTGGTCTCTTAATCGTTTTCATAGCTACAGTGGGGAATATAGGTATTGAACACGTCATGTTTTTCCCTCTGATTATTATTTCTATAGGAGCTGCTGACATGGAATTTAACCGGATTTTGGTAAAAATCCAAACAATAAATACATAAAAATAAGACAAAACAAAAAAATGAAAAATGAGCAATGTGTAATAATGAAATGACAAAAAGGAGAAAGTACTGAAATGTATTTAACTCTTCATAAAAGGCTTTTTTGGTGATGGCAGCTTAAAAATGCCTCTGACATGGAGAATGAAGACACATGCATTGCTCAGGCATGAGTTTTTCACAGACTTCCACAGAGTGTAAAAATCTTGATTGTTCTGTGGGTCTCGTCTATCAAATCTGAGCTTTATTTTGATGTTCATGGAATTCAGGTCAGGTGATTGGCTAGGCCATTCTACAGCTTCATTTTCTTTCTCTGAATGAATTTGACAGTTTCCTTGCCTGTGTTTTGGATCATTGTCTTGCTGAAATGTCCATCTTCATCACCCTGGTAATGTAGATGTTGGACTGAAGCAGCTAATATTCATTTACATCGAGGAAGGGCAGAGGGTTGCTGAAGAACTACTGAGATATTTCAGCTGCAGTCCGGGCTTTCACTGCCTTTCTACACCTCCCTTTCTTTATGTGTTCAATACTTTTTCCTGTGTCATTTCATTTTTTTCACACAGAACATAATTTCTAAGAATTAATATTGTTTTCTTTGCATATTTGGAATTGTTTGGATGTTACAAACATGTGGTTTCAAGTCAACAGCACCTTTACATATGTTTTCTGAGAAAAATGGTGACATGATCAACGCTTATTTTCCTTAATGTATATATTCATACTTTTCACCCAATATTTATAAGGCAACCATGAGTAAAATGTCTGAAAACATAGAATATGTCATAATGACCAAACAAAAGTATGTGTTTAATGTGTGACAGAACATAACAGAAGATCTTTGGAGCAAGAGTAAGCTGCATTTACATAAAAATCAGTCTACATGCTTTCATACGAACTTCAGGAAGTAAATGTATTGTCTTGTATATCAAGTTTTATAACAAGCTGTTCAAAATGAATCCGAAATTATTTAAAAGCTTGAGGCTGGATGCTATTCGCTGCCACTCTACAAACAAGAGCAAGCAGGATATACTTTTTATACCTAATTCTCCTTTTGAAGTCTGAAAATGAAGGACACGCTGCAGTGGAACAACACCGGGCTAGCAAATAATGAGTTTTACTAACTTTGATCACAGAGAGGGGAAAAGAAATGACGTTCATTCATGCAAAAGTGATTTTAAAAGACTTCCAGATATGAGATTGCAGATAAAGTAGGAGTCTGAATATGTCTGCTCTTTGTGAGAGCGTATATGGGTAATTAAACTGTTCAGAAGACAACGAGACAATGTAGCATGAAGAAATGTGTGTGTGTGTATGCGCACAGCAAGGTGAAAATTTCTTCTTGCTCTGTGACCATATAATTAAGAATAAGTCAGTCAGAAATGAAGTAGAGCAGTGAGTTTCACTTCTTGCTCCCCCAAAAGACAGACTGTCATCTTGGTGCATAAATGTAAGTGACCCTGCTGGACCCTTCTGTCCTGCTCGCTGAACTCCTCGAACCACAGAGACCGAGGGCAGGGGTAATGTTTAAAGAAATGGACCATCTGCCTTGATTTATGTCAGAGCAGAACCGAGCCCCAGAGAGATGGCTGAGGGCATCTGGTGGCTGTGAGCTCCATAAAGCAGACGCTACGCATGGTCGACTCAGAGGAAAGACTGGAGAGTAAAAAAAGTCTTTGGCTCTTCATCAGATGAATGTGAACTAATGGGGCCACATTTGACACTTTTGTGGCGTTTTAATTCTTTTTTGCCGACATCCACCGGAGTTCAAGCAAAAAGTGTCTCATTTAGTTTTACACTCTTTATGTGACCTGTTAAATTACACCGGCTCTTTCTGCTGTCTTGGACTGGACAGCCACTGTTTCAATTTACTATAATCTTGTGAAGCTGCTTTGACACAATCTACATCGTAAAAGAGCTACAGAAATAAAGATGAACTGAATTGAACTTAATCTTAGACTTTATATTATTAAACACTTCACAACTAAAACAAGGTCTGTGTTATGACTGACTCAACGCTATTAGGTAATGAATAATCTTCATTATCAAAAAAGCAAGAAAGGTCTTGCTAGGAGTTGTGTTTCTCTGGATTTATCATCATGTATGGGTTTAAGAAAAAGGTTAATATTTACTTTACTAAGGTTACACAACACTTTTTCCAAAATAAAATATCAATGTTTTCACTTAAAATCATTTAGTATCAGTTTATATCAGTAGTGGTGGGAAAACAGATATACCCCAGACCTATTGTAGTTATATTTGGTGTAATAGTGATGATGCAGCATTAACTAAAGATCAAAGTACAGTGATTAAATGTTTAACCCTTTTTGCTTGTAGATTAATTTTATTGAAATGAAAAAGAAAAGACTGTGCCCACTTCTCCACATTGATAACATATGTCATGTCCTACCTGCAACTTGAGAAGCTCAGACTTTCCCTCAAAAATAAAATCAAGAAGTTCTATGTAACATGGAACCCATTTATTGAGTATTTTAACAGGAGAGCAGTGATAAGAAATTGGTGGGTGGGGAAACTCATACGCACTCATACGTTACAAAACATAATTTATCATAGGTGCCCTTTAAAGATTTATTTCTAAAGCTGCAGTTCAAATAAATTAGAATGGTTTCTGAAGGATCATGTGACACTGAAGACTGAAGCAGTCGTGTTGACAAATCAGCTTAATTTTTTCATCTCCCCTCATTTTTTGTTTGTTTGTTTCTTTCTTTCTTTATCCTTCTTTTCTTTCTCCTCTTGCCCCACTTTTCTCTGTATTTTTTAGTTCTGTTATACATATAATATTAAGATGATGTTACAACTTCTTATTTAAAAGAAAAAAAGTATACATATTTAAAAACTATCATTTGTATTGATGTAAAAATATAATAAAGGGAATGTTTAAAAAAAATGAATCTTTTACTAAATGACAACTGGTGGTAATAGCAGATGTTGTCTATTGTTGTGATTAAAATAATAATAATAATAATAATAATAATATTAATAATAATAATAATAATAATAATAATAATAAACCAGGGTTATTCCACCAAATCTTGATTTCTTAACACTTCTTGGATTAAAAACATTAATATTGTGTTAAAAATTAATTTGTACACAATGCACTATATTTGTTCTACTTTAAAGTTGGTAGAAATGTCATAAAGAGTTCACAGGACAAAATAAAAAAATATTTTACCAAAGTATATAATAATATTCATATTAGGGATTTTATTTATCTATTTTGACCACCGAAAATTGTAAAAGCATAACAGATAAGAGAGGTCTATGCTTCACCGCACTGCCAAGAGCTGATTAGAACACTAGTTTTACTCTCCCTCCAGCCAGTCACAATGCGTTTTGCAGCAAATGTGCTATGAAACTTATTCATTTCAATGACTCGTGCAGCGCAAGGGAGGTTTGTTGCCACGCCAACCAATGCGCAAGAACAGTGGAGCACATCGTCGACTTGCTGGTCAAATTTTGAAATAGTTCAAAATTCCTCTCCGTGGAGCATGATGCATCACACATGCTCAGCGGAAAAGCCAAGTCGGCTCTGGTAACATGCATTTCTATGTAGAATACTTGTTCCTGCTACTTGCAATAGCTCTATATGCTGTAATGGCAGCACTACTAAAATGGCACTTTAACTCATTCACCTTTAATAAGATTTTACAGTCAAATAAATGTGGTTATTTTATTGGCTTGTGTGTTTTAAAATCAGTGAAGTTAATGAGTTACAGTTACTCACACACATAAATTAAATTGCCAAAAGCTTTGGGACACTACCTTCATTCGACCATTAGATTAGCTCGAGAGCAGTGTGTAGAGAGTTTTATTAAATGGCTGAGCAGGTGGCTTACATCACCAAGTGCAATGCAGTGGTGTAAAAGACACCATCACTGGACTCTAGTGTCTCTTTGTCTGTCATGGTGGATCAGTCTGGGTTTGTGGATGCCAGGAGAAGAGTATTTCCCGAAACGCATTGTGCCAAGTGTAAAGTTTGGTGTAGAGAAAATTAGTTCCAGTTTATTATAGAAGGCCCCGTAGTTCCAGTGATATATGCAGATTCGGGCTGCACAATATATTGTTTCAGCATCGATATCTCAATGTGCGCATCTGCTGAACTATAGTTGACCAGGAGCCACAGAACACATGTGGTTTGTAGAGTCACTGGTAAGTTTAACAATAATAGAGTGATCATTTGCATGTGTTTTTATGATAGTTTCATAAGTTCACACTTAGCTGATGATTGATTATAAAGAGAGTTTGGCATGCCGTCCCGGAAGAGAGCCCTGAGCTCATAAGATCCTCGAGGCCGGAATCCCTTCTATTTGTAAGGCGAGAGGGGAGTTTGAGCTCAGGTAGGTCTCGAGAACTCCCCTGCTTTATGGCTAATGGAAATTAGGAATTACTTATTAAGACTCATCAACGGTGCTAATATGGTTTGGTCAATTCACCTGTCGCATGTCTTCGGACTGTGGGAGGAAACCGGAGAACATGTAAACTCTGCACAGAAACGTCGACTGACCAAGTGAGGATTTGAAGCAACAGTGCTAACGACAGGGTCGCCAGGCTGCCATGTCAAGGAAAAGGAGAGAGGAGGAGGGGTGGAAGGGGAGATTCTTTGGGGAGATGCAGATAACTAAGGTAAGAAACTCTGTTCATTTATAGCTAGTTAGGAATCATCCGATTGGTGAATCCTGCGTTGCTAATCCAGGACCACCTGTGGTCACTCATAAGCATGTGATCCTTTCAAAATTAGTTTAGAAATAAACTTCACTTAAAACATTTGGGCACAAAAAAATGTTGATGTTTAGAGGTGTAACAAAGATTAATTGTATTTATTTTCAAGGAAAAACAAAGAACTTTTGATATGTTTGTAGTCCAAATATCTACATTTCAAAGCAAAAACAAGATTTAATTTACCCAATTGGCAGATATATTAGCATGTTTAAGAAAAAATTCGTCTGAAGGTGAAAACAAAACAAAATTTATACTTGATGTAATAATTTGAGATATTTTCACTAGAAACAAGACAAAGCAAAGTAAGGTTTTTTTTGCAATGTGATTGTTAAATTTCTAACCTAGTCCAGATAGTGCACCTTTAATACAAATATGCAAATGTGGCCTAATGGTTCGTGAGTTGGACTTCAAAACTTGAAAGTTTGCAGGTTTGATTCGTGGTCCTGGCACAAATTGACAAGTAAAATCTAATTTTCATTAAAAAAAAGAGAAACATTAAAAAAATATAAATATCAAATTGAGCCTAAATTGTGTAGCTTGTAACTTATTTTTGCAATAACTTGTTTGAAATTAAATTAATCATCTTTCCATTTCTAAAGATGTTAGGTGACTCTTATTTTACTGGATAAATAATAATATTAATGCAATTTCATTAAAGGCGCCTTTCTTGGCACTAAATGTCATCATACACCAAAACCAAAAAATCATCATGTCATCAAAACCAAAAACTATTGGTTATATTTAAATATTCATATTTGCTTTTATGTACATATATAGTTTACATGTAACTTTGCATTGAACACTCACCCACCTTAAAAAACAATCCCTGTAATCCCAGCATTGATGGCTTAAACCTTATTTGCTTTATTTCAGCACAGTCTCACCTTGAGTAAAGCCACGCAGCTCCAAACCGGCTGTGAGGTTACGCTCAGGTGAGAGTTCACAGCTTGGACGGCTCGATCCAACAGCGTCTGTTCTGTCACTAAATCCGGACTTCCAAATGTCAGCTCGAACCACGCTCCTCCCATCATCACCTTCACACAAACAGCAGAGCACTGATTACACCAGAAAACACCACCATTCACACAAATGGCCTCAGTGATGATAACGGCTGAAATCGTCTTCATAACATCCACTCACAGGACTGATTTCATCCGCTGGAGGGAATAACATTATGTCATTCGCTTTCCAAATCATATTTCCGCTCCTCTAATGGCACTCGGATTCAAGAAGTTTCTGAGTTCACAACTATATAGATGTTTTCAAGCAGGGGAAAAACAACATGTTCTCAGCGAAGGACATCTAACTTGTAAATTATTAATGATTTAAGTGGGGGAGAAATGAATAATGCAATAGCAATTTTTGTTGTTGTGAGGGCCACGGAGCACCGAAGGCTATTTTTATTACTGCATATAATAGGATCCTGATGGGAAAACGGGGATGAATTCCTGTCAGAGACGCACAAATCGCTGTTGGGGCTACTGGTTCAGAGATGCATCTCTCCAGAGCAGATCAGACATTCAGGTCATCAGGTTCATTTCCTAAAAGACTTTATGTTTTTTATTTCATTTGTCTTAATTCAATTTTTTTTATTGCTCCCATTTTAGGTACAAATTAACATTTAGGATTTATGCAATATTTACGAGTGTAATGTCAAGTAAACGCATTGCTTAAAAGTTTGGGGTTGGTAAGTCATACAGTATGCTCACCAAGGCTGCATAGACTATGGATGTAAGAGTCAAAAATAAAAATATAAAAATGTGTTCTAGGGTGGTGCAGTGGCGCAGAGGGTAGCTCTGTCGCCTCACAACAAGAAGGTTGCTGGTTTGAGCCTCGGCTGGGTCAGTTGGCATTTCTGTGTGGAGTTTGCATGTTCTCCCAGTGTTCGCGTGGGTTTGCTCTGGGTGCTCCGGTTTCCCCAACAAGTCCAAAAACATGCGTTAGGTGAATTGGGTAAGCTAAATTGTCCAAAGTGTATGTGTGTAAATGAGAGTGTATGGGTGTTCCCCAGTGATGGGTTGCAGTTGGAAGTTCATCCACTGCGTCAAACATATGCTAGATAAGTTGGTGGTTCATTCCACTGTTGCAACCCCGATTAATAAAGGGACTAAGCATGAATGAAAATGTGCTATAATTAAATGGGTTTAATTAAACCATGCAAAGCTGATTTGTCAACGTCACTGCTTCAGTCTTCAGTGTCACATGATCCTTCAGAAACCATTCTAATTTATATGAATTGCAGCTTAAGAAATGAATCTTAAAACGCACATGATAAAAATGATCTTTTGTAAGCTGTTTGGACAGGACTGTGTGCAGGTATAGTGTATCCACACTCATATTGGGGTGATATAAACACGATAAGTCTCATTTTAAATGTTTCCTGACATTAAAATAGGATCCAAATCCTTCACATTTTGAGGCTGACCGCAATGTGACATATGAGTGCAGTTTCCTCACCCACCGATTTAATTGACAGCTGTGTTTTGCATTAAAGACACAGGCAATAAAAACAGCTACAGTGTTCAGAGTAGAAAATTCCAATATTCTTAAAGGTATATTAAATAATCTGATGGGTATTTTGAGCTGAAACTTTCTGGAGACACAAAAGACTTAAAATAGGTGCCCTTTACAGGGATAGTTCACCCTAAAATGTAAAGTAACCACCAAATCCAGTAATCATCCACTCATCCTTGACCTGTTTGAAAACTGTGCTTCTTTCCTCTGTTAAACATAAAAAAAGATATTTTGAAAAATGTTGGAAACCTGTCTCCATTGGCTTCCATATTATTTGTTTTTTCTTCAGTGGATGTCAATGGTTACAGCTTTCTTCAAAATATCTAATACTGTGTTTAACGGAATAAAGAAACTTAGTAAAAGCTAAGCAAATGTTCATTTTTGGGTGAACTATCCCTGTAAAATCAATCTTTAATATGGCTGTGCTGCTTAATATTTGTGTGGAAATGTGCGACACAGTTTTCAGGATACTTTATGAACAAAACTTTTAATTAAATAGCTTATAATGACAATATTAATCTGTAGTAACATTATTTTGTCATCGGCCATTGTCATTTTTTATCAAAATAATTTATAAATGTGATTTTAAAATTTTTTAAATGTACATATAGGACAGGTCAGTCTCACCGTCAGTCTAGTTGTCGCTCCTCCACTGCGATTGTGTTGTGGAAAGGGAACAGAGTCATACACCACCCCTAATAGTCCCGCATCTTCTGTAGAAGGCACCAAATGCCCAAAGCCCTGAAATATTCAGAACATGTGCGTATATAAAAACGCTCATTATTATTAATAATGCCAACGCATACATAAAGTGCTTTGATGCATGTGCAATGCCATTTGAAAAGATGTCCAGGCAGTGAGAATATGAACTATACAAATGAACTACACTTGAGCATTTAATGGTCTACGCTCAGTTCCCCTGACCTCTATTTAAAAGCAATGAGTGAAGTCTTACAGTAACTGGGAGGATGAAGCCTTCATATTCCAGATTCACTAGAGCCACGTTCACTGAAGCGATGGATCGCAGCTGCTCTGACAGGGCTTGAGCGGCAGGAGGCAGCACTGAGGCCAACGCTGTTCAACACATACTAACAGCTTTAAAAAATAAATTGACAAAAGGCCCAACTCCAACTGGTATTAACATGCATTCAAATGCCTCTCTTACGACCACTTTTGTTCGCATTTTATCGAGACCTTTCCCTCTTATTAGTTCATGCATCACTCTCACAAAAGCATTCTGGGAGATGCTTGAGTATTATTGAAAGAATAAATCGAGTTGGTGTGACAGTTAGCAAGTGAAAGGACATTTATGGCAACTACAATGTTAATTGTATGGCTGAGAAACAGCGTGGGGAAATGGGAAAATCTGTCTCTGCAAAATCACTTCTTGTCAATATATATTGTCCTACTGTAATAAAGAGAAAATTGACAACAACAAATCTTTAAGAAAATAGTGCTGTTTGATGATTTGTCTTTTTGAACTTTATCGTAACCAACTTTTTTATCGTACATTCCTAATATATGTATATAAATACACGCACGTGGATGCACTTACATATTATTTATGTATGTATTTATTTACGTCTTTTTTTCTTTTTTTGTCAAGAATAAAATCAGTTTTTAATTTTTTAAAGACCATTTTAAGGTCAAAAGTATTGACCCCATTAAGCTATATTTGTTTTTTCAATAGTCTACAGAACAAACCATCGTTATACAATAACTTGCCTAAATACCCTATCCTGCCTAGCTAACCTAATTAACCTAGTTAAGCCTTTAAATGTCACTAAGATGTATAGAAGTGTCTTGAAAGGTATCTAGTAAAATATTATTTACTGTCATCATGGCAAAGATAAAATTAATCAGTGATTAGAAATGAGTTATTAAAACTATTATGATTAGAAATGGGTTGAAAGAAATCTCTCCGTTAAACAGAAATTGGGGAAAAAAAATAAACAGGAGGGCTAATAATTCTGACCTCAACTGTGTGTGTGTGTGTGTGTGTGTGTGTGTGTGTGTGTATAGATGTGTAAACACAATTGTATTTTGTATGCAATTAATCATGATTAATCAATTTTAATATATATAAATAACACATGTTTAATGAATGATCACTATATTCTTTATGCTTCAAAGCACACCACAAACGTGTCAAGTTTTGACAATAAAAATAAAAATAAAATAAAAAAAGGAGTCTGGATTGAAGATGAAAGAAATAAAGATTTGACATTAATCTTGAAATTGTCAAATTGTCACCTGCTACAAAAAAGTTATTGTGATCATTTTTTCACCGTACTGCCAATGTTTTAGACAAGTTTTAATTTACCAGTACATTATGCAAGTTACTTTGCAACATAAGCACATTTATGTATTATTTTCCATTTAAATCAATCTAAAGAATTGTTCACTAAATTAACTCATTAATTAAACTCAAAGCAAAAATGACATTAATGTACATTAACAAGAAACATTATAGTGTAGCAGTGTTAAGTAATATGCATTTAGTGAATTTACCTGATGCAGGTAAGGTAGATATCACATGATCAGCTTTCAAAGAGGTTCCATCATCTAGCTTGATCTATTTAATATATGTATAAGAAAACAACAAGTAAAAAAAAAACAGCAAGAGGAAAACACACTTCTTCACCATAACTGACAGCCTACAAGACAAGCCGTCAGCTCATTTCAGCTGAATTTGACAGCATGTTGTTACGAACCTCCCAGCCTCCACTGTCCACATTCAGACACTTCACTTTGGCATGATGGTGAAGCTCCACTCCATCTCGCCTCCTCAGCGAATCCTCCAAGGTTTCTGGAAGGGTCTGCATGCCCCTCTTTAGAGACCACTGAGTCCAGGACTCTTTAGATGCTCTCTTAGCCAAGCCTGAAGGCACTACTTTAGGACCAGCTCCTAAAAACATTTTGAACAACAACTTAAATGAAATGTGTATGTCGTGTGTGATGATGGGTATTTTTACCTTTAAACTGCACACATACAACAAAGATAAAAATGAGAAGTACTATTATTATTATTACAATTATTAAGATATTTTATTATTATAAATTTTATTACAATTATTTATCATAAATAACTTCATTCATTTACAGCATCATATCAATATTTTTCATAGATTAATTCAAATGTAAATAAATAAATATTAGTTTTATCCCCTTGTCAGCAATTCATGGTTACACTTTTTACAAATATTACAATTAAACAAAAAAGTAAACATTATGTGTGTAGATTATTTAAAGAGGATTCCTCAATTTTAGAAAACAACAAATGCTTTTTAAAGTTGCATTCAGGAATATATAACCATCATATAATTATAACATGCAAATATAATTAACATATTTATATCAATTCTATATAAGGAGGCTGCATTAAATTAATCTACAGTGACAGAAATGACACTAATTTTCAAACAAATGCGGTCTATTTGACTGTCACAGTTTCCAAAAAATATTAAGCAACACAGCTGTTTTTAACTTTGATAATGATACAATGTTAATTAACTATCAAATCATCATAAAAGAAGAAGTTGCTGAAGGACTTGTAAAGTAAAATACATTTTTTCCCATTCATAGTTCAACAGTCTTAACACCATTAAAATGTACTGTATTAAAAGGTAATTTGCTGTCGTATTAACACAATTATTTAAAAACTATTCATATCCCATTCATATCGATTCTTTTTTTAAAATGTATTTATTTATTTTTTACAAATATAAACATGAATATATAAAATATGAACATTAATGAAAATTTTATATAAATGAATATGAACTAAATGGAAATTGTAATATATCATCTAAATGTTAATCGTCAGTAGGTTTAAATATATCTATTGTCCTCAATTGTTTTGTCATTTTAGATAAAAGCACCTGTAAAAATTTAATTACATTAAATGTAAAATCTATTAGTAAAATACAAATAGATACAAACATATACAGATATTTTAATAAACACAGAGTATTATTTATATATAAAGTTGCAGTCATCATTATTAGCCCTCTTGTGAAATTCTTATTCTTTTTCAAATATTTCCCAACGGCTGTTTAACAGAACAAGGATTTTCCCCCCAGTATGTCCTATAATATATTTCTTATAATATTTTCTGGGGAAATTCATTTCTTATTGTTTGGCTGGAATAAAAAAAAAGTTTTTTGAAAGTTTTTAGCTTTTTAAAAAAAACTTTTTTATTATTATTTTATTATTCAATATTATTAACCCCCTTAAGATTTTTTTTAAATTGTCTTTTTTTTATTAGATTGTTACAGAACAAACTTGCCTGGTTAACATAATAATCTAGCAATTAATTCTTTAGCATGCACTTTAAAGGGCACCTATTTTACCCCTTTTACAAGATGTATAAGCTTTTGGCATCTCCAGAATGTGTCCTGTAAGGTTTCAGCTCAAAAAATCCATCAGATAATCCATCAGCCTCCAGAATCTGCTCATTTTGCTATCTGACTACAGTGTAGCTGTTTTTGTAGCCTGTGGCTTTAAATCCGAATGAGCTTCTTCTCCCCACCCACTGTTCCCATCTGCGTGTCTGCTTTTCATCATGCGTTACATCAGATAAACAGCACAGTGATAGAGACAGACTCGGATGAAGTTGAAATACAGCTCATTAGTCAAAAATACCAAGTATGTTTATTTTATGTATTTGTGGTGGAGTTTATTCAAGCCTTTCTGAAATGATGAGTCTCACACAGACACTGTTTACAACACACACAGACACACAAACACACACACACACACACACACGTTTACTGACACCATGCAGCCGAGGTGATTATAGTAGCGATTTTACTGTCTTTATTAGAAACATGCACTGTTTTAATCTTATGAAACTAATAAAAAGCACAGCGAGTTGGAACAAATATTTGTATCCCAGTTTATTTGCAAAAAACGTTCTGTGCACGTGCTTACATGTTATAGAAACATGGCATCTATCAATTAATTTGGTGGGCAGGGGAAAACCACACTTTATACATCACATTGAGGTGGGCCTCAAAATCACTGGGATTTGGACCCTTTTTTAACATCAGGAAAGAAAAATAATAATAACAATTAAAAAAAAGAAACTTGTTGGGTTTATATCACTCCAATATGACAGTGGACACACTATACCTACACACACTTCAGTCCAAACAGCTTACAAAAGTTGATTTTCATCATGGGTGCCCATTAAGCTGAATACTAGTACATATCTCACAAACTAAGTAGACACATATTATGCACTGTCACCATGCCAAAGACAAAATAAACTATTATTGTATTAAATTATTATAAATTATTATATCATTATATCAGGTGTGAGAGACATGAAACCTTCCAAAGTAACGCACAGACACAATAGTACCTTTATGTCCATGAAAGTCTGGGCAACACTGTCAGACTGGAATAAAACCTATGAATTTGACTGTTTTGTTGGGTGGGTGCTGGACAAGACCTTTCAACTGTCTACCTCATTTGCATGCTTTGTTTAGAATTGTCTCCAATTCCACCTTATCATCACCTCCTAAAAACAAATATAACATACAAGGCAACACTGCACTTGTTAGGCTGTTCTTGTTAGATTTCTCTGGGACTTTGTGCATACTACTCATCAGATTTCTCTTTGACATCTTCATGACTACAGAAATGGCGACTTCTCAATTAAGCTTAACGAAAACTATCCTAGTCTTTGCTTTTGACATCACAACATTAGTTATTAGGAATTAGCTAATAAGAATACTATGTTTAAAAACATGTTGAAAAAAATCTCTCTCTTAAGCAACATTTGGGAAATACTTTTAAAAGATTAAAAAAATTCATAGGAGGGCTAATAATTTTGACTTTAACTGTATATGTTTTCAAAATGTCTATTTATCTGAAATGCTCCTCAAATAAATGGAAATAAATTGGTCATAATATATATATATATATATATATATATATATATATATATATA
>CAIGQQ010032566.1:10547529-10561140 GCA_903798035.1 Danio albolineatus
GAAGTTGAACATTACTAAACTGTATTTGCTTGTTTGAATTCAACCCATATAAATTGTTTGCAACAATTTTGCAGAAATCTTTTCTTTTTTAAATGTAATTTCTTTCCATTTATTTTCCTTATTATTATTAGTCATTTTTGTTTATTTAATATTGATATGCATTTCATGTTTTAATCTTTGATACCACATAATACTAAAGTTTAATGTGTAATTTACTTTGCATTTTAGGTTTTCATATTATTTTACTACATTCGCTTCCTTCCAGGACTTTGTATGAATATTTAGGACCATGTGATATTTCAGTTTTCTTTTTTAATAAATCTGCAAAAATTCTGTGTTTTTCCAATCAGTTTGTGGTGCTGTGTGTACGTCGATGAGGAAAAAATGAACTTATATTATTTTAGCAAATGGCTGCAATATAACAGAGTGAAATATTTAAGGGTCTGAATTCTTTCCATACTCACTGTATATAATTAAATGATGATATCTAGATGCATTATATATTACTGATTAATTATGTTAATATTAATTTGATTATTGGGCGCCCCGGTGGCGTAGTGAGTAGCACGTTCGCCTCACAGCAAGAAGGTCGCTGGTTCGAGCCTCGGCTGGATCAGTTGGCATTTCTGTGTGGAGTTTGCATGTTCTCCCCGTGGTTGCGTGGGTTTCCTCCGGGTGCTCCGGTTTTCCCCACAAGTCCAAAGACATGCGGTACAGGTGAACTGGGTAGGCTAAATTGTCTGTAGTGTATGTGTGTGAATGAGAATGTACGGATGTTTCCCAGAGATGGGTTGTGGCTGGAAGCGCATCCACTGCGTAAAACAAATGCTGGATAAGTTGGCGGATCATTCTGCTGTGGCGACCCCAGACTAATAAAGGGAATAAGCCGAAATAAAAATGAATGAATGAATGAATAATTTGATTATTTTATTGTAATTTTATTAGTGATTAACTTGACTTTTTTTAATATTTATTTGTATTTTCAAGTTGAAATGCGACCAAGAAAGTCTCTCTTTCATGTTGTTTCCACTTCTCACCGGTGTCTTCAGCTGCACCTGCTCCTTCAGACCTCACGTGAGTTCAGCATCAAAAGAACGTGCCAAACTCAGCAGGACAAACACACTCGGAGGAAAAGCAGTGTGTGGGAGTATTTTTAGTGTTTGGACCATAATCTATGAGCCCATTTCCATTATAAAGGCTTCTCAGCCCACATTCCAAAGGCCTCATTAATAATCTTAAGCAGTCCTTATTAGTTCAGCATGTTCTGATGAACCCACACAATCTAAATCCCCTAAACCAGCGTGTGAGTGTGTGTGGCTGAGCTCGGTCTGAGAGCTGTATGTCATTGTGTGACCGATGAGGAAGCAGTGATTCTGCATGTGTTTGCTCATGTTGGCGGAGGTGATTTCTCACACATACAACCTCATTATGTGCCAGCTGTAAATCTGCTTTCTTCTCATTTGGGTCGAGCTTTCTGCGCATAAGAGGAAAGAAAAATGTACATTTCCAAAGCATTTGCTGCATATGATGGATCAGACGTGGTGGCGCAGTAGGTAGCGATGTCGCCTCACAGCAAGAAGGTCGCTGGTTCGAGCCTCGGCTGGGTCAGTTGGCATTTCTGTGTGCTCTGGTTTCCCCCACAAGTTCAAAGACATGCGGTACAGGTGAATTGGGTGAGCTAAATTGTCCGTAGTGTATGTGTGTGAATGAGTGTGTATGGATGTTTCCCAGTGATAGGTTGCAGCTGAAAGGGCATCTGCTGCGTAAAACAAATGCTGGATAAGTTGGCGGTTCATTCCGCTGTAGCGACCGCTGATTAATAAAGGGACTAAGCCGACAAGAAATTGAATGAATATAATATAAAATATACAGGGGGCTGATATATTGAGGAGGGCTGATAATTCTGACTTCAACCGTACATGTTTCAGTGCTATTGGATTTCTTTAAATATATCAAATCGAATGGCAAATGCGAGCAATTGATACCTTTTTAGATCTAACTTTAACCATGTGTGCAATTTCTTTGAAACAAAGATTTTATTTGTGGATGTATGATGTCAGTTACCTTTAGAATCAGCTTGTTTTAAAGGGTTAGTTCACTCAAACAATGAAAATGATCTCGTTTCAAAGCCCTGAGATCTTCATTTATCGTTGGAAAACAAATGAAGATGATTTAGATGAAATCAGAGAGCTCTCATTCCCCATAGAAAGCAACAGTCCAGAGATGTTCAAAGTCCAGAAAGGGAACCAAAAACATGACTACGTTGACATGGACATCAGTAATCGAATTATTTGCATTCATCTGAATAAGACAATAATATGAAGGTGTTTACTTGAGTTGCTTTTTGAATGTTCCTTTCATGATCCTGTTTTACATGTTATAGCACATAGACTAACCAACGTCATTGCCTCACCAGGCTATCCACGTTTCCTCCAGAGTTTCATGTCATTTTGGATGTTTCATTTTTATTTTGTCGACTTTAACTGCAGTTTGGCACTTTCACTTTCATTCAGGAACATTTCGTGCATGCCACCCGTGACAAACGGAGATATTGGATGCGAGTATGAACTGCTGGAAGAGTGTAGTTTGGAATTTAATGCCGCATGCTAGAGATGCGTAGATTAGCTGAAATGTCACCCGAATACACGACTTCATACTAATCATCCACCCGCCACCTGTCCGCACATATAATTTGATCTAATATATATCCACACCCGACCCACACCCGATCATCACTTTAATCATTCTAATTCTTTGTTTTTAGCATGGATCGTTCGTTATGAACAGTAGATTCAGTGAGCTAATCATTTTTAAATGAACATTTATTATATAAACAAAAGTTTGGTTTTAGACAACATTTTCTTTATTTTCAAATACCCAAATAAAAAATAACTAAAAACTAACAAAAGTTATGTTTACTTGGCCTTTTTCTTTGCACTGTGCAAAAACAGAATAGCATTTACTATGCCTGGATTCGGACGATTCTGCCGCGCCTCCAAAACACGGCCAGCTGCACTAAATGAGTGTTTGCTCGCACCGCTTTTTGCAGGAATTCACAAGTATTCCTTGCAGTCATGTAAATAAGCGATCTTGCTTCTCCCAGAACGATTGCAGATTTTCCTCTGAAGACTTCTCTAACTGAATGTTTGAACAGTACTCTTGCACATCTATTATTTTGGGCGTCTTCACATTCTACGAAGTACACTCTCTGCTTTTTTGCAATGTCCAGCTACATCCACCCGTGACCCACCTGTAATTAATCATTTTATTACTCGACCCGCAAATTATCTGTAGAGCCCAACGATATAACCACAGTATCACTACCACATGCTGTATAGGAAAAAAATCTCTGTATTTCTCTGTACTTCACTGACTCGAAAGATGCAGAGAATAGTGTCAAACAGCCCTGTGTGCATAGACTATCCTGTTACCAAACGTGGTGAAACCCCTACACGACGGTAATAGTTTGATTAAGGCATTTACATGTCAGTACTGCACTTCAATAATGCGACTGAAATCGGCATACTCCACATGTCTTAATCCGATTTCTGGTTAGTTCGATTATGACTTTAGTCAGATTAAATTAATCAAAAATCACTGTTTACATGGTAGACTCTACTAAGAGTATTGTCTAAATCAGTGGTTCTCAACTGGTTTGGCCATGGGACCCGCATTTTTACATGGTCATCAAGTCGCGACCCAAATAATTAATTTGTATTTATTTGCTAACATACACAAGTAGTGACAAATAAATCCTATAAGATCACAAAGACTTACAAATAAACAATGTTTTATTGCTGTCATTTAACAAAATGTATCAAATTATAGAAATATTACAAAGTAAAAACGACAAATACTGTAAACAGCGGTTAGGGTAAAGAAATGTTCAGTTCCCTCAGTTCCCATGAACTAAACTGAACTGTTGTCGCATGCACATTTCAAAATAAAAGTCAAAATAAAACAAAATAAAGCAAAATAAAGCAAAAATAAGCTAAATAAATTAAAAAATGTATGTTTTTTTTGACCACACACTCCGCGACCCACTAAAAATGTTCCCGCGACTCACTGTTGGGTCACGACCCACCAGTTGAGAAACACTGGTCTAAATCGTATTAAAATCGGATTATTGTTCTCCATGTAAATGTACTCATTTTCAAAACAGTCTATGTTACTTCAGTGGTTCAGCTGTAATCATACGAAGCTCCATGGACCCCCCTGTAACTATGAATGTTTGCCTGTGATTAGGATGTTTACTTTGACATAAAAGCCTTCAAATCAGCATCGTAACACACAAGCATTGTATTCCCTGTAGTGAATCAAAGACTACAATACACAAGATGTGTCCCTCAGATAGTTTTGAATGGGGAAAAGTGTAACGGTCAATATGGTGAATGAAGCCCTGCCTTCTAGTACAGGAGCCAATCAGCGATCGATATAGACTGAGGATTCTCCACTGAAGGAGCTTAAACCAGACGTGAGTTTCTGCAGATTTTGTGTGATTCGAATGTTTAGAAATGAAACAAAAGAGACAGTGGTTGTTTAATTGTATTGGTGATGATTCCTAATATAACATTTCATAGTAAGCTTGGTTAGCACTTTTGGAGAATTTTATGTTTTCCCATTCAAGCATACTGCCAGAGAGACGTTTCAAAGATGGTCACCGAGTGAAATGACTTGCCTTAAAGGAACTTTGAGTAAGTGCAAACTTTAATTGATATTGGCGAATGAGTTGTTTTTAAGGGGCGCCACGGTGGCGCGTGAGTAGCACGTTCACCTCACAGCAAGAAGGTCGCTGGTTCGATCCCCGGTTGGGGCAGGTCCCGGTTGGGCCAGTTTGCATGTTCTCCCCGTGGTTGCGTGGGTTTCCTCCGGGTGCTCCGGTTTCCCCCACAGTCCAAAGACATGCGGTACAGGTGAATTGGGTAAGCTAAATTGTCCATAGTGTATGTGTGTGAATGAGAATGTATGAATGTGTTTCCCAGAGATGGGTTGTGGCTGGAAGGGCATCTGCTGCGTAAAACAAATGCCAGATAAGTTGGCGGTTCATTCCGCTGTGGCGACCCCGGATTAATAAAGGGACTGAGCCAAAAAGAAAATGAATGAATGAGTTGTTTTTATTATTTTTGCCACTCAGAAGTGTTCTTGAAGCTTCGTATGATTACAGTTGAACTCCTTTAAAGTCTAAACTTCTCTGAGAATGTTTTTAGCTCTCAGATTTCATCTAAAATATCTTAATTTGTGTTTCTGAGGATGAACAAAGGTCTCAGGGCATTGAAACAACATGAGGGTGAGAAATTAATAGCAGAATAATTTTTGGGGGGTGAACTAACCCTTTAGACATCCAGATTTTGAGCTCATTTGTATGTGAGGCTCGTGTTTATTCGTGTATGTTGTTCCATGTGACATCTGCATGAGGATCAACACGGCTTAAAGAGCAAGCGAAAGGGGTGGGGAGCGGTGAAAAATGAGAGCGAGAGAAAAGAAAGAATGCTGGACAAAGAGAGAGAGAGATGGTGAGATCGAGCTGGTTCTAGTTCAACAAAAACCTGAGCGCCTGTGGACATTCGGACTGTGTCATTTGTCTCAGTGTCAGAGAGAAAGAGTCGCCTCAGGATATATTTTCAGTGTGGAGCACATGCGTTTAAAAGGGTACTTCACCCTAAAGTGAACATTCCTTCATTTAAACTTAAGTTTCTTTTCATTTACATCTCAAAAGACGTAGCACATGCTTTCAGAGGGATAGTTTACTAAAATGAACATTAGATCATCATTTTTCTTTTCAAAAGAAGATATTTTAATGAATGTTGAAGTAGCACGTGCTTTTAAAGGGGTAGTTCACCCAAAAATAAACATTTTGTCATCATTTAAATGTTTTTTTCTTTTTTCCTCTCAAAAGAAGATATTTTGATGAATGTTGGTGTAGCACATGCTTTTAAAGGGGTAGTTCACTCAAAATGAACATCAAATCATCGTTTAAACTAATGCTTTTCTTTTTTCTTCTCAAAAGAAGATATTTTGATGAATGTTAATGTAGCACACACTTTTAAATTGGTAGTTCACTCAAAAATTTGCATTCCTTGATCATTTTAACTTATGCTTTTTTTCTTTTTTCTTCTCAAAAGAAGATATTTTGATGAATGTTGATGTAGCACACACTTTCAATGGGATAGTTCACCTCAAAAATTTACATTCTGTTAGTATTTTCAACATTTAAACCTAAGTTTCTTTCTCTGTTAATCTCAAAAGATTGTTTTGATTAATGTTTCCAATAGTATTTATAAGGTGCACTGCAGGTGAATAGTCTTAAAATAAAAGATACCACACGTGCACAGCAGACAGATTACTGAAAGAATTGCAATTTATGTTTTCTATTATACAGTACCTTTTCTAAAATGTTAGCGAAATAAGCACCGGTACATTTATAGCACAAAAAAAATTGGATGATGTCAGGTTCCAAATAATCTTTTCTTGCATTAAAACATTCCTCAACCTCATTTTCCTTCGGCTTAGTTCTTTATTTACCAGGGGTCACCACAGTGGAATGAACCACCAACTATTCCAGCATATGTTTTCCAGCCCTTTCAGCTGCAACCCAATACTGGGAAACACTCATACGCTCTCACATTCACACAGTACTAAATTTACATTACCCAATTCACCTATAGGTCCTTGGACTGAGTGGGAAACCGGAGCACCTGAAGGAAACCCACGCAAACACGTGGAGAACATGCAAACTCCACACAGAAATGCCAACTGACCCAACTGAGGCTCGCACCAGCGACCTTGCTAACTACTAAACCATCGTGCCACCTCATTAGAATATATTCATTAAAACATAATATGAGTCAAAGATACTTCGAGAAGAGATTTTGAGAATGTTTTTTTCCATCCATAATTCAAACTGCAAATAACCTTTTTTTTGTAGAATAAAATAAATAATGTATTTAATCAGGCAAATTATGTGTGCACATATCCCTCAGTGAAAACCTTCATAATGCAGATCTGAATAATTGAAGTTTGCTCTATGTGTAAATGTTGCTGAAGTGGAGATTTATGGCTCAGCGCAAATTTTTTTTAAATCATTTTGAGAAAACTTCCTGTAAAGGGCACCTATTTTACCCCTTTTACAAGATGTAAGATAAGTCTATGATGTCTCCAGAATGTTTGTGTAAAGCAGGGGTGTCCAAACTCCATCCTGGAGGGCCGGTGTCCTGCAAAGTTTAGTTCCTACCCCAATCAGACACATCTGGGCTAGCTAATCAAGCCCTTACTAGGCTTTCTAGAAACATCCATGCAGGTGTGTTGAGTCAAGTTGGAGCTAAAATCTGCAGGACACCGGCCCTCCAGGACCGAGTTTGAACATGCCTAAAAAAAAAGTTTCTGCTAAAAATACCCATCAGATGCAGCTTTAAATGCAAATGAGCTGCTTCTCCCCGCCCAACATTGCTTCTCCTGCTTTACATCAGATAAACAGCCGTCAGTGACAGAGACAGACTTGGATGAAGCTGAACACAGCTCATTAGTCAAAAATACCAAGTAAGTTTATTTTTATATGTTTGTGGTGGAGTTTATTTTAACCTTTCTGAAACGATAAGTCTCACACAAATGTTGTTTGCATCACACACACATATATTACAGTTTATTGACACCATGAGGCTGTGGTGATTATAGCGGTTAAGAATTACATAGCGATTTTACTGTCTTTATTGCAAACATGCTGTTTTAAAAACGTTTTAAAATTACAGTGAGTTGTAACAGATATTTTAATCCCAGTTTATTTGCAAAAAATGTTCTGTGGACATGTGTATACACGATATTATAGAAACATGGTGCCTCCCTGCAGGCACAGGACGCTAACATGACGTCATATTGATGTTGTACCCCAACATACCCCAACGTCATGGGGATGTTGGATTTTGTTTGGAAAGAAAATCGCGTTGACGTCAGAACCTAATGTCAGGCAGACGTCAATGACCAATGTCCAACCTAAAATCAACCAAATATCAATGTCTAATCATGTTACACGTTGACGTTGTGTAGACGTTACGACTATGATATCTATCAGATGTTGGATTTTGGTCACATTCCAACACAACCTATAATCAACCAAATATAAACGTAATATGACATCATTATTGGACGTCAAAATAACATTGTCCTTAGACACTAGCTAGACAATGAATTTTGATCACCTGATGTCACGACCTAAATCTAACCTAATATTAACGTCTTATGATGTTGTGTGTGTCCTACGTCACGTTGGTGTGGACCTCAAAATCACTGGGATTTGGGCCGCATTTTAATGGGTTCCTATTTAGGAAATTTGAGAAAAGAGACTTATTGGGTTTATATAACTCTAATATGACAGTAGACACACTATACCTAAACAGTTCTGTTACAGCTTACAGAAGTTTTCATCATAGGTGCCCTTTAAAAGGAGTATTGCATGTGACGTTTACTTTACATTTGAACTGCAAAAACTGAAAAAGATTAAAAAGCCCAATATCTTGATTTGGAACAAGTGTACAGCAGGGTGAGTAAATGATGAAGGAATTTGAACTTTTTGGCGAACTTTCCCTTTAACTCTGCCTTGTTTTTGAGGTTTGTGTATATGCTGTTGTCACGGCAGCAGGCAGGAATCAGATTAGGAAAAAGGCTGTAATAAGTGCAGCCGCCACAAACTCAGATTTGGCCAGAGCTCTTGAACATTGAAGGAGGAACAAGTTTCACATACTGAACTTCACAGACAATACAACCACACACTCACGTGATTAAGGTGGTGTGTGTGTGTCCCTGATCTGATTTCACAGACATCTGTGTGTGTGTGATTGTGTGTGTGTGTGTGTGTGTGTGTGTGTGTGTGTGCACTCAAAAGGTACTTATGAAGCTCTGCGTATGAGAGGATGAAGTGCTCCTATTATTCATTATAATACAGATTCACACAAAGAAACTAACTAGAGGCCATTCAGTAGTGAGAGCAGTGGATGGGAAATAATGATATACTGTATGAACGGCAAGTCAATAAAGTGGAATATGACACAACGAAACCCAAAGATTGTCAGGAAAATTGTAGGATATACTATACTATACACTGAAAATGATTCATTGGATTTACTAAGTTTCTTTTTAAAGTAAACTGGTTTCAAACAATCTATATGGGCTGAATTCAAACTAATGTAAAGCAGTAGTGTTCAACTTAATTTAATTGTTTAAATTCTTCCCCTAAATACTTTTCAACCAGTTACCTTAAAAAAATAGTAAATCCAATGATTATTTTTTTCATTAATCTACTGTATATCTTTTTGTTTCATTAAAAAAAATGCTAAATGACAGGTTATTTCAGATCTGCTTTATATTTGCTGGCGGTCTATAGTGTGGTTAACGAATGGTGTCTTTGCTCTGGGGCTGAAATAAACCTCATCGTCAAAAGCTCATGAGAGGAAACCACAATAAAGAACCTGTGATCATCTAATAGAGAAAGGAATCCCGGAGTGTCAGTTTGACGACTGCACAGAGACTCTTATGAGGGATAATGCTCCTATTCAGTGTAACAATACTGTAGGAAAGCAAAAATAGCATTTCAAGTGCACTTTTTCATTGATCTCAAGCTGATTTGAGCTGATTAATGATATTATCATTATTTTCGAGCAGCTTTACATATGATTTTCTGTCTCATATTTGAAGTTTGCATTAATTTGCATTAATTAATCTTAAGAAGAATCTTTTTGTTGTGCTTGTTGAAAGTCTCTTCATATTCCAATAGCATTGATTAAAGTAAATGATCTAAATGTCTTTTTATATTATTTTTTATATTATAGTTTTATATAAGGTATAAAACTAAAAAGGGTTAGTCCAATTAAAATTTGTCGGGCCAATAATTACCCTAATTCTGATAAGTAGCCCAAACTGCCTGTCAACAAATGTATATTAAAGAGTTCACACTTAGCTGATGATTGATTATAAAACTCGTTTGTCATGCTGTCCCGGGAGAGCCCTGAGCTCCTAAGATCCTCGAGCCCAGGGCTCCCTTCCGATGCAAGGTGAGAGGGGGGGTTTGAGCTCAGGTAGATCTCGAGAACTTCCCTGTCATAGTAGCTAAAGAGCAGAGAGTGATTGCTCTTTTAAAGAGATAACTACTTGCTAGGAGCATGTCTATTGTGTTGAGAGAGATAGAGAGACCGGTAAAGACAAATGTCCAATCGAAAGTTTTTAAAATCCTGAATCAATTTTGGATTTACTTTTGCACACTGGAGGACGATGACACCACGGCTGAAGGATTTCTTTTGACAGGTAACGTTCTGCTTTAAAACTATTTTAATCATGCAAGCTTACGTAGATTGTGCTGTTTTGAATGGGTTAAATGCACAGAAGTGTTGTTCAGCCACTGGAATCTTCTGGCAAAAGATTGTGACTATTTTCGGTTTCATAAGAAACCTTTTACAGCATCGATGATGTAGATTTTTATTCAGTATAATAACAAAACATCAGTAAATAGCTCTAGCCTGCTTTATTGAGCTGAAGTTGCCTTTATATTCACATTGGTTCATTTTTAAACAATGACAACCTGTGACGCGGCCTCTATATTGATTACCTTAAACATTCAGTCTGAAATAGCATGCAAATATGGCTCAGTAATAAGTGTAATTCCTGCAGTCCGCCGGGCAACCACTAAGCACACAGTAGTCGCTTAAAGTGAGTGAGAGAGTGAGACCAGCGGCCATTGCATGCATGAAATATTGCACATTATGACAAGTTTTGCTTGCTACACAACTGAGAATGTGGTAAATAAAATACAGTTTTTCATTCAGAATTGTAGTATTATAAAGTACTATAAAGTTTTCTAACTGGCGAATGACATGAACTGCTGAGTTATCTACTGTCATCTTTAAGGTGCACGTTCGTGTTTCAGGATGTGTGGCTTTGGACGGCAGGGGTGGGACTGTGTTTCAAAGATATTATGCCAACCAGTTAGCATTTTGGCAGATCACCTACTGCACCTTTAATAATGCGAAGCTGCTTTAAAGCAATCTATAGAAATTATGCTGCTTTGGAATAATCCATAGCACTATACATAAAGTGCTATATAAATAATATTTTCCCCTAAAAACGATGCATGTTATAGGTCTGACATTACATAACACCCAATCTGATGCAAGAACTCTTTGCACCATATTTAAATCCTTCAAGTGTTGCATGAAAACCCAAATAGCACAGAACACAACATGTTTTGGGGGACACAAAAGTGTGACGGACCCGACGGGGATTTGCTTATTGTGCCATGACTATTGCTCACTGAAGTTTTTAACACAGGCTCATTGTGGATACATGCTCCTGTCCACATTTCCAGAGAGCACGAATGATGTATCCAGAGGTACGTATGGCTGCATATCGTCTTTAAAATGAACAGTAGGGGGCGGTATGATGCCACCGACGGCTTCTGTTTCTTTTAGTGCAATCAGTTGACCGCTTACCTCTGTATGCACAGCATTTCCAGGGTTACCAGTTTGCCCAGTAGCTCGCCATTTATTCCGATAGACTTGGGACATGAAGCGAAGTTGACCGCGAGGTTCGAGTCCGGTTCCAGAAACCAGGTAAAACAAAAGCAAAAAAATAAATAAATAAACAACAGACTGAAAAAGTGCAGCGACTGCTTTTCTCATTCTAGATTGGTTTTGAAAACACTATTTAGGGTTTAGGGACGGTGGTGGGTGAGTCAGTCAGTCAGTCAACAGCAAGCTGACCTGCTCTGCTGAAGTGTATATTATGCCCTCTTGTGGATTTAAGCAAGAAGAGGATGCGTGAGAGAAATTTGAGATCATCAAAAAGTGTACACAACGACCTCTGGTGGATTTGCAAAAACTAAAACTGTGAGCAGACGTACCTCCAGTTACGTATTTAGATGTCCCCAGAAATGTAGACCTGGATACGTATCCGTAATGAGCCTGGGTTGGAAGTTGTAGGTGATCTTTGAAATGTGAGATTTATATATATATTTTTGATTATTTTAACATCCTGATTACATAATTTCTCTGTTTTTTTTTGTATATTATTAGCCTAAGTATTCATAAATATACAAGTCTTTCTCATTTTTTGGGTCCCCCATTTCCATTGTGTTCCATGCTGTTTGCATATGTTGTGAGAAAATGCAGCATGTTTGCATTGTGAGGATTTGCAACACGGTTGAAGATCACCGATGAAGATCTTTTCTTAATATGCTGTTTATTTGTAATTGCATGTTAAGCTCTCTCGGCCAGCATACTTACCAGTAAAATGAAACGTGTATATGATTTAGTGTCACCCACCTCATGACAGTCTTCAGTACAGCGTTATCAGTGTGAAGGTCTAAACTGATGCAGACTTCAGGGTATTGAACAGGTATCAAAGCCATGCGCAATAATACCAAGCAAAGCGAGAGACAAGAAGTGCCTGAAAGCATCCAGCCGGGGGGAAAAACACAGGCTAGGACCACGCGGGGACAAGGATTTAGTGTTAAAAAGGTTTATTTCAACAACTGTCAGATTTCGTTTTCTGCTCGTAGTTTATATTCCCAAAAAAGTACAAAATAAAACAAGTACATCAAAGGATTAGAAATCACATCAGAACAAAGACACATTGTGTTTTTTCTTTATATCAATCCAAGCATTGTTTTCCATATATTTATACATACTCACTGAATTAGTCAGACAAACATCAAAACCTCTCAGTAGCTTTTTTCTTTTATGACAACGTTTTATATTTTAAACCCCGAATACGACTTTTTTTCTTCTTCTTTTTTTTTTACAATATACACCAACGCATGCCGTAATTCAGTTAGGCAGGGGTAGGTGTGTCTGTGTGTGTGTGTGTATATATATATTTATATATATCTAAGGACTGGGTCAGGGGCGGGTCGACTACAGGGCAAAAAGACTGCAACAAGAGGGCGGGGCAGGAGGCGGAGTCTGAGTGGGTACGAGGGGCGGGGTTTGAATGTTTTCTCTGTCATGTGGTGATGTGTGGTGGGTGTGGCTGCCGCTCGACGCTTTAAGTGACGGTGGACGTGGTGCCGGTGGGTGCTTGTTTTCTGCTCTACATCATGTTGTTCTGCAGCGAGTTTACCTCCGAAGAGTTCTCCTCGCCCAGCACCTTGTGGTTCTCGTGCTTGGGGGTGAGCGAGTTCTGGATGTTCAGCGACTCGTCCTCTTTGGGTGGGGGGGCCTTCACGGGGTCCTCCAGCTTGTTCTGGGCATTAGGATCATCCTGAAGAGTTGTAAAAAAGTATACAGTTAAAATCGCAGTAAAATTGTATGTTATGACTTTTAAGATTTTTACTCATTTATTGTACAAAATCAGATTAAAAAACATTTTTTTTAAATTATAATAATTTAAGTAAAATAAAGTAACATTATTAGTAAAAATAATATTATTATTAAATATTCTAAACATTTTATTAAATATAATTTATACAAAATACTGCATATAACTTAATAATAAGTGAAATAAAAGTATGATGAATATTATTAATAATATATATAACATATAACAATATTATTACATATAATATTAATGCTAAATATTATTCATACCACAAACTACATAGAAATTAATCGTAATAGTAATATGAACAAATAA
>CAIGQQ010032566.1:10561150-10598148 GCA_903798035.1 Danio albolineatus
CCACAAACTACATAGAAATTAATCGTAATAGTAATATGAACAAATAAGTATTATTATTAATAATTTTAATAATAATAATAATAATAATATCTATTACTAAATAGAACTATTAAATATACATTTTCTTAAATATTATTTATACAACATACTGCATAGAAATAGTTTTAATTGGTGAGACTGTAATTGTAAAAAAATAAATAAATAGAATTGTTCATTATACCACAAAATAAAACAAAAATAATAATTTTATAAATAATAATTAAATAAAATTTGACATATAAATATTTTACATATACATATATAACTGGTAAATGTGCAATTCTAAGAAAGTAATGTAATTTATTATGTTTAACGTTATTAAGTAAAAGAAAACAAACAAAGCAAAAATAGTACAACTGCTCATTGCATTTATTATTACTTTAGCATATATTTTTGGGATAATGTGCAAATGTGAAACAAACAAACCAAATGGTTTACTGCATCTTCTACAACTTTCATCAAATAAATAGGATCATGTGCAACTGTTTTCTATCCAGTGGAAAATAGTTTTTATAAGTACAAACAAAAGAATTTCCCCAAACTGAATACAAAACGCATTTAACACTCTCCATCCAGGACTAGAAGAGTGAATAAATGTAGCTATTTATCCACACAATTAAAATGCATGTAAACGGTGACATAAATTAGTAGGTCTACAAGACTTCAGCATCACATCCAAATAAGCTGGAGTGTGAGGACTGAATTCTGCTGATGAGTAGCTGAGGGATTTCTCCTCTGGTCAGAGCAGAGGCTGTATGATCCACCCGTCCTGACACACATGCACACATGCAAACAGCTCATACAGCCCCGTCCCACACTCCTGTCCCGCCAGTGAACAGGAGAAGCCATGGCCTGAAGCAAGAGCTCTGGCAAGAGGAGCTCACCCGATATATATTGAAGCTTATAGTGCTCTCTCTCTCTCTCTCTCTCTCTCTCTCTCTCTCTCTCTCTCTCTCTCTCTCTCTCTCTCTCTCTGTGGAATAACCATTCAGTGGCCTTTCATTAGAGCAGTAATCAAAACAAATGACTTGCACATCAAAACTCAAAAATGAACCAATTAAAGCTGGTTTGCATAATCTCAAAGGGTACTCAGAAAATGCCTCTAAATGCAGTGTTATTACGCAAGTCAATGTATGATACGACCCTGGAGCTTGTTTTTATTTGAATATGCAATCCATAGCTATTACCGACTCCTAAACCAACAGTAACTGTAAATTATTCCCAAAATCAGAGGGGAATAATAGTTGGATAACAATCATGTAGAAGCGCATAAATCTAACTAACCATAAGCCTAAACTTAACATTAACTGTAAACGTATCGTAAACGTATATTCTGATTGGCTGATTGGAATGTTGCTCCAGGATCAACGTAGATGTTAACCCAGGAACATGTCCTACTTGGTGAAATCAGGTTTGTCGTCTTTATTACTGTGAATGAATAGATTTGGCTTCTGCTGGTTTTAAAAATTTCTCGTAGCCATTAATTGCTGAAGCGTTTATCATTTTATTTTGATGTTGACCTAAACTACTGGACAAAAACTGCTATAACATGTCTCTAGACTAGGCTTCTGCATGTATCAAATTTTATCCCGATATGTCACGGTTCATGGATCTGTGTGTTCCCCTCTCTCTCTCTCTCTCTCTCTCTCTCTGTGTGTGTGTGTGTGTGTGTGTGTTTCAATCAGCGATCTCTGGCTGTAGATCGCTGGTGATCGTGACACGATATACCAACGATATCTCATGAAAATTTGTAACTTTTTAATTTAGTGGTTAATTCGTATGAATTTGTACAATCTAATTAATTTAATTTAGTACGATTTGCTTATCCCCCAATGGCAGGTGGGTTTAGGGGTGGGATTTGGTGCCACGCCTCCTTTTAATTTTTCTAATTAATTTTGAATACATTTTTTGTACTACTAAACTCGTATGAATTTGAAGAAATTAGCCACTAAACTAACAAAATGTAAAATAGTCAGGTTTCTTCATGAGATGAGGCCGGATACACAGTACAGTATTATCATGATATTGACCGAAAGAGAAAAGATCATAAACAAAAATTCTTAGTTACTAAATATTAGTTATTTTATTGTAATATTGTTCAGAGTAAACAAATGTTTTGAACAAATTTAATTGTAAACAGAAGATTTTAGATTTTAGCACAAATTAATATTTTACATATATTAATATTACAAAGTGTTTAAAAGCACATACAGTACAGCTAAAAAATTGATTTCAACCATTAAACAGTTAAAAATGTTTGCTAGATTGCTCTTAACCTGACTAGCTACGTTCTTTCATGACTAACATACATGTTGCTATATGTTTGATGACTTGATTCATGTTGCTGAACTTCCATTAAGGGAACATAGTGAGCATCGATGCGCTGTGATTTTCACACTGCATTACGAGACATTATTAGGGAGCGAACATTTCAATGAACTGGAAGAGGTTTGCAATCGAGACTGATTCTGTTGACGCTAATAGCCTAGTGGTAAAGTATCGACACTTAGTGTAAAGAGTATAGCGATGCTCGTGGTGACCCAAGTTTGATTCCTGGCTCTACAGGTCCTTTGCTGATCATTCCCTTTTTTCGGCTCCCAATGCTTTCCTGTCTGTAATCTCCACTGTCCTATACTGTACTAATAAAGGTGAACACCCCCCACCCCCAAAAATAAGGCTGATTCCCTGATCACTGCACTAACTACTGAACAAGTAGCTCACTGAGACACACCCAATCGTTATGGTCCCAAAAATATCCAGAATGGTCATTAAAAGTGGACAAAACAAACAATTCAGAGCTCATTGAACCAGTAGTTATAGCATCGCCCACCTGTGTTGGTGTATCCCAACACCAGGTGTAAACTGGGCATAAGGCACGAGTGTGTTACGTTTCCAACCAAGATTATTTACCCATTCAGCGATGACTTAGATTGTAACTTCGGGCAGGACGTGGGGATACGCCACCTCCATGGTTACTGGATATGGGGCGTCCTTTCTTCCGTCGGCATGAAACTAGAAAATGTGCTTTTTTATTTGTGGTTGGATGGGGTTTGGGAATTGCACTGCTCTTTGAGGGATTTGTTTTTGGATGATGGAGATGACTGATGATTACTTTGCATCCTTCCTGTCAACATAGCCATGATCTTGACGATAAGTGGTGGCCACGTTGTTGCTACTCTGCTATTCTAAATGTCTAATTTTGCCTCGAGCAGACTATCTAGATCACAATTATTTGTGTAAAGTGTATAACACAGTTATTTATGCATCACTCAACATCATTTTAGATGTTTTACGCACTATAGTTCTGTTCCAAAACCTAGTCGATCGCTTCACCACATTCTCTCTTTACAGAAATACAACCTCATAATTGACTGATCTAAAATGCACAGCACATCAGCACCAACTTCACACATTGAGCTCCTCAAATCTCATTACAATAAAATTTGCCATTCCTCAAAACTGACTCTTGAATTGAACTACACTAAATATTAAATAAAACTGAATAAAAACATTGCTTCCATCACACCAGCTGGGTTTCCATCACTCTGTGTTAATGCACATTTTGAAGTATTGCATCAGAAAGTTATGGAAATGGCAATTTGTTTAATGAAAATACCATAATTTGCCAAAATGTTTAAGCTCTCTTGAGGTGAAAAAGAGTTTTGTAAATAATCGGAGATGGAAATGCATTTGCTGAATAAATTTTGACGTAACTCTGACTCTGAGATCTACAGTACTTACTAAGTACAGTATTAATCAGCTGTCTCTAGCTGTGTCTCACTTCAGAGGCTGCATCCTCCGAAGGATGCAGACTTCAAAGGTGAACCTTTTAAGTCCACACGGGCCGAACATTGAGCATTCTGAAATGAGACAATCTAGCCTACAGCTGCCGTTAATTAGTGGTAATGAAACTTGTAATTACTTTTTTTTCAAAGTGATTTTAAAACTTATTTTAAGCGATCTGAAGGCGATGCGAGGTTTACAGAAGCTAGAAATATATTTCCTTTGATCCATACATGTACACATAAAAATGTCAACTGCCTATAAAATCACTCTTTAGTAAGACATGTCATACTCTTTTTGTTTTTTAACATATGTTTACATATCCAGGTCAAATAAATCTAATTCACACATTTAAACCAGAGTTTACTCTTAAAAACGTCCTGCCGTTATCAGCGCATAATGAAATACCTGAGAAACGAAGGACGCATTTTGAGGCTGCATTTGAAGAGCCTTTGAATTTTTGAGACAGCCTTTGTCGCCCTGCGATGATGCAGCGCAGTTCAAATGCATCCTTCGGAGGATGCAGGCTCTAAAATAAGACAGCTTCTGTTATGATTGCCTTGTTTACTTTTGGTTAATAGGTTTCCGGTCAGATGCTCTAACAACTTGATGGAAAGCAACTAATTTTGAAAACTAATTTCAATGCACCTAATTTTACACTGTAAAAAATATTTGTTAATTGAAAGGTTCCATATTTTGTGATTCACAGGTGTTTTCCGTTTATTTACGGATGTGAATTGCATTATGGGAGTTTTTCTCTGCTTTGTCCAGTTTTGATGTTGAAAATTCAACTTGTCAATTTTAACAGAGTGACTTTTAGTAGTTGAGATAATATAATGTATAAGAAATAATATATGCAGAGCTAAGTCTGTAAAATAATAGAAAATGTACTGGCAGCTTATTACCAGGTTTTGGTACCGTAACCACCAATCCAGACGATAGATCATTTCAAGGTATTAAAAATGTCAATAAAAGAATTTTTTTCTAACTTTTCAACATTAAAAACTTTGAGGAAAGATCAAGGTCCCATAATGCAATTCAAAAGCATAAATAATAATAAAAAAAACATGAATCACAAAATACGAGAAACTGTCAAGTTAAGTTTTTTACAGTGTAGAATGGACAGCCAGCTATTGGTCCTCTATTCTGCCTGGACTGACACTGTTTCAATTTTTTATAATGCATGTGAAGCTGCTTTGACACAATCTACATTGTAAAAGCGCAAACAAACATGAATTGAATTGAATTGTTCATTTCTGTCAAGGTATAAAGAGCAATATAGAAATAAAGGGGACTTAAGTTGATTAGCATATTTGCTAAAACATCATGATACTGTTTTAGTGTTTATAAAAATGGGGTTCATCTCAGGAAAAAGAGCGCTTTGGAAAATTCAGCCTAAGGTGATGATTTTGTATGAATTACAAAATGACAATAACCACTGTGCCCCCCTTTATTAAAATTAACCAGGTCAATATAAATCCATGATCCAAATTTCTATATGACTTTGTTAGTAAATATGAATAATATTATTAATCAAAAACAGGAAAGACCATTGAAACTGCATAAAAAATTGGGTGCAAATGGGCATCCACTACTGATTATTGCATGCATAGTTTGGTCTTAAACTGTAGAACTGGCTCCATAAAGTCTGCGAACTCCACTTTAATAAGCACAGATAGCAGCACAGATCGTTCTGGGTTTTGGAACAGTGAACATTTCTAATGAAAACAAACTGGCGCTTAAGCATATATGCGTTCAATTGTGGATCCTCTGAATTATTTAAACTGCAAAGCGTTAAGGAAGGACACGAAGACCATGAGACGGGAACATACAGTATAAGGAGGCGCTGCAGAATCAGAGGCTTCACTGGGCTAAAACACAAATCTGGAGTGGACAGAGGAACAGAAGGGAACAGAGCAGTGGGTCCACACTCATCTTGTGTTAATGAAGTCAAATATTTCACTGCACACATCTCGAATCTGGAAAGTGTTGAGGATAGAGATCAAAACTGCAGTAACAGGTTGGACAGACTAACTTCTATAGGTGCGCTAGCATGGTCCATTTGCTGTCTTAAGGGGACAGTTACCTCAGAAGTTAAACTTCTGTCATCTTTTTTTGTCATTCATCACCTCCATCACTTAACCTCCACACAAATACTCAAAAATAGATTTAATTAACAAATTCCTGTTTTTTTGTTTGTTTGTTTTTTAGATTTACAGGCGTTTTCTGTATCTTCATTCTTTGAAATTGCATATAGATTCAGAATCAGAATCAGTTTTATTGCCAAGTGTGCTTCACACACAAGGAATTTGCTTTGGCTGCAGAAGCTTCCAGTGTACACAAAGTGACAAGTGACAACACAAAATAAATATAAAAAAAGACGATAGACATTAAACAGAGATGCAGTCAGTCCAACGATCTGGATGTTGAAATGTATGTACAGATTTGTTATAAATATACAGGTTATAAGGTGCTGTGTACAAATACATAAGTATTGCATTGTATATTGTTATAAGTTGCTGTGTACAGATGCGTAAGAAAGTATTGCATTGTATATTGTATATTGTGTATATAGTGTTTCCCTTTATACTTTTCTTCTGAAGAAATTCTTGTTTTTTTTTTTTTTGGTTTGGTTGAAGATATATAAAAATTAACCGTCCAATGACTTCTCTAATTAACATAGCATTTAAATTACACTGCATGCTGAGTACTAGTACCTTACAAAATAGCTATTAGAAATTACTTATTAAAAATATTATATTTAAAAGTGTGTTCTCTCCATTACACAGCGCTTGGGAAATATTTGAAAAGAATAAAATCTTGAGAAAATGGCTCATTTATTTATTTTTTACCATCATTGTGCCATCATTTCCATGATCAACCAGACAACTTCAATAAAAGTCACTTAATTTAACGTTTCCAAATAAAAGTTGTCAATGCTGCGATCAAAGTCCCATGACGCAATTTGAAAGCATAAAACAACAGAAAACACCAGACATTCGCAAAATATAGGAAACAGATTTGGCAGCTAATAACTCAGTGTTCGCTACCATTATACATTACATGACCAACAGACAATATCGAAATTATTTAATGTCGAAATTATTCGGGAATTTTGTTTTCTTTTTAAAATATTTCCCAAATGAGGATTAAAAGAGCAAGGATTTTTTTCACAGTATTTCCTATAATATTTTTGAGAGAATGTCTAATTTGGAGAAAGTCTATATTGTTTTATTTTGGCTAGAATAAAAGCAGTTTTTATTTAAAAAAAAAACTATTTTAAGGACAATATTATTACCCCCTTAAGCAATATTTTTTTCTGATTGGATACAGAACAGACCATCTTTAAACAACGTCTTGCCTACTTATCCTAAGTTGTCTAATTAACCCAGTAACCTAGTTAAGCCTTTCAAATGCACTTTAAATCTTGAAAAATAGAATATGTACTGTCATGGCAAAAATAAAAAAAATCAGTTAGTAGAAATTAGTTATTAAAACTATTATGTTTAGAAATGTGTTGAAAAAAATCTTCTTTTCTTTAAACAGAAATTGGGGGAAAAATAGAGGAGCTAATAATTCTTCAACTGTGTATTTCAAAAATGAAAACTCCCTTTTCAATCACAAATAGCAAATAACTTGAAACTAAAGACTTTTATAGATTAACCTCTTCATTTGTTTCACAGAAGAATCACATGAAAAGTGAAAAATCCTCTTTTTTTTTGCATGAACTGTTCCTTTAAGTGGAGTCTCAATCTCAGACAGAAGAATATTCAAGCTACCACTTCACTTATCTGACCTTTCCGCTCTAGTTTATATATGGTCTATTTCACTCCAAAACATCTGTCAAGTCACAGAGCCTCCCCGAGGGTTCAGGACAGAAGGAGAGAGAGAGAGACTGAGGCTGATTTGGCTGTCGGCCAGAGTTGGGCTCTTTTACTCAAGCGGATATCGATCTGAGAGCTGATGGTAATAAAGAGGCCTGACCGTCCACATTTCTAACCCCCTCCTCCTCCTTTTCTCCTCATCTTCAGAGTTTCCTCTTTTCATGGCATACATTTCATTTACAGGAGTGTTTTTCTCTGCGATGATGAGCTCCGAGCCTCTATGCAGCCGGAGGAGGCAATCAATTTATGGTGTCCTATATTGTCTGAAGGTCATGGAGTGTGTTTTTGAAAGGATTTTGGAGAATTTATCCTATTCTTGATCTCATATAATGTTTCTACAGACGACTCTGTCTGAAATACAATACACTTGTACATTTGAATTCTACTAATAGACTAATATTACTGATGTGTTCTGTGAATGTGTATTATTAAAAGGGATAATTCATCAAAAAAAGAATCGACTCGTTATCATTATTTTTCAAACTTATATAAAGATATTGGATGATAAAAAAAGATTAAGCATAATAATCATTCTGATTCTATGAGCATAGGGAAGTTCACATAACAACTATAATGATAACGAGACTAAGGATGGTCTTAATTTAGCCAACAAAACGTTTCTCTGAAAACAGCTAATTTTAGTTTTGGACCAAAATTAGTGACCAAAAAAGGTGCTTTTCTTACTCAAAAAGACTTCTGCTGCCTGTTCAAGCCACATATTTAAAATGAGTTGAAACAACACAGTCAGGTTTTTTTTTGTGACAACTGTTTTATGTTCAATCCACTTAAATTTCATTCATTCATTGTTTTTCTTCAGCTTAGTCCCTTTATTAATCTGGGGTTGCTACAGCGGAATGAACCGCCAACTTATCCAGCATATGTTGTACGCAGCGGATGCCCTTCCAGCTGCAACCCATCACTGGGAAACATCCATACACACTCATTCACACACATACACTACAGACAATTTAGCTTACCCAATTCACCTATACCACATGTCTTTGGACTGTGGGGGAACCAGACCACCTGGAGGAAACACGGGGAGAACATGCAAATTCCACACAGAAATGCCAACTGACCCAGCCAAGGCTCAAATCAGCGACTTTCTTGTGATCAGGTTACCCACTGTACCACCGTGACGCCCCTACTTAAATTTGTAAAAGTTAACTTAATCAATTTGTATTGGGTGGGATAACAAAGGAATTTAATCTGCAATGTTTTCATTATAACAGCCCTTCCCTGACTGTGCTTTCTAGTCACTAAAAACAATGCATACAGAATTTTTTTAAACAAAGAGACTTTCATGGACTACTTAAGTTTTTTTTTTGTTGACATTTTTGAAGTCTAACAGAACATTTTAGACAGTAGACAGTAAGTTACATGAGTGTGAAATTACATAAGATGACAGAGGGCTAATTTTGTGTGAACTGTCCTTATAAGATGCCTGTTAAACTAGTGTGTTTCTGTTTGAAAATACACTTTAAAATGAAAACACTGCCTTTTTATTGCATTTCAGCAAAACAATCTCCGTCCACATTATACTGCCTAAAATCCAAGATAGTTGAGCATTCACACTCACTGGGCATGTGCATATTTTGGTGACATCCATACATACAGTCTCTCTGTAGTGCAGGGTTTCTCAATCCCACCCTACAGATCTGCATATTTTGCAAATCTATCTTATTTAACCCATCTGAATTATCTTATTAAAGAGCTTTGTGCATTACGTGTTCTAGACTGTTCCCTACGTAGTGTGCATTCTTCCCTAGTCCCTTCGCCTTCATTGAGCTCTATACTTGAGCACGAGAAACCTTTATTTCACTTTAAAATATTCGTTCATGCATTTACACAACAGCATTGCCTGCAACGTTTTACCAGAGAAGCGTGAAGTGTGACTACCTCCGTGAATAAAGACAATGTAAATTCATATATCACACACTAAAACGCCATTTGAATGAAACATACAGTTGAAGTCAAAATGATTAGCCCTCCTGTTATTTATTTTTTCTTTTTCAAATATTTCTTAAATGATGTTTAACAGAGCAAGGAATTTTTCACAGTATTTCCCATAATATTTTTTCTTCTTGAGAAAGTCTTATTTGTTTTATTTGGGCTAGAATAAAAGCAGTTTTTAATAATAATAATAATAAAAGAAACATTTTAAGGTCAATATTATCAGCGCCCTTAAGCAATATCATGTCTGATAATCAGAACAAACCACTGTTAAACCACCTAATTAACCTAGTTAAGCCTTTAAATATCACTTTAAGCTGAATATTAGTATCTTGAAAAATATCTAGTAAAATATTATGTACTGTCATCATGGCAAAGATAATAATTCTGACTTCAACTGTATATTCTACATTTAAGCTGAAATCATGGCAGAATATCCTGTAGCGTTCACTTAAGGCACTTGCTTAATTTGAATAAACGTCTGACAGAGATAAACATACATAATGTGCAGAGCAGTGGCAAACCAGGACCGGGATTGAGAAACACCGCAATAGTGTAATGGTTATATAAGAGCAGCTTGACAAATCAGGGAACAATACGCAACTGTCCAGAAGGCCAATAAGAGAGTGTTTGTGAATATCTCTGCCTACGTTTTCAAAAGTTTGTGCTACACATGGCTCCTGATCCAGCAATTGCTGTTTTTGGTTGGTCTGACTGACTTCGTGGCTTCAGTTATCAAATTAAAAAAGCTGTCCAATATGGAATAGTGTTTGCTAAAAAAACTATTCTATGTCTATGGAAAAAGCCATCAAAACCACTTTTTGAATTTCTGAACTCTCTAGCACTTTGCATTTAGAGAGACTAAAGGCCGGCTCACACTATGCAATGTTTTATGATTCCTGAACGATTGTAGCATGTCAGACTGCACGAACATGGCTCCCATGTCAAACTGTAAGATCTCAGCCATCATAATGTTAGACTGAACGACAATGAAGATGCACCAAACACAGAAGAATACTCCCCTGGAGTTTGACCTCATCCACCCGTGACACTTTCACTATCCCGCGTTCTAAAGTGATTCCTCACAGCAAACATAAACAATCTGTAGTGGCAATTTTGCACACAGCACACCTCAATAACAAAACCAGGAAGAAAAAAAACTGTTTTCCCGCGGTCATTTGAATTGTTGCATGGATTGCATCATCAGATTCTGTGGTCCTATTGGTTCTTGAATTGATGCTCAGCTGTTGTCACACTGCAGGAAAGTGTCTGAAAACCTCTGATACTGCCTGAACTTTATTGGTGGGAAAATCGCAAGGTACATTAAGCGGCTGTCTGTGAACATGTCAAACCAACGATCAAAGATCACAGATTTTAGCAGAGGATTTCAGAGATGTTTTAGGATTTCCCAAATCTGTTTCAGATGACAAAATCATGGTTGAAATCTCACAGTATGAGCAGGGCTTTAGACACAGTCTTTCTGATTGCGTTGCTGGCTTTGAATCCACCTGGAAACCCTTTTTTATTATCTGTCAAATGTCAAGGATAACAATTTAAACGTATGACCCTTTACATTTGTAAGATCACCATATTGCCTGTGCCCACTGGCCTAGAAATATATTTGCAACATTGTTAACCTATGCATAAAACTGGAGGAACTGATGTAACAATGGTTTTCGCGAGTCAAATATTTTGGAGTAGTGTGGACACCAGACGTAACTGTAACAAAACATGCAATTTAAAACAAAAACACACTAGTGTAAATGCCACCTGTAAGACTTCAAATGGACCATACTGTCACATAAAGTAGGATTGGTTTCCCTGATGATGAGGATGGCAGGGAGGGCCAGGATTGGTCATTAGAGTTTGATTGACAGGATGACAGCACAGTGTAATCCTGTGGGCGGAGCAGAAGGGCTGTCAGTCTTACCTCACAGTCGGGCTCCTCTTTGGTCTTACACTCCCAGGTGTATCTGCTCATGGTTTTCTGAGGGTGGGAGACCATTATATACCTCATCAAAATCATTTACATTTAGAAGGAGATAGAGAGAGAGTGACAGAGACAGAGAGAAGGAAAGACAGACAGAGGAAAGGAAAAGAGCCCTTCATCGGTGAGAAGAGTTTCTACCTAGGAAAATCTAATATTATTTACTCAGCCTCATGTTGTTTCAAACCTGTATGCTGTTTGATCTGTTCAACTTAATCAAGTTACACTTTCTGACAATCGTTTTAAAGAAAATCTGAAATACAGTAGACATCTATGAAGGCAAATTATGCATAAATTTTATGTAAATTCTATAATATGCTAAGGTAATCTGCTTTTTTTTAAAGTTAATTGGTATCATTTATATTTATAAAATGTTCTAGTGTGACTGATTTTTTTCCCCAAGAATGAAAATCTAATGTTGAAAATTCTTTGTCAATATTTATAAAATATTATATTTAAAACTTAAATAAATTATTCTTTTAAGGCAAAGGAAATATTTTATGACATTTTTTGTTGTTTACAATAACATAAACCAATATTTTTTTATTTAAATGTATATACAGTAACTTCAAATAAATTATTATATACTTTCATAATTATACAAATTCAGAGAAGTACACTGGAATATTTAAAAATAATAAAAAATAAAATAATTTTTAAATGAAATTAAGTAAAAAAAAAAGCACACAGTATTTCTATATTTGAAATAATAAATAGTATATTTACAAAATAGCATAGTATATTTTACAAAAGTATGTATATATACATATATATCCATACATACACAGAAAATAATAGCATACAATTTTGAAAAGACATCAGGGTAAGTAAATAATAACTAATACAAATAAATAAATATTGTTTTGAGGTGTATTATCTTTTAAAAATGTAATCTTGAAAATTACATCTTCAAAAATTCATGATCTCCAAAAGTGTTATAATTAATTAAATAAATAAAAAACATTAAAAGAGTAGCTATGTTTTCCTTCACTTTCATCTAACTGAAGCATTCAAGCTTTAATTAATTAATCTACAAATATATGTATATAAGTCAAACTTATTGTGAGTTTTTCTTACTGAAACTATTCACCAGCTCACCTGTACTGACCCCAATAAGCCTGAAGGTCTTAAATTTATGTAACTTACAACAAAAAGTACGCACATAAAAACTTATATATTCCTCTGTTGATCTGCCATCAGAATAACCAAGAGGAGAGTTGTGTTATGTTATGGTTATCCCACAGAAGAGAAGGACCCCGTGTTAGATCTACATCTACCCATGCTTCGCTCATGTTAGCCGGTGTTATGCCACCTACAGGCAGCAGCCAGACGTTGCATCTCAGATGTTTATCCTGCACTGTTGACGAGCCGCTCTCCTCTTTCTGACCCAGGATAAACCAGTGAAACGACACACAGCTATATTAATGCGATGCAGTGGACAAGCAGACATGCAGCGATGCAGAGGAGAAACAGAGAGAAAAGGTGAAGGGGACGAGCGCCTGTGGTCCATTCTCTCAGTACAAGGTCTGCCATCAGGACTCAAGAGTGGGACTGTGCGGTCTCTTATACAGGCAAGGATATTTCTTTCACCTTTATAGAGGTTAAGAGGTTTTTCAGGTTATGTGTTGTCGTTCCTGTAACAAGTGATTGCTCTCTATTGCAGTAAACAAAATCACAAAATACACAGCCTCCATTTGTGTCACCATTATCGTTGCATGTAATGACAAATTGACATTTTTTTCGCCCTGAGATGGATCAATTTAAAATTAATGAATTAAATTTTAAACTATAATATAATATAATAATATAATATAATATAATATAATATAATATAATATAATATAATATAATATAATATAATATAATATAATATAGGGCGTCACGGTGGAATGATCCACGGTGAAATAGTCAGGAGTCACAACAGCGGAATGAACCACCAATTTATTCAGCATATGTTTTATGCAGCGGATGTCCTTCCAGCTGCAACCCAACACTGGGAAACACCCATACATTCTTGCATTTACACACATATACTACGGGCAATTTAGCTTATTCGATTCACCTGTACCGCAAGTCTTTGGACTGTGGGGGAAACCGGAGCACCCGGAAACCCACGCGAACACAGGGAGAACATGCAAACTCCACACAGAACTGCCAACTGACCCAGCGGGGACTCAAACCAGTGAACTTCTTGCTGGGAGGTGTGCCACCATGACGCCCATATATATAGTGTATATATATTTAAATTAAAATTATTAACACAATATAATTAGAAAACATAGAAAAATAACATAAGACATTTATTAAAACGAATGCACTTTTTTAAAATGAATTTTAAAGCATTCGTAAAGTACTCAGAACTATAATATTTCATATTAAATATTAAAAATAAATCAGATATGCCGTTGTTATAGATATAGCTACTGACAAAGAACATTAATTTATCTTTAAAAAATCTAATAAACATTCGATTTAAATATTGAAATCATCAAATTACAATTTACTAAAATAATGTGTATTTCAATAAAATTAATAAAAAATTAATAAATTAAAAAAATTAATAAAAAAGGATAACATAATATGATAAAAAAACAGAAAAACATTAAAAATGGCACTTTTTTCAATCAATTTCAGTTCAAAGTATACTAAACGTTCCTCGGAACTATAACATTTTCCATCGAATACTAAAAATGAATCATTATTATAGACACAGCTATACTGGGAAAAGATCTGTAATGTATTTTTAATAAATTATCAAATAAAAATAGACCAACATTAAATTTAAATATTGAAATGATATATTAATCTACAATTAAATAAATGAATGTTAACAAATTAATAAAAATCATTAATCAGCCAAAAAGTAAGAAATGTTCCTCTGATCCTTAACATATTCCTTAAAAAAATAAAAACCATTATATAGATACATCTCCAGATAAAAAAAAAATCAACTGTATATTATTTGATTAATCAAAAATAAATGTAAAATAATCAAATCACACAACGCTACCAATATTTCGTGTGAAACTGTAAGACACCATGCTAGGAGAAAAACCCTGAAACCCCACTCTCACCTGTCGCCGGATAATAGCTGCAAATGACTGATCAGCATTTTACAAGTGTTTAAGTGTAATACAAATAACCTGCATGTGTATGTATATGTATATGTGCAGACTGTATCTTTCAGGTCTGCCTCTCTATTGATTTGTGCATGGGAATCAATAGCGCTGCGAGTCTCTGAAAGCACTCGTAAAGAGTGTGTCAACAGGCTCATCTGGATGACACTGACACACTCATATCAACACTCTTAATGCAAGACACTGCAGGTCGACTGACTCACCCATATCCTGAAAAAAATGCATCTTGTTCAAACTACTTATTAAAATTGTGATGAAACAATTATTGAGATTTTATGGGGGACAACCTAAATGTTCAATCTACTTCAATTTGTTAATCTAACTTAATCGATTTATGTTGGGACAACATGAATGAATTGTGTGGAACCGTGGCTTTTTTGCAGTGTTTTTGCCATACTTCACACAGCTAGTTCGATATAATAAAGAATTATTTTATTATTTAATTAAGGGTAATTTAAGAATACAATTTTATATTTGCAAATGTGTGATCAATTCTTTCAATTTAAATCACCTTTTTGGATACATTTTTGAATATCGGATAAAGTCAGGTTAAATAATTTGATTTATTTTTATATATTTGAGTGAAAAGTTTTTATATTTATACTTTTATAATGCCATACTTACACTGAAATACTCCTAAAAGTTTTTTTTTTTGTATAATAAAATGTACCATGTACAAATTATTTCTGAACATACTGTATCTGTCTGGAAAAATGCTCACAATATACACTGTAAAAAATAAAAGACCAAAAAGTAACATAAGTCTTTGTCACTTTAACTTATTTTAATAACTTGAAAAAGTTTGAACCATATTTTTTAAGCGATAATAATTAAAAAAATGTTTTAGGTCATTTTATGTTGAAATACCTTGAAATCAGCTAAAAAATTGAAAGCAGTAATAAATAAATAAATAAATAAATAAATAAACTGTATTTTAAATAAGAAGTCTGTTGTAAGTGCAGATTTACGACTCATTCTGAGAAAACAGCCTTTAAACATTTGTGTTGCCATTTAAATCTACAGAAACAAATTAATAAAGTGTGACAAAAAAAGGTGTATTTTGTGTTTTATTTATATTAAACCAGGAAGAAAAAAAAAGCAGAAAAGCTCAAAAATCTCAAATCTGAGGTGTAAGATAAAGCTTTTGCCTGCAGTGTCTCGCCTTAATGGAGCATCAAAAGCGGCGCTCACGAAAAAAAAAAACACAAAAAAAAAACGCCAGCTTTTTCCCCCCGTTTCCTGGATACCCTGTTGCTCGGTAACCACAGTCATATCTGAGAGCAGACCTTTTCCGCGGAGAAGAAAACGCGGCGCTGCGAAAGGTTAGACTCGGGGGTCCATGCAGAGAGAGGAGGACGAGGGGAGGGGAGCAGAGAGAAAGACCAGAAACACGTTACCTGACAGATAATGTTATCATAGTAAGCCAAAGCACGGGCATGAGGGAGGTTAGGAGGGGTGTCGCAAAGTTTCCTTACATTTGGATGGGAGCCCTCAGCGATGGTGGACAACGAGAAATTATCATTGTGGTGCTCCGAGGAAGGACGGTACTTACTGCTGCGAGGAGGAGGAGCGGTTTGTGAGAGGATGAGGAGTAGAGATGAGGACATGACGGAAATATGGAGGAAAATAGTAGAATTGAGAGGTTATGAGAAAGTGAGAGAGAAAAGAGAGAGAGAGAGAGAGAAAAGAGCATTAGTGCAATTCTAAGACTGCTTCAGAAGCTGAAGTTTAGACACACTGAAAACACAACCTGTGATGCAACATACCATTTCTTCATCAAAATACACTTACTTTAGCTGCTTGTTTTTATGGAACAAAATCAATGCCAAAAGTATTGAATTAAAAAGCTTGTCGAATAACACTAACTGAAAAAAATAATGCATTCAATTAACAAATGCTTTCATTTTAATGACATGAATTGCCGGGGTATGCATTTTATGTCCCAAAATTTAACATATTTAAGCTGTGAATATTTTAACTAAAAATATTTTGCACACATTTTCATACTTAAATTCAATACTTCATAATTCACCTTCCAAAATTCAATTCCAAAATATTCAGTACTGTTTAAAAATACGATATATATATTATTCAAAAGGCAATTTTCAGTTCATTTCACAGCTTAAATAAACAGCAATGTTAAATTTCGGGACATAAAAATGCAAACCCTGGCAATTCATGTCATTAAAATGCAAGCATTTGTTAATTCAATGCATTTTTTTTTTCAGTTAGTGTTATTCGACAAACTTTTTAATTCAATACTTTTGGCATTGATTCTGTTCCATACTTGTTCAAACCACTTATTTAAAATGAGTTGAAACAACACAATTCGAAAGTTGTTTTAAGTTGACTTTCAGGACAAACTAATTGTTTTATGTTGAATCCACTTAAACTTGTTGATCCATTAAGTCAATTTAATCGATTTGTGTTTGGACAACATGAAGGAATTGTATGTGACCCAGCATTTTTTACATTTTACAGAGTAAACAGATATTGGTAACACTTCACAATAACAGTGCAGGAATAATGATGTACTAATGTGTCAACTAAACAATACTTTGCTACAAACTAAGGATGAGTTAAGCTCGATCCTGGAGGGCCAGTGTCCTGCATATACTAACACTGGGTTTAGTTCCAACCCAAACAGACACACCTGAACCAGCTAATCAAGCTATTTCTACACTGTAAAACCCAACAGTCAACTTTATCAAATGAAATGAGTGCAGTTAACTCAAAATTTACAGAAAGTTAATTCTCCTTATTTGAAAAGAGGTTTGAACTCAGTGTTGAAGGTAATGAGTTAAACTAAATACATCAATTCTTTAACTTAAATAGAGTAAGTTCAAAGTACTCATATAGATTAGTTTAGTTGCTGCAAACTCAAATGGTTTGCAGCAACGGTTTGAGTTGCCTTAACTTATTGGGTTTTACAGCACTCAGTTGGTTTGAGTTCTCTTCATTTATTGGGTTTACTTTGCTCAAATTGCTTTGTTTATTCAAATGGATTAAGTTCACAGTACTAATTAGGATTAGATTTTGAACTTAAATGGTTTGTTGCAATCAGTTTCCTCAAAAGGTTTGAGTTACATTAACTTTTTGGCTTTTACAGTGTAGGTATACTAGAAACTTCCAGGAAGGTATGTTGAAGGAAGTTGGAGCTAAACTACTGTATGCAGGACACAGGTCCTCCAGGATCAAGTTTGAGCACCACTGAGTGAAGGCATGCGCTAATCAAGAACTAACTTTAACTATTACATGAGTTACCTTGACTACCTTAAGTACTTGTTAGATTATTCATTCATTCATTTTCTTGTCGGCTTAGTCCCTTTATTAATCTGGGGTCGCCACAGCGGAATGAACCGCCAACTTATCCAGGATATGTTTTATGCAGCAGATGCCCTTCCAGCTGCAACCCATCTCTAGGGAAACATCCATACACACTCATTCACACTCATACACTACGGACAATTTAGCCTACCCAATTTACCTACTGTATACCGCATGTCTTTGGACTTGTGGGGGAAACCGGAGCACCCGGAGGAAACCCACGCCAACACGAGGAGAACATACAAACTCCACACAGAAATGCCAACTGACCCAACTGGGACTCGAACCAGCGACCTTCTTGCTGTGAGGCGAACGTGCTACTCACTACGCCACGTGGCGCCCACTTGTTAGATCATGTTTGTTAATTAATGCATTAATTAACCCTTTAGTTTTAGCTAAATGTAACTAACATTGTTAATGTAACCTGTTAATGTAATTATTTTTTCATGACTTTACTTGAAGAGGCACATTATCATTGAGTCATTCTTACATACTGATGAACTGTTTAAACTGCTCATTTTGATATTAGATTTTAGACAGAACTCTTTTCTATTGTTTTTCAATGTAAACATGCATTAGACGGACGTGCATAACTGTTACATTCATAATGAAGTAATGTTTAGTTTACACATCATTATTCATGTACTGTTATTATAAAGTGTTGCTCAGATGTTTAACTCCATTTAAAACAGGAGACGTGCCAAACACATTTCATGACCATAAAAGAAATTCAAATGGATAAACAACTAAGGGCTCCCCAGTCCATATAGTCCAATTATTAGCCATCCTGTAAAATTTAAAGTGATGTTTAACAAAGCAAGGACATTTTATCACAGCATTTTATTACATTTTTGTTTTGTATAAAGCATTAATTATTTTAGTTTGGATAAAGTTTTAAATAATAAAATAAAATTTAGGTCAATATCATTAATCCTTAAATCCTTAATCCTTAAACTAATAGCTACAAAACAAACAGCTGACATCCAATGACTTGCCTAATTAACCTAATTAACCAGCCTTTATATTTCAGATTAAGCTGAATACTAGTATCTTCTAAAACATCAAATAAAAAATTATGCGCTGTCATCAAGGCAGAGACAAACGATTTTAGTTGTTAGAAATTATTCATTAAAATTATTATGATAAAAATATGTTGAAATAAATCTTCTCTCCATTAGACATCACTTGGATTAAAAAAAATAATAAAGATTTCACAATAAGAATATTTTTTTTGCCTTAAACTGTGAATATATGTCTCTACATATCTACATATCAACACATACAATTGATTCATAATAATATGATTTTAAACACTTATGAGAAATTATAAAAACACACACATGCACACACATTTCTAAATATGCATTTCAATGTTTGTTTTTCAAGGAGATTTTTGTTTAATTTGTATAATAAACAATTTTGCCACTGTGTTGGGTCTCCACATGATGTGAATTGACAGAGATCTTCCCCTTTTTGTTTTTGCTATAATAAATCCCATCTTCTCCTACACTACCCGAAGATTTGCTCTTGTTCAGCATGGCGAGTGAATTGAAGCACATCTCCACACTGCTGCAGATGGAGAGGTGGGTGTATCTGATGTATTCACTGCAGCTCTTCTAAACTCTCCTCATCACTGTTGGCTATTGAGGAGGGTGTGTGTGTGTGTTTGTGTGTCGTGCTGTTTAATAGTTGGCCGTAGTTTCCACCCCCCGGGTCTCACAGCTGTATGTAGGTCATCCGCTCCTCCACCCCCTTCGCTCTGCCCTACTTTCAGCTGGAGCTTCAGTGACGTCATGCAGTCTGTCAGCATTAACACACACTCACTGCTTCACTCGCTCTCCGCAGCTGCGCATTCTGGACACTAACACATGGCTGGGTATTAAAATCACTGCAGATATTACAAAAGCATTTTCTGTTCTATTGTGTTGTTTCACTTAAGTAAACCTTTATTTTTTTTTAGAGTTTAAAGTTGCTTTGCTGGTTTTTTGTTTGGTTTGTAGGATCCCATAATGGCTGCATGTGTGTTTGCTCACCAAAGAAGCACTTATTTGGAATACAATAAAAATTATCAACCCAGCCTCATTCTGATTACGTACCCCTATGTACACTTCTGGAGAGCGCCAAAGCAGGTTTTTTTTTTTTTGTAGTTTTTGTTTTCGTGAATGCGCCAGAGGCCGCTGTGTACGCTTTTTCAGATCTCGAATTTCTATCGTAAGTGCATTTGTGCCAGTTCTTCTCAGGTAAATCCACCAGAGGGTGCTGTCGGCTGACTGACTTGCTGACTGACCCACCCTCGTTCTTCCCTAAACCCAACTGACAATTTTCAAAAGCATTCCAGAAAAATAAAAGTCCTCGCTTGATTTTTAACCACATTTTCAGATTTTACCACATTCTCACCCTGTTATTTACTTTTATAGACTTTTATTTTCAGCTTTTGTTTTTGTCTTGCACACTTCCTGGAACTATTCCTAGCCAGACTCGAACCCCGTCGTCATGGTCAACTCCTCTCTTCATCTCAAGTTCGCCAACGTACATGGCGAGTTAACGGGACAAACTGGTAACAGCAGCAAAGCCGTCCATATGGAGGTAAGAGGACAGCCAGTAGGCGCGAAAAGGAACGGCGCCATAAGCCAAAATGTAGCCATACGTACTTATGACTACATAATTCGTGATCAACCATTCTGATTACGTACCCCTATATACACTTCTGGAGAGCGCCAAATACGTCCCAGGAGCAGTTTTTCTTTGTAGTTTTTGTTTTCGTGAATCCACCAGAGGCCGCTGCATATGCTTTTTCAGATCTCAAATTACTATCGTAAGTGCATTTGTGCCTGTTCTTCTCAGGTAAATCCACCAGAGGGTGCTGTCGACTGACTGACTTGCTGACTGACCAATCGAGTGACCCACCCTCTTCCTTCCATTAACCCAACTGACAGTTTTCAAAAGCAATCCAGAAAAGGAAAAGTCCTCGCTTGATTTTTACCACATTTTCAGATTTTACCACATTCTCACCCTGTTATTTACTTTTATAGACTTTTATTTTCGGCTTTTGTTTTTGTCTTGCGCACTTTCTGGAACTATTCTTAGCCAGACTCGAACCCCGTCGTCATGGTCAACTCCTCTCTGCATCTCAAGTTCGCCAACGTACATGGCGAGTTAACTGGACAAACTGGTAACGGCAGCAAAGCCGTCCATATGGAGGTAAGCGGACAGCCGGTAAGCGTGAAAAGGAATGGCGCCATAAGCCGAAATGTAGCCATACGTACTTCTGACTACATAATTCGTGATCTCCAGAAATGTATACAGGGCTTATAGGTTTTCAGAGTGAGCCCGTGTTGAAAATTGTAATACTGTGAAATATTATTTTCATTCAGAATATCAGTTTTCTAATTTAATCTTTTTAAAATGTTTTATATATCTGTTGGCAAAGCTGATTCGGTTCCTTTAGAGCAGGGGTGCCCAAACTTTCTTGAATGAAGGGCAAAAAAACAAATATCATTGAGAGCCATGGGCCGAAGGTAAACCGAACTATTACATTAAAGTTGCCATGGGTCATTCATTCATTCATTCATTTTCTTTTCGGCTTAGTCCCTTTATTATTCCGGGGTCGCCACAGCGGAATGAACCGCCAACTTATCCGGCATTTGTTTTACGCAGCGGATGCCCTTCCAGCCACAACCCATCTCTGGGAAACACATCCATACATTCTCATTCACACACATACACTATGGACAATTTAGCTTACCCAATTCACCTGTACCGCATGTCTTTGGACTGTGGGGGAAACCGGAGCCCCCGGAGGAAACCCACGCAACCACGGGGAGAACATGCAAACTCCACACAGAAATGCCAACTGGCCCAACCGGGACCTGCCCCAACCGGGGATCGAACCAGCGACCTTCTTGCTGTGAGGCGAACGTGCTACTCACGCGCCACCGTGGCGGCCATGGGTCATTATGTAGAAAACATTACTTTAAATAGTGTTAACTAATGCAGTATAACTTTTGAATTATACTTTACTGCATAAAAAAAACATAATCATATTAAAACACAGTGGAGTTCAATGCTGAATACACTAGTCAATCACTAGGCAACTTGCCTTGATTTGCTCTCCAAGGTCTCTGAGAGTATGTACATTTAAACAAAATCTGATTAATTAATTATTAATCTGATAAATTTGAATTGACAATCTTGAAAGGATTCCGATTATTCCTCCTCTCTTCTCAGATCGGATGACGGGCCAAATCAAAGGTTAACATGTGCCAACTTTGGCCTGCGGGCCCTAGTTTGGGCATCACTGCTTTAGAGTCACGATTCTTCAAAAATAAATTAATAATAGTTTCATTCATTCCTCCTTAGTGATAAGGAAACCTTTCTTATTATTATCAGAGTTGAAATTTATAAGTTGCTGCTTATTTATTTTTGTAAAAACTGATATGCACTACTAACGCACTAGTAATGAATTGTTTGGAATCAGTACAATCAAAGGAGAAAATTAAACATTCATTCATTTATTAATTTTCCTTCAGCTTTGTCCCTTTATTTATGAGGGATCGCCACAGCGGAATGAACTATTCCAGCATATGTTTTACACAGCGGATGCCCTTCCAGCTGCAACCCAGTACTGGGAAACACCCCCACACACTCATATACGATGGCCAATTTAGTTTATTCAATTCATCTATAGCACATGTCTTTGGACTGTGGGGGAAATCGGACCACCTGGAGGAAACCCACGGCAACACGGGGAGAACATGCAAACTACACACAGGAATGCCAACTGGCCCAGCCGAGGCTCGAACCAGCGACCTTCTTGCCATATGGTGAGAGTGCTTACCACTGAGCCACCTTGTCGCCCCAAAAATTAAGCAAATAAAGTAATATTTATACTTAGTAGGGACAAAATTAAAAGTCATAGTGAAGACATTCATCAAGAATCATTCAAGAACTCTGAACACCATCTATCAAGTTTTCACAGTTTCCACAAAGTATTAAAGAGCACAATTATATTACATAATAATACAGTAATAAGAAATCTCTGTATTGGAATGATTACTGAAGGATCATGTGACGCTGAAGACTGGAGTAATTATGCTGAAAATCCAGCTTTGCCACCACAGTAATAAATCACATTTTACTATACAGTGCTGTACAAATGTCTAAGGCCACTAATATTTTTACTCCAAAAAAAGGTTTAAAGTCGACTATTTCAATATTTTTCTGTAGTGTGTCGGTTTAAAATATCAATAATTATATTCAAACATTAATTTTTGTCATTCAGACTGGATGATGATCAGATCAGAAATAATTGACATTTAACCTTTTTTGGTAAAAACATACTAGTAGCCTAAGACTTTTGCACAGTACTGTGTATTCAAACAGAAAGCAGTTATTAAATTGTAAAATTAATACAATGTTTAGCTTTGTTTTTGATCACAAAACCTCAACGAACATGAGACTTCTTTAAAAACATTCTTTAAAAAAAATCTCAATTTTCAATGGTGGCATATATGCTTGAGGGAGGTCACGAGAATGATTTGCTTGTTATTTACATAACAAGACAAAAATCTGGCAATATCCACTCTGTGCAACTTATTTGTTCCTAATTCGGTCACAAAACATGAGGTTTTAAGCCGTTTAATCCGTAAACCCTTCTACTTTGCCTTACTCTCTATAAAGACCACACCATATTTTCATGAATTTTGTTCTTATCCCCTTTACTGCAGGCTTGAGTCTCACCTGCGCTTGCGCAACTTGTTATTCTCGGTCTTGAGCACGTGAAGCTTCTTGGCGAAGCAAACGATGATCATGAAGAGCAGGAGCACCATGAGAGAAGACGCCCCGATGGCGATGACCATTACCTGGAACTCCGTGATGACCGACTCGCAGCGGGCACCCTTGTGCCACATGTAGTCCTGGATGTTGCACCTACAAAACAAAAAGAGGAAAACACATACAGTTGAAGTCAAAATATTTAGCCCTCCTGTAAATAGTCAAATATTTCCCAATGATGTGTAGCAAGGAATTTTTCACAGTATTTCCTATAACATTTTTTCTTCTGGAGAAAGTATTATTTGTTTTATTTAGGCTAGAATAAAATCATTTTTAACATTTTTTTTCAAACCATTTTAAGGTAAATATAATTTTTGATTGTCTACAGAACTGTTGTGAAAAAAACTGGTGGTGATGAAAACAAAAATGTAAATATGTTCTGCATGCACAAAAGTTCCTGTCTGTTGTTTCTAAATTACTTAAAGACAAAGCATTTGCAAATTCATCTGTCATCACCATTGCTAAGAATTCTCTCTAAAATCGCAACATGTCATAAAAGCCTACCGTCTCACCGATCCTGTGACCTGTGAAGCTTTTCATATCACTCCAAAATGTGAACACTTACAGCAAAATAGTGGTGCATTATGTAAATATTTCTCTTAGTCTTGTTTTTATAATCTGAAACATGCTGCAAGTTATAGTCCATAAAGATTTACCCCAAGTTATGCACTTTGAACCTTGCATAACAAGCTATGAGTGTCTCCACAAAGCAAGCCAGCTTAGCACAGAAAAAATACATGCAAATTTGTGCATGTGTTTGAAAACGTAACATTCTGTTGTGCATTTAATTACTGTTTAAGGACATTCTGCATTTTGGAGTTGTGAAGATCATTTCACCAACAAAGAACAATGAACGAAAGGTTCTGCAAAGTGATTTGGTGGCTTTCTGTGATGGTACCATAGGGCAGTGGTTCTCAATTGGTTTGGCCATGGGACCCACATTTTTACATGGTCATCAAGCCGCGACCCAATTTTTTAGGAACTATAATTTTAGAAATTATAATTAATTTGTTTGTTAACATACACAAGTAGTGACAGATAAATCATAAGAAAATCACAAAGACTTACAAATAAACAATATTTTATTGCTGTCATTTAACAAAATGTGTCAAATTATAGAAATATTACAAAGTAAAAACGATAAATACTGTAAACAGCAGTTAGGGTAGAAAAATGTTCAGTTACCGAACTAAACTGAACTGTTGTCGAGCGCGGATTTCAAAATAAAAGTCCGATATGAGCAAATTGTATTTATTTTATTTTTTTTGACCACGCACTCCGCGACCCACTAAAAATGTTCCCGCGACCCACTTTTGGGTCGCGACCCACTTTTGGGTCGCGACCCACCAGTTGAGAAACACTGCCATAAGGGGTCGATCACACCGAACGCGCTTTAACATTCCAAAAACACAAGGTGCACCACAATGCCTTTTTTGTTGATGAGAAAAAAAGAAGCACGGTGCACTAGGCAACGACTAAATCAGCTGCGTTTTGTGCAAGAGTGTTGCTGTTGATATTGTTATATTTGTAATATTTATTAGTATTGTGATACTCAAGATTTGTAAAATCATACAGCTCTGGACCATTAGTCTCTCCTCCATCTTAAAAAATCTGTGTAGTCATCTTTACAACTCAAACACTGCTGTCGCCTCAACGGAAACCCTGCCTCTGCTTTCATTTGATTGGAGAACGGAAGAGACACGACTGACATTACACTCGTTTTCTGCTCAGAGTTTACTTTTTTCAACTGCGAGCGTACATCACGCAACGGCAACAAACGCAAGGCCCGCAGGGTGCATAAGCAGCACGCAAAACGCTCACGGCTGTAAGTAAATCATTCAAAAAAGGCACCTCTCAATGCAAAAAACGCGTTTGGTGTGATCGGCCCCTTTATCATACAACTGGTATATTATACTACAATACACCACTGTTTAGTGTAATAAAAATGTAAGCATACAGAACTACAATATTTAATAGTTGTAAGAGTTGTAAATACTATAATATATACAGTATAGTATAATACACATTACTATAATGAGGATCAAAAACATTATTTACACTAGTATTTGTTTTCCATGTTGGTTAAATTTCTCATTTCCAGTGAAAACACATGGAGCAACAAGGCCTTTACTGGCATTTGTTGAACAGACACGCTTACACACGCTCATTTTAAAATGAGCCACATTTAAAACACACCCTATTAAGACACACAAGAGACACACTATTTTGAAGCTCATTGGCTTCCCAAAAGCGTGCCTTGATTCTCCATGTAGTCTCTGGTTGGTTTTGAATTATTCATGGGGGCTTAGAGCATCTCTTCCACCAAGGGCGAGTTGAAATTCACCGCCTTCAGCATTTTTACCATTCATTTTTGCAGACACCTGGGTGGATGACAAGTTCACTGCCTTTATCTTACCTTAAGTCTAATCTGTGCTGCATTAGACTGGATTTACCCACTGTTCTGAACCTGTTCCAGGAGAAATCTCAATGAACTAAGATCAAACACTATCAGAAATTGTCATATTAAAATTCTGCGCCATTTCCCTTAAAAATCTACAAAGGCAATCCTTTGTGTCACAATATTATGTTTGAGGATGAGTGAAAATGTTGCTACCAGAAATGGTTTCAAAATGCTGGGGTTTGCATTGGAGTTTTGTCAGGAATAAAAGCCCATAGGCACCTGCATCTGCATCCGTCCAGTTCTAGGGAGCCACAGCGCTGAGCTTCTCTAAAATGATAAGCTGTTTTCTTGCAAAAGTGGTTTCTTCAGCATATAGTGACACCTCTCCTCCATTGACATCTATATATAAATAGCCTCTCCTCAACTGCATATCGTAATATTAGCTTTTTAGACATTATGCTTTTGTGGCTAAAGGTTGCAGGCTTTGATTCATGTCATGGCGCTCTGCTAGCGACAAACAATCCAAATCAGGCGTTATAAATAAGACACTTGCTTTGAGCCGCGGTCACACTGCACTTTTTGCCCCATAGAACTTCCATTCATATGCATGCAAATGCAACAGATCGGAAATGCAAGCTCGTGCAACAAGTTTCGCAGTTTGCTGCATTAATAGTTCAAGTTTGGTGAACCTGTGAAACTGCATCAAGTGACTGCGTGAGACCAATAGAAGATCAAAACGTGACCTCTCAGTACAGAAATTTAAACTATGGACCAATCGCTTGCTTTTTTAATGTCCAGTCATCTTGTTTAATCCCAGCCCTTTTCACATCCCTTTACAACATGAATTTCCCATCCTCAAGCCAGTGTGAGCAGTGTGATTATACGAAATTGCCTCCTATACCCTCATTTACTCCACTAATATAGTCCACCTGAACCAAAACGAGTGAGTTAATTCAAGCACTGGATTGGATGCTGTTTTGCTGTGTATACAAACATAAATTCAATCAAATAGTTGCTTATATCTAAACTTACACCAATAGGATTCTGTTGTGGATGACATCTTGTGGTCAGACGCGGAAATTAATTTGGCGTGGAGATTTTCACAGTGTGTTATGAGTATTTGCTATAGCTGTTGTGAGTACATTGGTATCACACACGTTGACACATCTAATCTGATTGGTTCATGCCATTGTTGATGTTCCAGGAACATGTCCTACTTGCAAATCCCATTAAGTGTGAAATGCACCTTGTGTTTAGTGTTAAAAAGCTTCAGTGTGAGCCTATCATGCACATAATCATTGGAACCAGAGTTGCAAATAGCTGGGTAAGAATGAAGTTGATTGAAGAAAAACAGCTGCATTAAAAAAAGTGATGATAACTGAAACATTTGGAAGCAATCAAACACAACTTAAAGACTGCAGGCCTGGGCTCCTCTCTCTCTCTCACGCTCTCTATCAACAAGAGCTGCACAATTGTGGAGAAACTCAGAATCACAATTGTTTTGTTTAAAATAGACATCACATTTTTTCCACAAGCCTGAAAAGACAACTTAAAGTCATTTACTAAAGGTTGACTGACTGAATTGTACTTGCTGCAAACTATTTTTTTAGTTTATAATGTGTATTAATAATACAATCTGACATTATTTAGTTATTTTTTTAAATCTCATATTAATTTAATGATGCAAAGCTTCCGCTCATTATAAAATTTTCACTACTAGATGAATCATCGTGGGCCTCACGGTGGCGCAGTGGGTAGCACAATCGCCTCACAGCAAGAAGGTCGCTGGTTTGCACCTCGGCTGGGTCAGTTGGCATTTCGGTGTGGAGTTTGCATGTTCTCCTTGTGTTCTCCGGGTGCTCCGCTTTCCCCCACAAGTCCAAAGACGTGCACTATAGGTGAATTGGGTAAGCTAAATTGGCCCTATATGTGTGTGAATGAGTGTGTATGGATGTTTTCCAGTGATGGGTTGCAGCTGGAAGGGCATCTGCTGCGTAAAACATTCCACTTTGACGACCCCAGATTAATAAAGGGACTAAGCCGACATGAAAATAAATGAACGAATAAATAAATGAATAAATCATGATTTTTGAAGAATCTCTTGAATAAATGAAGAGGTAAATAGATTTTTAATAATTGTTTTTCACCACCTATTGATGTAACAATGTAACTGCTACAAGCCTCAAGTTGCTTTCAAACTGTGATTTTGATTGGTACCAGAAATATCAGTGTTTTCATCCGAATTATAAACTATTATGCCATTACTTCTACGAGTGTTTTAATGATTGTAAGAATAAATTGGAGCTGATTCAGCCGTATAAGTTGACTGCTCTCTCTGAGTCAAACCTGCTTTTTATCATCAAATGTTTAATAAACATATACAAATTGGAATCATTTTTAATTAACATCATGTGAGCAATTAAATCAAGATCGCTGCTTTCAAAGTTCCACTAAAGTGCCTTAAAATGTGCAGCTTTGTTTGATATGTGACGTAATTTACACTGAATACTGAATATTAAGACTGGGTAAAGCATATTGAGTAGCCCCTCCTCTTTTTTTAAACAGCCAGTAGGTTTCAATTTATATCGCAGCATGGTAAAGCTAAAGCTTATCTATGACAGTAACAGCCACAATGGTAAATCTGTTGACTTTAATCACTGCATTCAGTGTAATTCATGTGGTCCAATACGTTTGATGATCTATGCCGACTTTTTTGATCCACTCTATACATCTGATCCGCTCTGTGCTGTCACATCTGTATACAAAATATATTGTGTGTTTTCCGCTGTGCCGGTTTGTGTGAAACTCGGTTTGTGTGATTTCATTCATCCCAATATAAATCATATTTACAGTCTGAATCATTTATCCCCTATAGAGTACATCCACCATATAATGAACTGTAACTGTGAGTCAGACTTATTTTAGAATGCCCTAGTTGCCTGTATGCTGATTTACATGTGTGTGTTTGTGTGTGTGTGTGTGTGTGTGTGTGTGTGTGTAATGCATTTTCCACCTCAGAGCTTCCTGTAGAAAAGTAAGTGTACATGGACACAATGTATTTACGCATTATGGCTTGAAGAGGGGGCGCCACGGTGGCCTAGTGGGTAGCACGTTCGCCTCACAGCAAGAAGGTCGCTGGTTCGAGCCTCGGCTGGGTCAGTTGGCATTTCTGTGTGGAGTTTGCATGTTCTCCCCGTGGTTGCGTGGGTTTCCTCCGGGTGCTCCGGTTTCCCCCACAAGTCCAAAGACATGCGGTACAGGTGAATTGGGTAGGCTAAATTGTCCGTAGTGTATGAGTGTGAATGAGTGTGTGTGGATGTTTCCCAGAGATGGGTTGCGGCTGGAAGGGCATCTGCTGTGTAAAAAATATGCTGGATAAGTTGGCGGATCATTCCGCTGTGGCGACCCCGGATTAATAAAGGGACTAAGCCGAAAAGAAAATGAATGAATGAATGGCTTGAAGAGGGTGAAACACTTTACACACTAGAGAGCATTTGATCGGTCAATAGATCTTACGAGAAGCTGAAGTATGAAATGATGTTACAAAACTGCTGATCCACATAAGTGGAAGAGAAAAACTGCATGTTTTTAATTTTAATTAAAAATATCACCTAAATGCAAATTTTGTTACTGTTTAGGACTATAGACAACCATAACGTTTTGACACTGACACCTCCAAAAAAAATTGATTTTAGGAGGACATTAAAGGGTTAGTTAACATTACTGAATTACTGAAAATTCTGTCAGTAATTACCCTCATGTCATTTTCCAATCCTCTAGGAATGTAGTTTATCTTTGGGACACAAATTAAGATTTTAGATATTCTCTTTGAACAGTTGAACATTGCTCTGGGGTGCGTTTTCCCAAACAACGACATAACTCGCAGGTGGACTACCATAGTACAATGCACCGTTTGGGAAAAGAACGATGTAGTGATGAGTGTTTCCCAAAACTGTAGTCGTATTGACGTCGCATGAAATGTTTTGACAATGTTTTTGGCTCCTCTTCTGGACTTCGTATGTCTCAAGACCATTGCCACCCATGGAGGATGAGCGAGCTCCCAGACTTCATCCAAAATATCTTAATTTGTATTTTTGGGTGAACTAACCCTTTAACGATTAATCATGCAGCGCTACTCGCAGCCACATCCACATATGCACACACTCGCATGGAAAAAGTCTCTTAATGAAAGGAAGTCGTCTTCATTCATAGGGGGGGCTCTGAGGTTTCACTCCTTTTCACTACAGCATCCTGTATGCGCCTTTGTGCCTGCGCCAGCCCACAGCGAGACCAAGGAGAACAGAATTGGCACTGCGCCACCGAGGGCATTCAGTCGCAGGAGGCAGAGGTGATGGCCGTGCTGATGTGAGCGTGCATTTAAATGATCTTTACAGTGGTCTGTCTATTCAGCCCTCAGCTGTTTCTCATCCGCACTCGCCTAATTCTGTTTGTTACTTCGGCAGAAGTTTGTATGCTGTCTGAAACACACTCTACACCCCTTCTCTTTCTTCCAACCCAACCCTCTTTTCCAGGGCTTTCAGTCAAGATCTTTCTCTTTTGAGTTCTTCTGTTCCACTTGTGTTTAAAGCTGCAGAACCCTCTCAGGGCATCACTAGTCAAAACTGTAACACAATCCGTTACAGTACATTCATGCTGAAAAAAAGAGATGTTTTTGAACAAAGCAAACAGCATTAAACTTGTTACTAAATATTCATTTTACTTTGTGAAATGAAATAGTTAGGAAATAGTTAGATACGTTCTAGGACATAACGAAACTGCATCGGCGAATTTGTGTGTTTAGATTTAGAAACACAAGGGTGTACTGAAAACCAGGAAAGAGGGAGTTAATGCATAAATACACTGTTTGGCCAATAAATATCTGATTAATAGTGGTTTCTCTTATGTGATTAAGTTTGATTGCATTCAAATTAGAACACACTGTGCATCAGACCACCCTTTTAAGATGGACTCGGATATGGTTTGCTAGAGTGCACCTGAAATCAGAAAACATTGTTCACACTAGCCAAACAACTCACAACTACGGGATCCTGATAACTCAAAAGACACAGGGTTTTCTGCAAATGTGTCACATCAGGGTTGGGTCATATCCATATCCTTATCTGCATAAGTGTATTTGTATATTTGGAGCACACCAGAGTGTGAATGCTGCATTCACACAGGCCCAAAAGTTCAGCACCGAAGCGCAAAATGAACTTGAGTTTGATTCAAGCTTACCAAACAAGAGAGGTGTGATTACACTAAAAAACAGAAAGCTGGCATAACTAGTGATATTCTACAATCCAAAAAATGCTGTGTTGCTTTAACATTAAAACTGGTTGTTTTAATGTTGCTCAAATATGGACAAACTGTTAACAATGTTGGACTAATATTTCATTTAAATTGAAGTGAAGTTTATATATAAACTAATTTCGAGGTGAGCACGTGCTTTTGATTGACTGCGGCTGGTCCCGCATTATTTAATGCATGATCCACCAATCAGATGATTCCTAAATCGCTATAAATAACCAGAGCATCTTACCTTAGCCATCTTCCTCTTGAAGAATCCCCCCTTCCACCCCCACTCCTCCCTTTTTCCTTGACAGGGCGGCAAGGCAGCCCAGTGGTTAACACTATTGCCTCACAGCAAGAATGTCACTGGTTTAAGTCTTTACCTGACCAAGTTGACATTCCTCCAGTTTCCTCCCACAGGCCAAAGGCATGTAACAAGTAAATTGCTCCTAATTTCCTAAGTTACTCCTAATTTGCATTCACTGTTAACAAGCAGGGGAGTTCTCGAGATCTACCTGAGCTCAAACTCCTCTCTCGCCCTGCAAAAGGGAGGGAGACCCGTGCTCGAGAATTTTATGAGCTCAGGGCTCTCTCCCCGGACAACATGCCAAACACGCTTTTTGATTTCCTCATTCTTATTGAGCACCGGTACAGCCAGTGTTCATGACTGTTACACATGCTGAATGCATGTGCATTTTATTTGCAAAGTCTGTGCGCGCATTTTCTGCCTGTTTTCCTTTACCATGGCAAAGTAATATGAAGATGTGCTGACCTTGAAGGGCATTCAGCTTGCATTAGAAAACATTCAGTTTACTGTTAGCAACCCCACATTAGGCAAGTCTGATGTAAGAGAGTCATATACATAAAAGTAGATAGAAAAAAGAATTACCCTTTGCGTGATGTGACAATACCTCGAAGTTTTGTCCCGCATGCGGTGTGTGGCGAAGAACCATGCATTTTAGAATTCTAAACATAGATTTCAATCAGGGTACGCACACCGGCGACGCAAGTCGGCAGCTGTCCGCGGCGCCCATCTTCAACTCAGGACACTGTTCATATTTCTGCTGTGCCACCGAGCGTCATTTGAATAACTTGATTTTAAATAACATGCGAATTTTTTTGAATTATATTAGTTTTTTGTTTCTTTAGTTTCTTTATTTTTTTTAAATAACTACAATAAACCTACTTAACTTTCTATCTTATGATTCATCCATTTACAGTCTGAGATCTATGCTGTTTAAAGAGCAATAAAGACTGGATTTTTATTTTCAGGTAAACACTGGTCATCGAACATCATTCTGAAAGACTAACGGCATGACCAGACTGGTGCACCAGGAAATACTGGTCTGAATTAGATGTGCAGGGTTAAATTAGTGCCCGTTAATCTCAGTGTGTAAATATGGGCAGTTTATGAAGCTGCCGTGTGGACAGATGGTCCGGCTGAGACTGTCTGTGTGTGTGTGTTGAGATGGACTGATGCCAAACAGCCGCAGCTGAGCAGTAGCAGCAGTAGTTGAAACAGATGTAGTGATGACATGTCACTCCATCACTAATATCTCTCTTAAGACCAAATCTCCCCTCTGTTCATCTCCATTTCATCATCTTTGCTCTGACTGATATAAATTACATGTTTTAAAGAACAACATAAATACACTTTTACCAATATATTGTAATTTATAAATGTCAAGACAGGTCAAGTCCTCAAAAAGGAGAAGTGGTTTACACGTCATATTTTACGTTCATATTACGTTGTAAACTAAAGACTATGGGTGGTCGAGCAACTATGGGTTGTACCGTGCACCTATGGAATGGCCTACGCATCAGCATCAGGAAAGCTGCTTCTCTGGACTGTTTTAAGAAACTTCTCAAAACTCAACTTTTTACCGTTCCTTTAAACTAACATTGATTATTTTTGTTAATTTAATCATCCAATTTTATTGAATCGTTCATATTTTATTGTTTTTTTTTATTTATTTTTTTACTGTTTTTATTGTTCTGCTTTGTTATTGTTTGCCTTGTATGCCTTGTAGCGCTTTGGGTCTGAGAAAAGTGCACTATAATTACAATTTATTATTATTATTATTATTATTACATTTCATTTCATATATCATAAAAATACCATGACAAATGAAAATGAATATCAGTCATCACAGGTGATTCTAGGGTTGTTATGTTAAAGGGGCTAAGTTATAATGGGTGCAAGTAGTTGTTGAAGAGCAGGGGTCCAGTTAAACATGCTTCAAGAGTTCACACTTAACTGATGATTGATTATAAAGCGTATTTGGCATGCTGTCCCAGGAGAGAGCCCTGAGCTCAGAATATCCGTGAGCCCGGGGCTCCCTCCCGTTTAAAGGGCGAGAGGAGAGTTTGAGCTCAGGTAAGTCTCGAGAACTCCCCCCGCTTTGAACGTGCTGAGATATATCTGACTAGGTTGCCTTAAGATGCTATTTAAAAAGTAGTCAATTTATTTATGTAGTATGTTTTTTGGACAGTGGGAGGAAACCGGAGAACCTGGGGAAAACCCACGCGAACATGGGGAGAACATGTAAACTCCACACAGAAACGTCGACTGGCTCGGGGAGAGGTCAAACCATCGGCGTTCTTGCTGTAAGGCAACAGTGCTAACCACTGGGTCACCGTGCGCCTTATCAGAGAAGGGGAGGAGTTGGGGTGGAAGGGGGGATTCTTCAAGACGAAGATGACCTGAGTAGAAAGCTCTGGTAATTTATAGTGTGTCAGGATTCGTCTGATTGGTGCAATATGCAGAGCCGATGTGGTACCAGCTGTGTTCAATCATAAGCACGTGATCCTCTCGAAATTAGTTTATAAATAAACCCACTAAGTGATGTCACTTAAAAAATGATGTCACTTAAAAAAAAAATTGTACGTGCAATCACACATATGGCCCTTTTGTCCCATTGCTGTTTTAGTACTTGAAAGACATCACATTTTGTTATTGATAAACTTGCACTATTGCAGTTTTTAAAAGTTTCCAAGTTGCAGTGAGCAGTCAGAAGGCATAAAAAGTACATTTCAGTTAAAAACAGGCTCCCTTAGTTGAAGCTAATTTGAAACCATGTGCAATGTGCACCATATAAATAAAGTTAACTTGACTTGACATAGCCTCAAAATACAACGTATTTACATCGCATTGTACAAAATACAATATTTCTATTCATCAGAATGCTCCATCTGAGCTATTCCCTAAACTATAACTGACTTGAATATGCAAAAATAGGGCAATGTAGTTAGTAATTGTGAGCAATATACAGTACGTGCTCAGTGGCAGAGCTAACATTATATACACTGTAATTTTTAGCAAATGCAGTCTCACTAAAGCGACTAACAATAATAAGCCTAGATATCAAGATTATATGTGTACTGATATAATGACACCTCTATTTAATGAACTGGGAAACTCATGGTGACCATATAAAATGGCCTTTAGGCAGATCTGTTAATACTTGGCACTCCATGCTGTCTTAATGAAGCATAAGTAGAGCTTGTCATCCTAAACACAGTCCCATCACAAACAGCAAGCCTTCATTACCTCTAAACATGTGGTTTACCACTGCTGCCATAATCGTCATTCAGCAGTTCCTGAAGAAAACCCCAATTCTGTTACTCAGCTCTGCCAAATGTTTGCAATATTCAGCTGACTGGCTTTAAAGAGGCTGTGCAGCCTGCTTGATCCCCTGTCGGATCCCTGGGGTGAAGTACGGGTGATTCCCAGATGGAGAACACTCTTTTTCGGAGACCACCAATAGTAATATCCCAGAGAGCAAGAGGGATCAGAGCTGGATTAGGACCAATCATTAATCAGCTCCCGCTGTGTCTGTCAAACCAGCGTTCTTGGGGAAAAAAAATCTAGAAATAAGAATTCGCTGAGTTTCAAAATGTGAGTTATTTTATACAGATTAAATAAAAAAGGAAGAGAAGTATTCCTCTGGCAGCAAAAGTAAACCACATAAAATAAAATACATAAAAATTGTAAAAAAAATAATTGGACAAATAAAGCTAAACACTACAAACTACTAAACACTGCAAACAATAAATAAATGTAAAATAAATCATAAAATTATATACATTTAATTAAAATGAATACATTTTTGTAAAAATATATATGTTTCTCTAAATAAACAATAGTTTATCTATCTATCTATCTATCTATCTATCTATCTATCTATCTATCTATCTATCTATCTATCTATCTATCTATCTATCTATCTATCTATCTATATATCTATATATCTATCTATCATCTCTCTGTCTGTCTGTCTGTCTATCTATATTCAAAAAATATGTATGGTGTTTGTTCAAACTACTTTATTTAAAATGAACTGAAACAACTCAATTCCTCAGTTTTTTGGGGTGGGGGCAACTTAATTGTTTTATGTTTAATCGACTTAAATTTGTAAACTTAATTCCTTCATGTTGTTCCAACAGAAATTGATGGTGTGGAGCCATGAATTCTGGGCTAACAGTGCTAAAATCTGGGCTAATGGGTTTAGAATAATGAGTAGACTATAGCTTGGCTAGCAACGATAATGCTGTAAACTCAAACTTTATGCTTTCTGAAAATATTAAACATGCCACAAGCTTTACCATTAGACTGCAACAAACTTTTAAGACACAAACATTCACAGAAAAAAAAGAATGAAACAGACAGTGCTGAGTTAATATTACTTTTCTCAGCAACATGTGAAGGAATGCATTACTTTAAAAAATCATGCAATAATATCTGAGTTACTTTTTAAAAAATGTAACGTGAGTCACTTTTTTGTTTAATTAATTAGCTTTTAAAAATGTAATTGCTGAATAAAAATTGAGATGAGAGAAGAAAAGGAAGTGTACTTGAAAATGGTTTGTACTTTACTAATAAGACAAATAGTTTAAAAGGAGCAAATACATTGCAAAACTTTCATTAATCTGTATATACGGCATGTAGAGCTCTGGGCTCAGGAAGTTCTCAGAAGATATTCTATTCCTTCATTATAATTATTCTATGCGTTTTTTAAATAAAGGTAAATAAAGGTTTAAGTTATGCAGTGTGTTGTTAATTACAGAGCTCCTCTATTTAAAAGAAAGAAAGAAGACAACCCCTGCAAGTTTTGAAAGAGATCAAGCCTCAGTCTGGTATGAAAAAGTAACGCAAATGTAACTCAAAAGTAATGTAACGCATTACTTACCGTAAAAGGTAACACAACTAGTTACTTTTTAGGAGAGTAGGTCAACATTGTAATGCATTACTTTTAAAAGTAACTTTCCCCAACACTGTAAACAGATTTTGAAAATTACATTATCTCAAAACACAGACAAACACACACACACACACACACACACACACACACACACACACACACACA
>CAIGQQ010032566.1:10603482-10645465 GCA_903798035.1 Danio albolineatus
ACACACACACACACACACACACACACACACACACACACACATATATATATATATATATTTTTTTTTTTCACAGTGCATTTAAACTTACTGCAATGTACAGTAAATCTAACATTCAATGTCTAAGAAGAAACATCTGATACTGTAATGTATGTAAGTCTGTAAGATGAAACTACATATTTACTATATAAATGCTGAGCTTACTATATAAATATAAACATTAAGCCTATTTTGTAGGTATATAATAACTGGTCAGATTAAGCCAGGTATGTGGATATTCTGCTGTGTCTTTATCATATATTGTGATATCATAATTGTTTTAATGCGAACTGACATTATTGAGTATGTCCCTTAATTTGAAAATTATTAAAATATTAAAATACAGCTTGAGAGTCTATACACAAAGCAAAATATTTCTCAGATTATATAATAGCATGAGCGCTCTGCATTACATATTTATTCTTAAAATTTCTTATATTTTTTTCTTAACATCGCATCTTTCCCAAGGCTGTATTTGCACTCTGTAAAAGTGAGCACGCAAAGTCAACACCAAACTGAACATGCTGCCTTTCCAACCACATTACAGAGATACAAATCTTTATATAAAGCATACCTGAGAAACTCAAGAGCTAATGCGTCGGCTCTGAGAGCCAGCAATAAAATGTTATTGTAGGTATCAGAACGAATGTGAGTAAATCTGAGATTAAACTGCTGACCATGACCTCTAGAATGACATAAAGGCTGGGGTTAGAGTCAGGGTCAATGCACAAATCCAAAAAGAGGGAGGGGCGAGAGATTTATGACCATGTAGAAGGTAACGGACACAGGCTTGAAGGGGATGGCTGCAGATCTTAATCATGACATGAATTATGATCTTTCTGTGTCAGGAAGAGTTGTGGGGAGAAAATTACACTCAATTTCATATTTCCACAGCACTGAGAGCACCTGAAACCATGAGAGCTTAATCTAGGCTGACCCCACCAAAAATACCATCAATGTGTGATTTTTAAATGCAATAAAAATCTGGTAGATGCTTTTTAGGAAGCAAAGGTCAGCTCTCAGCCCTCCCCCCTTCTGACCTAATCTTCCCTTGAACAAGCTGAATTTTCAGCTTAAATATAATCCTTACTATGACCTCTTTATAACAGCAGTTACAGCAGGCCCTGCATTAACTTTCATGGTCATTTCAATTGCAGTAGTGAATCTGGTGTTATTGTCATTCTTCCAAATTGAACTTCTTAATGATATTTTGCTAGTAAAAAAGAGAGGATTGCATTAGACGTAATGCAAGACCCATGAAAACAAACCAGGTTTCATAACTTAAACTTGTGTGCATGTTGGTCACATGTTTGGGCAAAAACAATTGTGCTCAAAATAATCTGGCAGTGAGAGGGAAGTTTCCTAATAAACTTTCCTCATAAAGAATCTGAGAAAACATGTGGTACTTTCTCCTCTTTAGCTCCTCAGCTGCAAGTCCAGATGTGCCATGAGGGAGAGCTGATCTTCTCCACAGGTTCCCTCTCTTTCATCCAATACTGAGCTTTTTTTTAATCTATCTATCTATCTATCTATCTATCTATCTATCTATCTATCTATCTATCTATCTATCTATCTATCTATCTATCTATCTATCTATCTATCTATCTATCTATCTATCTATCTATCCATCTATCTATCCATCTATCTATCTATCTATCTATCTATCTATCTATCTATCTATCTATCTATCTATCTATCTATCTATCTATCTATCTATCTATCTATCTATCTATCCATCTATCTATCTATCTATCTATCTATCTATCTATCTATCTATCTATCTATCTATCTATCTATCTATCTATCTATCTTCTATCTCCATGTATCATCCATAAAACTATCCATTCATCCATCTGTCCAATTATGTATCAATCCAACTATCCATCCATAAACCTCTCCATTCTTCCATCTATATTCATCCATCCATGTATGAATCAATCCAACAATCCATCTATCATCCAGAACACTCTCCATCCATCCATTCATCCAACAATCCATACATTGATATCATCATTCATCCATTTTCTTATCAATCCAACTATTAATCCTTCTCCATCCATCCATCCATCCATCCCTCCATTTACTTATCAATCAAACTCCATCATCCATAAAACTCTCTATCTATCTATATTCCTCCATCTATTTGTTTCAATCCAACTATCCATCCATATATCTTCTAGAAAACTCTCCATTCATCCCTCATCCATGCATACATATTCATTCATCCATCTACATATAAATCCAACTATTATCCAGAAAAATCTCCATCCATTCATCCATTTTCATCAATCCATTAAACTATCTATCCATCAATAATTATTTTCGCAAATACTCGAGGCCTTTTGAAAACCGTTCTTAAACATAAGATTTGTCAAGCCAAAATTCGAATTTTTAAATAAACAAACAAACAAATAAATGAAGGGTTTAGAGTGTCACGGTGGCGCAGTGAGTAGCACGATTGTCACACAGCAAGAAGGTCGCTGGTTCAAGCTGGGTCAGTTGGCATTTCTGTGTGGAGTTTGCATGTTCCTCCCTTGTTCACATGGGTTTCCTTCGGGTGCTCCGGTTTCCCCCACAGTCCGAAGACATGTGATATAGGTGAATTGAATAAGCTAAATTGGCCGTAGTGTATGTGTGTGAATGCAAGAGTGTATGGGTGTTTCCCAGTTTGTGAATGCAAGAGTGTATGGGTGTTTCCTAGTTTGCGAATGCAAGAGTGTATGGGTGTATTAGGATCCTCTAAATGCTGTGCAGCTAATAAGCTGGTTTGAAGAAAAAAAAAAAAGGTTTTGAAAGTTCTGGGCCAAATCAGAATAGCCCAGATTCAAGTACTGTAATGTAATGTAATGTGTATTTATATAGCGCATTTATTGTGTATGGCCATACACCCAAAGCGCTTTACAATCATTAGGAGGGTCTCTCTACACCAACACCAGTGTGCAGCATCCACTTGGATGATGCGACGGCAGCCACAGGACAACGGCGCCAGTGCGCTCACCACACACCAGCTAAAGGTGGAGAGGAGAGATAGTTATACAGCCAGTTCAGTGGATGGGGATGATTGGGAGGCCTTGATGGTTAAGGGCCGAGAGGGACACCGCGGTTGCACCCCTAATTTTGAAGAAGTGCCATGGGATATTTAATGACCATATAGAGGTTTATCATCTCATCCGAAAGACGGCACCCACTGACAGTATAGTGTCCTCTTCACTGGGGCATTAGGGCTCACACAGACCGCAGGTTGAGCGCCCCCTGCTAGCCTCACTAACACCATTTCCAACAGCAACCTAGTTTTCCCATGCGGTATCCCATCCAGGTACTGACCAGGCTCAGCCCTGCTTAGCTTCAGTGAATAACCGGTCTTAGGCTGCAGGGTGATATGGCTGTTTTAACTGTGACCAATCACATCACCTTATCACCTGTTACACACACTGGGAAGTAAAAAATCTGTTCTAGTAGATGCACATCTGCCCTAATCAAACCAGATATTAAAGGGATAGTTCAGAAAACAAACAATTTAAACACTATTTACTCACCCTCAAATGGTTCCAAACCTTTATCTGTTTCAATGGTCAATAGTCTATATTTACAGCATTCTAGCTTTCTTCTAAATATCTTATTTGTGTTCAACAGAAGAAAGAAAACCAAAGTTTGGAACAAGTGAAGGATTAATAAATGATGGCAAAATTTTCAGTTTTGGGTGAACTGTCTCTTTAGCTGTGATCGTTGCTTAAGTGAATAATCTGTATTCTCTAAACACTTACCTGCAGAACATTTGAGTTCCTTCCATAACGTAGCACTGGCCCCCATTGAAGCAGTAGTTGGGCTGCAGGTCACATGGGGACCTGCAGGTCCCGTTGATGCGAACAAAGCCAGGTCGACAATCCAAACTATTAACTGAGTCGACAGCACTGGGGGGAGCACGGCGGTCTTCTTCCCCAGTGGCTCCTTTGGGGAATGTGAAACTAGGCTTGGAGGGCAATCGAGGAGGGTCACGTTTGGGAGGAGGGGTAGTGGAGATCTCATCGTCGTAAATTTCAAATTCACTAGTAGTGCTGCTGGGGTAATCTTCAGTAGTTGGAGACACGCTGTCGTCGTAGGGAGTCATGTAGTCGTAATTTTCAGGCATGGCCCAGGAGGTGGAGTCTCGGCCCTGAAGCTCGTGCGGCGACTGGGACGGTGGGTCTAGGTTCTTGCGGTGGGAATCAATGTCAAAGAAATCTACAGTGACGTCAGGTGTGGAAGGTGGATGGGTTGGAGACGGGGTCGGTGGAGATGTCTCATGGTCGAGGTCAAACACAGTGGTCTCCATGTCTCCTTTAGCATCCTGCCAGGGCGGTTGAGTCGGCACTACCTCCCTTACATTCTCCTCCACATTTTGTTCCTCTTCTTCCATGAAGGGAATCAAGTGGTCATTTTCGGCAGAGTTGAGGCTGATCTCTGGACTTGCCAAAGTGGTTGTGGCAGCCTCACTGGGAGTTGGCGTTCCTGGAGTTGGAGTGATGACCTCTTCAAGCATGCCGCTGCCGACGTCTTCATCTCTGAGCTTTCGTCCAGTGTGGGTCAGGTCTGAGGAGCTGGGCAAACTGGTGAACTGTGAAACATCTTCTATTTTCTCCTCTTCACCTTCGGTAGACAAGGAGGTCACGTTGACAGCACTATCAGCTTCAGTTTCATTTGCTACCACAGAGTTACCTGTTGAAGGGAACAGATTAGAGTTAGGCAAACTCAACAAACAAGTCAATGAAAATGTTTCTATTTATCCAAAAAGCCAATGGACCCATTTCTGAGTTTCTCAGCCAATGGAAGTAAACCTAGAGAGCAGTTCATAGGAGAGCACCATAAAAATGGCATTGTAATTATCTCAAATAACAAAAGCATAACTCCAAAATTGTGTTTTCCTTCGGCGCCTAGACTGCAGCTCTGATCAGGAAGTCTGGCCAGAGGAGAAATGGACAGGTTCAACCGAGCCTGGTTTCTCTCGAGGTTTTTTCCTTCGCTTTCCTCAATTGGTTAAGTTTGTTCCTCGCCAATGTCGCTACTGGCTGGCTTGGTTTGGGACTTATGGAGCTGCGCATCAATGGATTTGTTCTGCAGTGTTTGGACTTTCAGGAGTGAAAATTAAACCACGCTGAGCTGAACTACACTGAACTTCAACTTCAAAAACTGGACTGTTTCAATTTATTAGAACTTCTATGCTAAGCTGCTTTGACACAGTCTACATTGAAAAAGCACTATAGAAATAAAGATTAATTAAATTTAATTGAGGGCGACATGGTGGCGCAGTTGGTAGTGCTGTCGCCTCACAGCAAGAAGGTCGCTGGTTCGAGCCTCGGCTGGGTCAGTTGGCACTTCTGTGTGGAGTTTGCATGTTCTCCCCGTGTTCGCGTGGGTTTCCTCCGGGTGCTCCGGTTTCCTCCACAGTCACTCCAAAGATATGCGGGACAGGTGAATTGGGTAAGCTAAATTGTCCATAGTGTACAGTATGTGTGTGAATTAGAATGTATGGATGTTTCCCAGAGATAGGTTGCGGCTGGAAAGGCATAGACTGCGTAAAACAAATGCTGGATAAGTTGGCGGTTCATTCCGCTGTGGCGACCCCGGATTAATAAAGGGACTAAGCCGAAAAGAAAATGAATGAATGAATGAATGAATAAATTTAATTGAATTTTCAACTTTCAAAAAAAAAATGTGCAAGACAGGTAACGGCAGCCATAAGAGAGAAAAATATAGTTTACTATAAAATATAAAATATATTCAAATATCAGTTTACTGTCCTATGCATAGACACTGCATTAGAAACACATCCATTTTTTTATTTACTTATTTATAAATGTACATTTTTTTTTTTTTTAATATATTAAAAACTTTTGAACATTTAAGATCCCGATGACCATTAAACACATCATCACTCTCTTGTGAAAAGGATTCTTTGTGTTTAACCCCTTATTTTCTTCTCAGTGGTCGGTCTTCTAATATCTTTAAAGAGCTTTTTTAGCAAACCTTCAGATTAGTTGCAACTATTTTACCAATGTACATGGTTCTCTAAGGCAGGATTACAGATTAGGGGTTGAGACTTAGAACATAGGGGCTCCCAATGGAGCAACGATTAGCTGAAAAGACACACGGCATCGCTGGCCATCAGAAAAGCCTGCAGATTCTTTTGTTATCTTATCAGGTCTAATCCCGCAACACCGTAATTTCATTAAAACTAATACTGTGTTTTGCACCTGTTATGTGAACAGGATAATCAATGGGCCATTTGATTTTTTTCCATTGACAAGACTGGATTGTGAAAATGTTACTACACGACATAGGTGGTGAAATAAATAACAGAGATTTGTGACACTCACAGTAAAATAGGAAAATAGGAATGTAAGAAATATCTGATATTAAGATACATTTTGGATAAATCAAGTCAAAAATAGACAAGGAAAACACATTCATGTTTACCACTGGTGTTTTAATCTAGCTCCTGTCCACTTTCCACCACTTTCCTGGAGTTTCTAAAGGGGAAAATCTATGGGAAAGGATCTTTTTATCTAATTTTGTGAAACAACTTCACATGATTTACATTTAAATGCAAAAGACAGAAGAAAATACTACAGAGAGCAATAGCTTTTGATTTTCAGACAGCAAGATTAAAATCCTGACTGACTAGAATGCTTCAGCAACACATCTAGTGATTTTTAAGTGTTAGGCCAGTAATGCTTGGATGCGTTCAACCCCATAAACATTTACACAATGATGCTTTTTGACAGCTTCTGGAAGAGGAAAATTTGCTGTCATTTCATGGCTGCAGCAGGTGCAATGATATTACACAGCTCTGTTACCTATTTGCTGACTATTTTCAGGTGCTGAGTGATATAATTGTGCTTGCTTTATCATTACACCAGAAAGAGCGTAGAGTTCCTCGCCATATTACAACTTGTCATTTTTCATCTTAATAGACAATGTAACCACAGAAGCTTTAAATAAGAAAATGTTTAAAAGTTTTATATTTTTAAGCAAGAGGCTAATGGTCTAACTCGATTCAATGATCTATGCTAAGCTAAGCTAAAGGTGGTCTCAGCAAACCAAGAGATCGGCTGAATGGATTCAAAAATGGTAAAAATGAAATGTTTCACTCTGGGGGAAATTAAAAATTAGCCTATTTCCAAAATAAGTGGAGTGTTAATGCCAGGTGTGAACTGGGCCTACTATTTTATTTATCTGTCTTAATGTCTAATTTTTCTGTCATTTTATCTTAATATCCTTCATTGAATTCAAGATATTGCAAGATATGATATCAGTTTTACTTTTACATTTAAGCTGTAGTTAAAAACAAGTGGAAAACAGAGTAAACATCAAATATACAGTATGTATTAAGTATTTTTTAATGATGATTGTTCGAACGTTTACAAGAATATTTAATAAATGAATCATTCAATAAGACCAGGAACACAAAAATGAACACTCATTAAACTAACGCAATGATCAGCTAAAAACATGGCTTTCTTTGTTAGTCTTAAAGAAAAATGTTTGGCCAAAGTCCCATAGACCTCAAGACGATTTTTACTTTCATTCATTATCAATGCGTTCCTTTTCATGAATCCAAAACATGAGATTCAACCACAGGAAAAATACGGCATTTGAACATTGCTCAGAGCTCAAAAATATGTGATGTGGCTTCCATCACACAGGAAGCCATGTGTATTTCTGGAATAGCAAAGCCCATTTAGTGAACAAGGATTTGGGCTTAGCCAACAGTGTGCTTTAAAACAGTGGACTGTGATCCTGCTTTCCTGTTGCACAGAGCAAACGTCTCAGCAAATTCAGTCTCTGTTCCTTAAGCCATGTTTTCTCCAAATATTATGCTATTTTGCATTGAATCTTGTGTCCCATTAAAGCTTTTTTGTCCAAAGAAAATAATTTTTTCCCATCTACAATATGATTAATATAGAAATGTAAGCAACTGTGTATAGTCTGAGACATGACATGTGAGAGTGGAGACAAAAATCTTTGGCACGAAGATGCTCCCCCAGAAGAAGGTTCCCAAAAATGGCCAGATGTGCTCGGTCTGGATTTTATTAGTGAGTGTGAATCACTAATGTAGTATTTATGTGACATATCTGACAGAGATGAATCTGATACAGCTTCTTTGTGGTAACATTAGACGCTGCATTTTGTGCATGCCTTTCAAACACAGATGTCTGATCAGTACTGAGGCATAAACACCACAAAAGAAAATAAAGAAGAAGATACATTCAAGCTTTCTCCATAGCTTTTGTAGTGTGAACTGAGAGGAAAATGCATGGATACTCAGAAATCTCTTTAAGTTTTCTAAAGCTGCATTTATTTGATTAAAAATACAATAGAAAATGTAATGTTGTGAAATATTGTAACAATTTAAAATAGATGTTAAAATTTTATATGGATGACACGCTGGCTCAGTGGTTAGCACTGTCACCTCACAGCAAGAAGGTCACTGGTTCGAGTCCGGCTGGGTCTGTGTGGAGTTTGCATCTTCTCCATGTGTTTGCATGGGTTTCCTCCAGGCAGGTGCGGACTGGCCATAGGGAACATTTCCCGGGTTTGTCTGACGGCCAATCTGGCCTGCCACCGTGAATCTGGCCAACACCCTCTATCCAACCCCTGCCCTGCTCCTCACTCACCGATCGCCTCACCATGCTCTACCCACCCACCGCGGCCACCCCACTCTTCGCATCCCAAACCAACCCCCCTCTTCACTTACAGGTTGCGTTAATTAAAATGTATTTTATGTATTTTAAATTAATTAAATGATTATTTCTTTCTTTTAAAATTATTATATAGACATAAATAAAATATATAGAACATAAAAAAACAAAGAATAGTCTTAAACTTACTTAAATAATCTTACTTCTGCCAAATCTGTGTACAAAATCACCTAAAGACACTGTGGTAACACTTCACAATTAATTCTCGTCTGTCATTAGTTTACATTATTAACCTTTGTTCAAATTAATATACATTAAATGTCAAATGGGGGGCGACATGGTGGCTCAGTGGTTAGCTCTGTCGCCTCACAGCAAGAAGGTCACTGGTTTCCCAGCCGGGCCAGTTGGCATTTCTGTGTGGAGTTTGCATGTTCTCCCTGTGTTCTTATGGGTTTCCTCCGGGTGCTCCGGTATCCCCCACAGTCCAAAGACATGTGCTATAGGTGAACTGAATAAACTAAGTTGGCTGTAGTGTACCGGTATGTGTGTGCATGTGAAAGTGTATGGGTGTTTCCCAGTACTGGGTTGCAGCTGGAAGAGCATCCGCTATGTAAAACATATGCTGAATAAGTTGGTGGTTCACTCCGCTGTGGCGACCCCTGATGTGTAAAGGGCTTAAGCTGATGGAAAATGAATGAATGAATGAATAATGCACAAAATAAAAAACATGGATTTTTTTTAAAATTCCTATTTTTATACACTTCAACTGTTATATAATATTGTAGATGTCTGAAATGTCATTATGATGGTATTTTCAATATTCTTTAATATTGTGCTAAAAATCTTTTTTTTAATATGCAATTTTTATACATTTTAACTCTAATATAATATTATAAATAATGTTACTTTACCTTTAATGTCATTTTAATGTATTTTAAATTCATTTATTTTAAATTAATTAAATTCTTTTTGTATTTCTTTTGAAAATATGATATATAATAAAAAATTTAAATATATATATAAATTTATATATTTTTTATTTTTATTTTTTAATTATTACATTTATTTTCAAAAGAAATACATATAATATAAAAAACATATAAAATAAACTTACTGTTGATAATCTTAAACTTACTTAAATAATCTTACTTCTGCCAAATGCACCTGATTTGTGTGTACAAAATTACCTAAAGACACTCTGATAGCACTTTACAATAAATTCTCAACTGTCATTAGTTTACACATTAAATATTGATTTGATAAAGTAACAATTAGTTTATTAACCTTTGTTCAAATTAATATCCATTAAATGTCAAATGATGCAATTTCCATAAATGCTGTCCAAGAGCTCAAGAATGTTATCAAATGAATCCTCATTGTAAAGTATTGTGATGCAATTTAACAAAACGTGCATGTGATGACTAACACAGGACGACATCATCAATCTGCCCTGATACAAACCAGATGCGTAATTAAAATGCATGATCTTTCCATACACAGAAAGTGTTCTGAGCCATTAGCACACCCAATGCTAAGTAATAAACCTCTCATTTGAGTAGCATAATCATATTTACAGTTTAGTCTATCTGCTAAATTGTAAAGCGGTGACTCATGCATAGAGCATCCCGTGATTAAACCATGGCTGGAAAACCAAACTGTGGAGTGTGTATGTGTGTGTGATGCTCTGAATCTGATAAGCGCAAACAGTTAATGCACAGAGTCCTTCAACCATTAGCAAACGTGTGTCATGAATACTTGCCGGTAACCTAATTAAGTCCAGGATTTTCATGTATCTTCTTTCCATAAGCAGAATATACGCCAAGTCGGTCAGTCAGTCGAGAGTATTTGCTCTGTAAAATCATTCGACACCAGCTGGAATGCTTGTTTTGCAGATTGTGTGGGTTAAAAAGCCAGATTTGGGTCAGATCTTACAGCCACGGCATTATCAAAGATCTCCTGCCATACTATTTAATGCGTCTCCCAGACGGGACGCACTACAGAAGCGAGGAATTGGGGGCCCCAGGCATAAAAAAGGACACAAAAGGGTCCTTGTGTTTCCCCCCTTTTTCTCTCAGATGGTCAAATCTTGTTACATAATACCCAGTTACCCGTTTTTCTCTCATGCACCCCAATGTAGTGCAGTGGGGAGGAGGTAATTTGGGGTTTGGCGCTGGTTGTGTGGTGGCCACGGGTCTCAGTTGCAAGACTTTGGGGAGACGCCAGGCTCTTTGTTTGTGCAGTTTTGCAGACAGTGAAGGGAGGACAGCGAAGAGTCTGAAGCTCAGATGGCTTTCTGATGGCAGACTGCCGGAGTAGGAACTGTGGGAGGTATACAACGCAGAAGCCATGAACCCAACAGCTTCATTCAAGAGCTTTCTGTCATCTTCCATCACCATAAGAGGTCTAGTGTAACATCGAGATTTCTTTAAAGTCAGCTGGAGATGTTGACTTCTATTTCCAATTTACAAGCAGTATGAACTGTCTAAAACTGACTGGTGGTGAAGGGTGGTGGATGTAGAAGACAATACTACATATTACATGTGTTATGAAATGTTTAAAAACAAATAAAACAGCTGGAACTGTTAAAGGTGTGCAAAATTTTGACTTTTAGTTCCATTTTATAGGCAAGTTTAATAATGTAAATTCTTTGCAAAAAAAACAAATTTGAACTACCGTTTAGGGTTAATTAGTTTTTTCTTTTTATCATCTTTATACATGATACTAGGTCTAGTGTGCAATTTCATTTTCTTTCTTTTTTTTAATTTAGAGACTAGAGACTAATTTTTTACATTTTTCATTTTATTCATTCATTCATTCGTTCATTTTCTTTTCGGCTTAGTCCCTTTATTAATCGCCACAGCGGAATGAACTGCCAACTTATCCAGCATTTGTTTTACACAGCGGATGCCCTTCCAGCTGCAACCCATCTCTGGGAAACATCCATACACACTCATTCACACTCATACACTACGGACTACTTTGGCCTACCCGATTCACCTATACCACCTTTTTTGACTTTTGGGGGAAACCGGAGCACCCGGAGGAAACCCACGCAACCACGGGGAGAACATGCAAACCACACAGAAATGCCAACTGATCCAGCTAAGGCTCGAACCAGCGACCTTCTTGCTGTGAGGCGAACGTGCTACTCACTACGCCACCGTGGTGCATTTATCTTTTTATTTCAACCTAATTTGTCAGATTATAAAATTATATAAGTTGTGGTTGTAGGAAATGTATAGATAAATATTTAAAAAGATATATAAATATACACAGAAACCTTTAGACATTTTAGACAGAAATTATCTAAGAAAGGAAAATTTATAAAAATGTATTACATTGATTTGATTACAAAAGGAATTCAGAGAGTAGCAGTCTATAAATGCCATGAAAAGCTCTTTACAAGTCAAATTTTTAGTTATTTAATAAATTGTAGAGAATTCTTATATAATATATAATGTTGTTTCTGATTAATTATATTATTTTAACACACACACACACACACATATATATATATATTTACATTTATTTTTATTAAGTGAAGTTTATTTATAAACTAATCTCGAGAGGATCACATGCTTATGATTGCTTGCAGCCGGTCCCAAATTTTCAATTTATGATTCACCAATCAGACGATTGCTAAACCACTATATACCCTAAGTCCAATATAACAGCAATCTTCGTTTTGAAGAATCCCCCCTTCCACCCCTACTCCTCCAACTCCTCCTGGGTGGCACGGTGGCCCAGTGATTAGCACTGTTGCCTCACAGCAAGAATGTCACTGGTTCTAGTCCTTACTAATCCAGCTGACGTTTCTGTGCAGAGTTTATACGTTCTAACCGTGCTCACGTGGGTTTTCCCCGGGTTTCCTAGTTTCCTCCCACCGTCCAAAAACATGCAACTTAAGTTAATTGACCTATCCAAATCGGCACCATAGACATGCTCCTAGTAAGTAGTTATCTCTTAAAAGCAATCACTATCTGTTCATTAGCTACAACAGCAGGGGAGTTCTCGGGATCTACATGAGCTCAAACTCCCCTCTCGCCTTGCAAACGGGACGGAGCCCTAGGTTTGAGGATCTTATGAGCTCAGGGCTCTCTCCCGGGACAGCATGCCAACCAAGTTTTATAATCAATCATCAGCTAAGTGTGAATTCTTGAATTTATATATTTGATTATATATAATGATTGTATATATATATATATATATATATAAATGATATACACTCTTGTCCTTTTAAGGTAGTAATATATAGCATTATGGCTAAAATATGGTGCTGCCCCAGTCAAAGTTTTTTTTTGTGTGTTTATATATTTCATTATATTTCATTATATACTTCAAATTATTATTATTATTTTTAAAGACTGACAATTCTCATTCATACGTATATACTGTCCAGAGGATGAGACACAGATGATGAAAACACTGTAACCATCAAGTGTGCTTGAGTTTAAATCTATACCCGTTACTGACTCTAACTAGATGTCACATTTTTTTCTAGTGATTTATCCAGACTGTATGATCATTATCAACTTAAATATTTTGTTTGCCATCCAGACATTACATTGTTTTTGCCCAGCATTAATTAAGAGTATTCCTGAAAGACTAAAACAGCAGACTACGCTAATTAATTTGTAAATAAGACATCAGCGCTGATCTGTGAGCGCGGACTTCAGCATTTTAATGAGGAAAAAACCTCTTACAACACAAATTTATTATATAAAGCTTATCCAGTACCTGATGCCAAAAATGACTGATTATCTGATCAACTACCATTGAAACCTCTCAAGCAATGTATCCATTCAATCATTCATTTTCTTTTCGGCTTAGTCCCTTTATTAATCTGGGGTTGCCACAGCGGCATGAACCACCAACTTATCCAGCATATGTTTTACGCAGCGGATGCCTTTCCAGCTGTAACTTATCACTGGGAAACAACCATACACTCTCATTCGCACACAAACATACAGACAATTTAGCTTACCCAACTCATTAATACCGCATGTTTAGGAACTGTGGGGGAAACCGGAGCACAAGGAGAACATGCAAACTCCACACAGAAATGCCAACTGACCCAGCCAGGGCTCAAACCAGCGACCTTCTTGCCGTGAGGTGATTGTGCAATCCACTGCGCCACCGTGACACCCCAACTCCAGACCAGACTAATCTATATTCTGAAGGATTATAAATTGCCAGATTATATACTACTAATATATCAAAATATCCCACTTTTATGATTAAACAATAAAATATGAAACATGATCAGTTATATTAGCACATTTAAAAAAACATAATTTTGTTTGTCATCTCAAAAATACATCCATTCATTCGGCTTTCATAAAAACGCCTTGTCGCATTGTAGAAACAGTGGGCGAGTTTTGATCTCATCCCTCTCTGTAATATTTTACCTTGACTAATTATACAGGTATTAACAGTCAGATCTTTTGACCTTGAGCCATAATCAGACAGCTGCCACTGGACATCTCTCCGCCGCCCGTTGCATAAATCTTTTCATTTCTCTACTCAACAGGTGGTTGGATGGAGGAGGGATGTGTTGCCATGGGAACCAGCTTGCCCTCACTGTGCAGAGCGAATGCAATGGTGGAGCTCAAATGTGCTGTGTGAAAAAAACATCACAAATCTATACATCCACATTGAACAAATTCAAATCCCTCTAAGCTTTTGCCAAAAATATATATATTTTAGGCACTACTGCTCAATTTTCTAGCATCAGCACAAACTGCTTGGTTTTTAACTGTATATCTTCTGACATTTTTCTGTTTTAATAAGCCGATTATGATTTTTTTGTGTTCATTACATGTATGAATCCACATGGTAAATATATTAGGGGTGGGCTGACCAGTTTCTGATAAAACACAAAATGGCAGCAGCTCACATTCCACTCCCTTTCTTCTTGTTGCCTAATTTAATGAATGAATTGATTAAAAGAGATGAAGGTGTTGGGTTTTTTCTTGCCTTTATAGGAAGTAGGTGGAGAGACTTCCCTTACCAATTAATCCAGTCACCGATATTGCAGTTTTTTTTCCCTAATTCTTAATCTGAAAGCAGACTGGAGTGACTTTCTTTGGCAGCAAACAATTGTGAATGAATGTAAATCTGATTAACCTCAACTAAAATGGTTTTAAGTGCACTGCAGCAGTGCTAGCAGAAAACCACACAAATCCATCCATTTCATAAATCATGAATGCATTCGCAAAACAACCATAATTTCATCACACTTGCACAGATTCGAAAATCTCTATTTATTTCACTACAAGACTATATACTAAACTGGATCCTTTAAAAATAATGGTTTGTAATTAACATCAATGCATTTAACACTCAATGAAGGAGCTCATTGAACATTTCCACTGCAATAGAAGGTTCTTTAAGGGACCAAAGATGATTCTTCAGTGGAATTGCTGCTCTGTGTGGTTTTTAGGAGTGTACATGACATCATATGCCTTGAAGAAAAAAACTGCAGTGTTTAATTGCTAATATTCAGGACTGCACTGAAATTTTGATTAAATCTGCATGCCTTGCTCATTTGAGATTATAGTAGCCTAGATCCTGAATTGTGGATTCCATCAGTGGAGAATCATAGATATATATGAGACAGCACACAGCAAATATCATTACCTCAGTTTAATAATGTTTTAGGACTAGAATCCTCCTTTGAGTGTCCATTGCTTTGGATCCCTGCACAGTAACAGGTGGTGTATTCATAGAGATAAAACTAATCATGCATAGGTCAAAATAAAAATCTAAGTAAAATAATGTTTAAAAAAATTCAAAAGAGTTTTCAATTCATTGACATTTGAGCAATCATATTGCAAAAAAAAATTAATTAATAAATAATCGAAGCCAGATTGATTCTGAAAGTAGAAACATGAAGACTTGATCACTAAGATGTGGTGGGCAACACCTTTTTTCCCCCTCGACAAGCAGCACGGAGGATGGCAAATGTGTCCATTGGGCTCTTTTGACAATAAATATGCAATTCAGCAAAAGCTTCTCAGAGCATTGTGACAGTGAATACGTTATTAAATCAGAAACTGGGACAAATCAAATTTTCCTGCATGTTACATTGCACCCGTAATGACCTAATGGATTGGAAAGGGCTATAATGGGAAGTAGCACACTTTCTCAAGTCAAATGACCATTTTAGTTCACAAAGAACACAAACATTGCTTTAAAATATCTTAAAATACCATTACATGAGATGTGAGAAGGGAATCGAACAACTAAAATCAAAAGCAGACACATGCATGAAGCGAACAAAGGGCATGGCCACCGGTGACATCATTTTTACCTGACTGAGACCAAAACCACACCAGCCGCCATCACATCAGCTTTAACAAAGGTGCTCAGCTGATCTAGTGCAGTTTGAGGCATCATCACTTTTTAAATGCCATCAATATTTATATTTTCAAGAACACAAAGACATCATGTTGTCCTTATCCTGTTGCTGGGCGACCAATGCAGAAAATGAGCATCCAACTAAATGGACAATGAACCTCCAAAACCACTAATGCAGAATTAGGGAACAGATTTGATATGATTTGATGAAAAGAGTAGGCTACAGATACAAAGCCCGTCAATGAGATCAATGCTAATGCTCGGGGATCTATCGGAATTTTAACACACCGCTGGCCAATGGGTTGGTCTCCATCATTCTCAACCGCTGTCTTTGGAAGAGGGGAACGACCCAATCTTTCAAATAAACCTTTATGCAATTTAACCATAACATGCATTCTTGTACAGACCGTAAAATCAAACTACAAGCGTGAATGTCCGAGAATAAATTATTTAGCGCTCTAATCCTGCCTTTGTGCGCCTCCATCATTGCCATAGTGACAACAGCTGCTCTGTGGAGTAATCACAGCGCAGTAACTCTACACTACTACCACTACTACGACTACTACTGTACGCTATGGCCAGGGGAAAAGAGAAATTTGCGCATTAAGGGCAATTCTTTAAGGTCGCACACACATCAAAAATGTTCGCAAATTGCTTGCAGAACGTCCTGCGGTGTCCTTTCCTTTTGATGTGGGTTAATTAATGATGCACATATTGGATGGATCCCCAAATTTCCCAGTTCGACATTTAACCTACATTTGCACGGCGCTGGTCCAGGCACATCAGCAGCTGGCGGCGCGCAGTCATGATTTACGCGCAGCAAAACCCAGCAGCGGCTGCACTACTGACCGACATTCTCATTTCGTGATGCTGTTCTTGTCATGTCACCTCGTGTTTGAAGCTTATCGAGTCTTAAGTATCGGCACTTTTAATATGCATGTTTAAAAGAAAATCTTACCATGTGCAAACAGCGGTGTCAAGCAGACGAGCAGAAGGACGGAGAGCATCGGCACGCTCCAGCATCTCGAACACAACCTCATCTCCTTTCGGTTCATGCTTGCGTTTGTCTTAGAAATCTAACAGGATAAAAATGCTCAAACTCCCTGAAAAGGACAGAAATGTTCAACTCGAGAAGTAAATCCTTGATGTGTTTTCTCTGTTATATCGCATCTCCTCTACGCTTCTCCATGTCCACTTCTTTTCTGAGGTGTCTTCTCTGGTTGTATTTATTTACTTGTATTTTTGTTGTTGTTGTTATGCGATGGAATTTCTTCTTTTATGGTCCCATTGCCACAATGCAACTCGGTGATCTTGCGGTCGCAGCCGAATCAATCGGGTTGTGGAACCACACCGACGCGCGTTCACTTGGAGAGATGCGATTGTACGCGTTCTCACAGTATGAGAGGGAAAATGATTTCGGCTCCCACTGTCTCCCCACCCCCTCTTCTCCCCAACCCCTCCCCAAGTTCTTACTCCTTTCAATAATGTTCAACTACTAACAGACACAAAAACAACCCTCCATTGTACAAGCTCGGTTTAGCTTCGCTCATCTAACGGGTTTTATTCTGGATATTTGACAGGGATGTGGATTTTTGTTGCTTCTCTTTCATATTGTGCAAACATGAGCATCCAGGTTCAAATATTAACACATGCGTTGAATAAGCAAGATCTAAATATAAATGTGTATTTTTAGGTAAAAATCTAAATAAAAAAAAGAATAGGCAACATTTAAATGTAAAAAAATATTTATTAATGACAATTAAATGTCATACATTTGCATTAAAGAAAATATTATTCTACATTTATTATATTTCTGTTGTTTAAAGAGAATATTAATAAGATATATTTTATATAATATTTATTTTAATTAGATACAAAAATAACAAAAACTCAAAACTTAGTATAATTTCATTATTTATATTTACATTACTAACAATAATAGTTATTATCACTGTTATTTACCTGTTGTGAACATGAAAGACAGAAAAACTCACAAAAGAATTGTGAATACAGTATAATTCTGCACAAAAAAGTAAATAATATTAAATATAACATTAAAAATATTAGGAACATCTCTTAAATTTTATATTGTAATATAATGTCAAATTAACATTACAAATAATAATAATAATAATAATAATAATAATAATAATAATAATAATAATAATAATAATAATAATAATAATAATAATAATAATAATAGGCAGTTCACTCCACTGTGGCAACCCCAGATTAATAAAGGCACTAAGCCAAAAAGAAAATGAATGAATGAATGAATGAATGAATGAATGAATGAATGAATGAATGAATGAATGAATGAACATTTTATTTTGCTTTGTACATAAAAGATTTACTTGGCCTGGATAGCTTCTTAGCAGGATCTGACAAATTTTACTGCTTGTTGTTTAGGCTTTTGTAGTCAAATAGTTGGGTTAAAAAAGGTCATTTAAATAAATTTTTTGTTCATTAAAAACAATTAATCCTACATTTTATTGTGTACCTAATAGCAATAAAACATAAAAATGCATTTGAAGAAACTTTTAAATACTGAATTTCATGCTTTTGATACATTTTTAGCAGGCATCTTCCCAATCTCTTATATCTAAAATAAGCATATCTAAACAGTTCCTACATATACGCCCAATGAAGCAATGTTTCAGAATAAAGGTGCCTTTTTACACACAGGAACCTGCAGGTTTCAATAATGAATTCAAATCTATTAAAAGTGGATGCGAGGGCAGAGGACATGCACATGTGATCTAGGGCTGTGATATGGTCCAGATTGTTTACGGGTTGATGGTTTAAGGCGAGGAGAATGGGACAATAAAGCAGAGGAGGGGCGGGAGGCATGAGATACACTCCTCCGGCGGTGGTGATGAATGCATGAGGGCTGGAGGTGGCCCACGGTGGGGGTCGACAGCATTCTTCCACACAGCTCCATTGAGAAACACAACGGATCAGCAACAGGCGATTCACCAGTGCCTTGGGTTTTGGACGATGTGTGTGTGTTAATAGTGCTCATTATGTACAAGTTTGAATTGGTAGGCAAAAAAAGTAATGCTATTTTAAAAAAAGAAAGAGTAACACTAAATTAATTGCATGACCAGAAAGTGATAAATCGATTGACTGTCCTCCTGGAGCATATAATGAGACAAATGAACCATAACGCCCCTTGCTTTGCAATGAAGAAGATCATTTAAAGATAAAGAAAACTTAGAAAACTGATTCATGTGTTCCTGCAAACTGTGTAGGGAAAGTTTGTCCTGTTCAATGCTTTAAAATCAAAGCAATTTTGGCATGCAGGAATGTGCTTTAAAACCAAACAAAAAAAGTTTCATAGGATGGCTTTCCTTTCTTTTTAGCACTTCCCAACCCGACAGGGATCATACTGTACTACTACACAAACATTTCAAACAGTATATATAATCATTTCCCTATGGTCACTAAACAAGTCATTTCATGAGGCACAATGAGTTTTTGTAATACTGATATCGAATAAACTAAATGCATGGAAAATTAGGGTTGTCCCATCCAATCCATTTAATATTGAGATATAGAGTATTAAGCTCAAGCCCTTCTGTGCATTTGTGTTATTATTTTACAAAACTACACATTTTCTTTAACAGTTTAGTGCAATAAAGCAGGTCTACTGCACAAAAACATCTCATCCAGATTTAGACCACATTTCTATTAAAATACTTTGAACAAACCATTAAAATCAAGCTAATAATAACCATACCAACCATAACCAAAGCTTATTATAATAATTTTTTAACACTCTGGCCTGTGCGCATGCGCTTCGTACATCATCCTACTTCATGACAGCTTTAGTTTTCCTTATACTACGGATCGATAAACTCTGTCAACACAACCGCAGTCTCGGCTCCAAATCATAATCAAGCGATACAACGAAGGTAAACAATTACTTTGCCGCCTTTGCCCTGAGTTTTAATGGTGTTAACCTACCTCAGACAATGCGCTGTATTCCGTTGTGTTCAGCTTTTAGGTGCTATGGTAAATTGTCTGTAGGCTCAAGACTGAAACTCTGTCGTTACTGCCTCGTAAAATGCACAGCAGACAGTTTAGCCGCGAATTCCTGTCACAAAGTGCGCGCCACTCTTCAATTATGACACCTGCGTGACGACTGACGTACAGCAAAGTATCGGCTCAGGGACGTCAGCAAAACTTGTTTTACACAGACGTTTTTATTCTGAAAAACATAGCGTACAAAACAGCGTACAAAATATTAAAATTATATATGATAAATGCATCAATATACGTTTTTTCAAGAAGGTTTAGACAACAGTGCATTTTATTACTGAAGAACATCTCACTTGTTGGACAGTGACAGGAGACAGTGCATGTATATTGTAGAAAAGCTCTATTCTAAAGGTTGGTACACACCAAGTTGACACCAAACAACTAGCTCAGCCAAAAACCAGTTATGTTATCTTGCGTCAGCTCACGTCTGGTTCCATCTGGACTAAAAAGCTGCGTGTCAACACACCAAACGGAAAAAAGCCGACTGAAGCAAGAGCACGTTCTTCACCAGCATGGTAGGATGTGTATTTCCGCACCATGGAAGGCAGTCTTTTGTTTTATCCTTCACAACAGGAAATTCCAATCCATGCATGTAAATCGTAAAGCAAAGCAGCGTTTAGTACCGTTATCACAGTAACTGTCACTCACCATGGAGGGATTCACTCCTGCAAATATGTCTAATAATATAGTAATACAAATTGTTTGGAAATATTAGAGAAATTACTAACCCCCTTATTACCCACGCATTACATATCTGGTTGTTACCCCCTTATTACCCAAACATTACCCGTTTTTTCCTTTGCACTTTATAGAAAAGTACACTGTAAAATCAATATACTTATGCGGTACTTTGCGTGTTGCATATCTGGTTGTAACCCCCTTATTACCCAAGCATTACAGTTTGTTCCCTTATGCCTACATGTACGTTTATTATACTTATACTATACGTACAGAAAAGTACATCATTATTTCACTGTACTTACGCGGTACTTAGCGGGTTGTAAAAGAAAGCGTTACCGAATTTTCTACTTGCTACGTCGCTTCACGTCACACTCATGCTCTGATTCGTTGCCAAATCAACCAGTCACAGTGCTCCCTTTCAGCCGATGACTCGACGCCAATGGGCCATATGCACAGCTATGCTGCATCCGAAACAGCCTACTACTCGGTAGGTACTGCACTTGAACTTAAATATACTGCTCGGCCGTTAGAAAAGTATGTTCTATACAGTATGAACGTGAGAAGTATGAATGGAATTCGGACGTACTACATGCGCCATTCTGTCATGGTCACGTGACCTACATGCGTCAGTTGCGTCGCTACACTCCCATTTATGAATTCTCTCACGAGGCACCATGGGATAGCGCAGCATGCATGGGATGCGCACTTCAGAATCTCGCCGGAAGTAGTAGGTCATGCAGGTACTTCTCGCATACTGATTTTCGAATTCTAGAGGTGCGTCCCAAATCACATACTTGTGCACTATTCTCTGCCATTTTGTAGTATAAATAGTGTAAGTTGTGTGTTCACACTGAAAACTCTAAAAATAACAAGTGCACTTTAATTACCTGGATGATGCACTCATTCAGCCGATAAACTGAAGTGTGGAATGATAGACACTTCACGCACTCAACTTTGCGCACATAGCGGAAGGGGCGGGGCTATCATGTGCACATGTTGGATAACTTCATTTATTTTGGATTGTGAAAGCAGTATTCTCCTACAAGAGTGACTATAGCGCCTCCCGATGGTGAATACGGTTATACTCATGACAGGTATTATTTGGTATTTTGGTAATTTATTTCACTAATTTGGCAACCGTTAAACGTCACCAGGGAGACGGTTTGAACTTCCGCTTAGTATAAACACCATATGTGCTCCATTTGGGACAGCACTACATACATATACTATGCTGTTGAGTGTGTAAGTGCATAAGTACATAGTGCATAAGTTCATAGTGTATAGTGTGCCATTTGGGAAGCAGCTTACGAATTCGGACATACTACTCGGCTCGCATACTGATTTAGTGTACTATATAGAATGGAAGTATGCGGTTTCAGACGCAGCCTTAGTATTTTTCAGCCAATGATGAACTTCCGGTGAGAGCTTTATGTGACTATTTTCAATTTCATAAGGTTCCTTTTACAGCATTGATGTTGTAATATAATTCAAATATAATCAGTTAAATAAACTTAAGCATCCATTTCGTTGTTAAAGTGTAAAAAGACCGTTTAAACGCAGGAGTCGTCATTAGCAGCAGGCTAGCGCGGATAATCCATCGAAAACACTGGGGCAAAATTAATTTACATGGCGCAGAAAAATATCATTTAACGCAGTGCTTCTTGTTTGGTCTGAGACCCACTTTATATCGTAACTCAGTCAACACACCAAACCAACAAAACAGTCAGACGCTGACTTGTGAACAGTGTGTCCAGACTCTTCTAGATATAAACACAAACATCAAGTACTTATCTTGAGATCAGTTTCAGACATTACTATTTGAATAAATTAATCTAAAATAAAATAACATTTAAATAAAAATAATGCAAAATTATTCCTAATGAAATCTTAACTGACAACAGCCCTGAAAAAGTCTCAAAGACTTGATATTGTCCTGCCACTGACTCATTAACCCAGTCTCTACGCCTCCTTCTCCCCCCTACTGGTTCCCACACTGCTCTCTGAGTGCAAGATTTGGGTAAAGTGCCAACAGGCTCAGCTTCAAAGTGACTGTGGAAGTGAAGAGCTGGTGTACTGTGGCCTCCAACCTCTGATATTAATACAAATATACATTCGCATATATTTTTTAGATGCTAGTAGAAACGCAGTTTGTCAAAGATCTACACTGCTTGAGATCTTAAAAATCTCGTTGATCTCTAAACTAAAGGTTTATGCTTTAAACAACAGACCACTCCAAAATGAAAACCTCTCATTCCAACTCAAATAACTTTCTTGTGGGGAGCAGAAGGAAAAAATCAGTCTAATGCATTTTTAAAATGTCTATTTTTATTTTTAAAACAGCACTATTGGATATACTCGCTGAGTAAGCTCATAAAACTGTGCCTGTTTTCCCACACAGTTTATCAGGTTATGAATGAATCCCGTATGTAGGTAGGCTTCTTTTACAGCACTCATGAGAAATTACTCTTATTAATAAGGTTAGGTTTAAAAATAGAGTCACAATGGGAATGCCTATAAAAAATGAATAATACTGATAATCCATCTGTGTGAAAGGTTAAGGGCAGTGCACTAATGAACGCATGTTAGATGGTCCTGTTAAGCCTTACTCTCTGCTAAATGAAACATTTGAGGGATGGTGTTAATTTTTTAATATATTGGTGCACATGTTTATTTATAACTACATTCTGAATGCTGCAAGTAGCCTGTTTGTAATTGATGATCCATTATTGATTGGCCGTGGTGTAAAAGCAGTAAAGAACAAGGCCCCTTGATGAGCACCGCTGGCTCTATGCCTTCAATCCCTTTTCTTCTTTCAAAGCTAAAACACCCCGCTGGGAAAACACACAACCTCACAACAAGGCACAAATATATCAGGTGGTTCACTTTGTCCTTGGACTTGTTGAAAGCTGTAACCACTACGCACACAAACCGATGTCCTCAGAAAATAGTAAGCAGGATTTGTTAACCTTTTAAACCACATTTTAAGGCCGATTTTAACTCTTTGTTATGAAGCCCTGATTTTGAGCTACTTTGAATTGTGGTGCCAAATGAAAAAAACAAAATAAAAAATGACACACAAAAAACATACAATAACAACATGGGCAGTAAACAAAAAAATATTTGGATTAAATATCTGTCATAATCCTCTCATCTCTGTAGCATGATAGTGTTGTTTTGATAGCTGTTGATCCAATCCGTTTAATTCCAAAAGAACAAGATGGAGATATGGAAAAAAACAACAAAAACAGTCGTCCCAAGTACACTGACGTTGCCAGCCATGAGGGATCCAAAATAAAATAAAATAAAATATAATAACTAAATATAATATTTAGTTAATATAAATATAATAAATATAATATTTAGTAAGAGAAACTCACATATGTCCTGGATATCATCTTGTTTGATTTCACCACTTAATCCAAGTTTTCTGTTTTGTTGAGGATATTTTTTTCAAGTGACCTTATTGTGGCAAATCCAAAATCTAATGGGTGTTTTGCCATTTTTATCAGCTTAGCAGCCACAACCTCTGGGAGACCTCTAGATGAGGTGTTAAAATCTAGCTCTGGACAGCCACAGACTTGTACATTTTAGCTTGAACTTTAATTAAACACACAACATTTTATTAATCACGTAGCAACATTATCACTTACAGTATATAATATAAGGTAACACTTTATTTTGATGGTCCAGTTGAGTATTAGTAGACGGTCTGCTTAATATCTGTTGATACATACATTTAACAGTCCTTCAACAGACATTTAACTGACTATAAGAAACTTTGCAAGTACATGTCAACTTACACTAAGGCCCCGTTTACACTAGTGCGTTTTAGTTTAAAAACGGCGTTTTAGCATGAAAACGATCCGCGTCCACACTAGCTTATCTCAACAGATCTCCCTCCACCAGAAACGTATATCACGTGACCATTCGCGCACCATTCGCGCACTCTGGACATGTGCGTTCAAGTATAAACAGGAAGTACGTGTCTCGCTCGGCATTTGGTTATTGTTAGTCAACAAACGCTGGTTGAACGATGAACACGATGGTAAAGAAAGCAAGAGAGATCTTTTTGAGGACAGACGACGAGGTCGAGTTGTTACTTAAGGTAACAAATGAATAAAAAACATCAATGGCTATCGAAAATACAGTGTTTACAGTGAAGACTGGTCTGCCGTCTGCCGGTGACGTTATAGCCATGTGCGCTTGATGAATAAGGAAAGGATACGCAATGACCAAAATCCCCAATCACGTATCGGATCTCAGCAGCCACGTTTTCAAAGGTATCCATTTCCCTCCATCCACACTGAGACGAGGCAGCAGCATTTTAGAATAAAAACGCCCTCTCCAGCGTTTTCAAAACGCTCTGTTTTCGCACCTCGAAAACTCCGCCGTAGTATGGACAGATGGCGTAACCGTAGCAAAACTTATGCGTTTTAAAACGAAAACGCACTAGTGTAAACGGGGTCTAACTCTAACCCCAACCCCAAACTAACAGTCTACTTATAATCTAATGAGAATTAGTTGGCATGTAGATGCAATGTAACTTAAATTCAACATACGGACCGTCAAAATAAAGTGTGACCTAATATAACAATATAACATTTAATAGATTGTAGGTTCTATCGTTACTATAACAATAAGTGTAGTTTTTTTATTGTGTGTTTTATCAATATAGTGCAAAAAATAAATTACCCATCACTACTATTTACCAGACATATGCATCCAGCAATTGCATAACAACACTGGTTAAAGTCAACATGCACCCAACAACCACATAGCAATAGAACAGAAATTGGGCAACCCTGAGCTAGATGCAGCAAGCAACCATTTAATAACACCCTAAAAACCCCACAAATCAGTAACCACACAGTAGCTACTTTTCCATTCAATGACGCAAATTAAACTTAATTAAACCTATGCGCAAATCTGGAATATAGCATAAAATATTTACATGTAAACACCGTCTCCATCCAATGAGTCAGAGAACAAAACGTCACTTCCTGATAAACTAGCGCCAAAATATCATTAAAAAAAAAAAGAAAAAGAGCACATTTCCTGGGGTCGGAGAAGCTGTGAACCTTTTTTCATCTATAATAAATTACTTGAGCTTTAGAAGACAAAACGCAATGAACCTACGGTGTCTTTAGAAGGTTTGAGATTGTTCTTTGGGTTTGGGTTCTTTCTGATGATGGAGTTTGGCTAAGGGATTTTATAATGATTAAAACTATAATTCAGATGTTTTTAAGCCAGGCTCATTGGAGATATGTGCCCAGGGCTACATTTTTAAGAACCGAGAAATATGTACCCTGGGCTAGGTGTGCTTTTAGGTTTTGTTTTCACAAATCCAGTAGAGTCCACCGTGCTCAAAAACCTTTCTGGGGCACGTTTTCTCATACGTGCTATTTCTTGTAAATCCACAAGAGGCTGCTGTGTACCGTTCTGCCAATCTCAACGTCCTTCTCGTGCACATCCATGAGAGAGAAGCCGGTCTGCTTGTTGTGCATAATATATCAGCTTGTTATCGACTGATCCACTGACCCCCTTCCCTAAACTCAACAGATAATGTTTTCAAAAGCAAACTAAAAGCTGCATGCTTTCACAATGTCTTTTTTTTTTTTTTTTGGTTTTGTTTAACAAGGTTTCTGGAACCGTCCTACGAGCCAATGCTGTATGGAGTGAGCAACCAAGCAAACCATTCATGCAGGTGGTTAGCTGTACCGCTCCATAGTATTCATAGCACAAATGTAGCCCTGGGCACATATTCCCAATGAGCCTGTGTTGGATGTTATACAGTGTGGTCAGTCTGCTGGTTTGTCTATTAACACCATCGCATCACACCCATTTTTGTTATCACATGATCTCTTAAAACTTTTTTGATGCACATACTGAAATGTATTCTGTAAATATGTTGTCATTGTAGTTTATGCACATTTTTCTTATCAGATAAAAAGTTTATACTACTCAGTTGTGTGCATACTTTTAGTATTTTGAAAATGTATGCGCTTCTTGGCATCTTCCTTAAAGCATTTTTAATAGCAATATTCCAAAGGTTGCATAAAAATAGATGGATGGAGACAGAGATAATAACGATCTGGTTACCACCGAAATCCAACCAGCGACCGCATAAAACCAAATTAAAGGAAGCATCAAAATATAAATTGCATGGCAACACTTGCATAGCAAAGATATTAGTGAGATCAAAAAAGCGGTTAGCAGTACCACCCCATAGCATTCGTTTTACACACAAAATATAGCCATTATGTACTCCGAGGCACATATTTCTCAGTTTTTAAAAATGTAGGCCTGGGCACATATTCCTAATGAGCCTGTGTTGGATGTTATACAATGTGGTCAGACTGCTGGTTTGTCTATTAACACCATAACATCGCACACATTTTTGTTTTCACATGATCTCTTAAAACAAAATCCCATGACTTTTTTGATGCACGTACTGGAATTTAATCTCTAAATGTGATTTATTGTAGTTTATGTACGTTTTTATTATCAGCTGAAAAGTTTATCCTACTCAGTTGTGTGCATACCTTTTGGCATCTCCGTCTCTCGTTCCATCCTTATCTTAATCTGGTTACCACCAAAATCCAACCAGCAACCACATAAAACCAAATTAAAGGAAGCATTAAAATGTAAATTGCATAGCAACACTCAGGTTACCACCCTGATATTAGGATATTAGTGAGATCAAAAAAAGCGGTCAGAGGTACCACCCCCATAGCATTCGTTTTACACACAAAATATAGCCATTATGTACTCCCAGGCACATATTTCTCAGTTCTCAAAAATGTAGCCCTGGGCACATATTCCCAATGTGGTCAGTCTGCTGGTTTGTCTATTAACACCATCACATTGCATCCATTTTTGTCATCACACGATCACTTAAAACAAAATCACAAGGCTTTTTTAATACACATACTGGAATTTATTCTGTAAATATGTTTTTATTGTTGTTTATGCACATTTTTCTTCACAGAAGAAAGTTGTGTGCATACTTTCAGTATTTTCAAAATGTATACGCTTCTTGGCATCTTCCTTTAAGCGTTTTTTATGCAATATTCCAAGGGTTGTATAAAAATGAATGGAAACATAGCTAATAACAATCTGTTTACCACCAAAATCCAGCCAGCAACCACATAAAATCAAATTAAAGGAAGCATCAAAATATAAATTGCATAGCAACACTCAGGTTACCACCCTGATCTTAGGATATTAGTAAGATCAAAACCAGAACTTAAAAGGCTTGTGTCTTCAAAACTGCAGAAACTCTGTTGTCATGTAAACGAAGGGAAATGAACAGAAACAGTGATTAAACACACGTAAGAATGATCAGATGTATGTTCAAAACTCTCCTCATATCTTTTTTTCTGATTTGCACACTCACATGAGCTCACACACTACTAAATTGCAATATATATGCAAAACATTTGATAATCCAGTTCCTCTGCTCATGTGGCCAGAGTTAAGCCCCTCCTCCTTTTCCTCCTACACACCTACTTCAGCACTTTCATTTCCCTTTATTCAAGTGCCATTAGCGCACTGCTGCTATTCCTGGCTCTGGACAGGCTGGAGCTTGGATCATACAGGCTTATGTGCTGCCAACCAGAGCAGAACTAAACTGTTTGTGCAGCCCCCCTCCCCACCATTAGCAGTGGCCCATCCCCCCGTCTGTGCTCCCTGAAAGTCTCTCTCTCTCAGCTGTGCACCATTGCCATACAGCGGACATGCCGTGTTTTTATCTCTTACACTCTCATGTTGACTAGTACGAGTGGTGACACATTAATGCCATATTAACAGATTACAGGAACATGATCGCTGCTGGTTCCATGTATTTATTGATGTGTATGAATCACAGCAGTGTGGATTAGCATGATGATCAATGATAACGCTTTGCTCCATTTATCTACCAATACGCTGAGTGGAAAAATGGCACAATATCAACAAAAGGATGCAGCTGTTGTTTTGAATGGACACATTTGATGTATGGATACTTCTGCGTAAAGATCAACAAAAGGACAGTGCTTTTGTAATGTCTTTCTGTCAATTTCAGTCCCACTATATTTTAAAGGGCCAGAAAACCCCCGTCTCAGCTGGGTGTCACACCTCTAGTTTGTAAAAGCTCAGGAAAGTGGGTGTGTCCAGATTTGGTTTAGGTAGGAGTGTCAAGGGAGGGAAAGAGGGAAGGTTTTGCATAAAAATGGGAGTTTCCATTTGTGCACGCGCTGATTTTCAAACAGGCAAAACAAACACAGACGCAGGGAAGAAGGACAGTGACTGTGTTTACATGGACATCAGTCATCAAATTATTTGCCAAATTCTTAATTTGTCGACTTAAACGGCAGTTTGGCTCTTTCACTTTTATCCAGGAACATTTCCTGCATGTCCCCCGTGACAAACGAGATGTGAGAAACTGCTTGATACCGCGCGGCGTATGAGAAAAGTAAAAAAAAAAAAAAAAAAACCTCCGCATTTCTCAGTAACTCAGATGCACTCGGTAGGTTGCGTCAGAAAGCCGTGTGTATAGATTATCCTGTCACAAAATGCGGCAAAAATTGTACACGATAGTAATTGTTTGACTGCGGTGTTTACATGTTTACACTCTAAGAGCAGCATTTACAGCAGATCTTTCAGTCTATAATATTGTACTGATATTAACGTGCTGTAAACTCAGTAACAGTTCTAATCATTTTGACTAAGGTCTGTCTTTAAACACTGAAACAGTACTGCTGACAATACGAACTAACTTTGCCATCTGAATAAACAAACAAAGAGCACTGATCGCTTACTTACCAAATCTGTAGAGACAGGACAATCAACATGAACTGGAGCTGTGTATTTTTTAAAAGGAGACGATCAGCAAATCCCAATTTCACCATTTACAGATGCGGAAAGTTCTCGGGTGAAAAAAAAAAGGTTCCTTACAAACGCATTTCTGCTGCGTGTCGTGGGAGTCCAGCTGTGCTCTCATAGCGGGGAAATGTAAACAAAACCTTCGTTGCAGCACATAAACAACACTGGCGACCTGTGTCTCCAAACAATTCTTCTTCCTCCACTTGTTTTGGCAACACAAGGTGGCGTGTCTTTGCCGTCTGAACACTGCAACAGGTACAAACATTCTTCGAAGCCATCATGCATATTAATGAGTTGCACCGCGTACACAATAGAGCGCACTGATTGGTTTGAACCAAGTCTTTCTCATGAATCAATGCCGCACACTCAGAGACGTCACGATGCACTCGCAGGTACAGACGTCCACTCTCCACGCTGGAATACACGCATGGATCTAATCGGCGTGACGCAGCTTAAAAAAATTTGTTTCAAACTGGTAGAACGAATTTGCTCGAAATAACAAAAAAACAACCAATTTAGACTCTTTAGCGAAATCTATGTGTCCTAATAGTGTTTATAGCAGCGTGGGACACATATATGACTGTCAACAGCTCAAAAAATGTGTTTTGATGTTTCATGACCCTTTAAATGGCTTTAATTTTTATGTATTTACATTGAAAACACTAATTTGGTACACTGCACTTATGTATAGACCATTTCAATGTGGTCATGTAGTATACATGTATATATGTATACATATACAGCATCATAGTAGACCTATAATTAACGTTTGGAAACTATTAACTATTTCAATGCGGCTGTCATTGGCCCATGAACATTTCCTGCTTGTTATCAAAATTTCATAAATGTAAAAAGAGGCAATTCAATTATAAAGTAATGTTAAAACAGCTATCATAACATTATTTATTAATATGGGGGTCTTTTTGAATTCTTGGAAGCTTTAGAAATTAAAAATGTAAAACAGGAAGTACGTTGGGACCATTGTTTTTGTTTACATCCCTCAAAATAATCTATACGTGTTTTTAAATTTTACTTATATTTTTTAAACGATCTGCATGTAAATACATCTGTAACTATTTCTGTAATGGCATTTAGAATTACACTGTTGCCTCATTCCTTACACCTTAATCCACCCTTAAACCAAATCACCAAGCCTGTCTTAACCTTACCTGTATTCCACCGCAAGAGCGTCATTGTGCATAATATGAAGACATTATACTTATTTTTGATGTGTCTTGTAGTTAAAGCAACTTAAAATGACGTAGGGCCTACATTTCTTTACTTTAATATTTTATGACAGTTTAACAAAGTGAATGTTTCTTTCATGAATAATATTAATAATTACTTCATTCACTAAATATTCCTCAGAGATTTTGGGTCATATTACTGTATAGCGTGTATTCAAGAATATGCATCAGTGTGTAAAAATGCCATAACGTTACTGAGAATTCTGTTATCTATGTTAGCATCACAATGTAATGATAGACTTGTAAAGAGTTTCACATTTTCATCCTCTCGTTCCATACCAATGTCGGAAAAAAGCTTCTCGGAGTCATGCTGACATTTTACTCATTACCATGGCAACCAATGTAGATTTATCTGATATTGACTACACTGAACAAATGTATTCACTCTCATTGCCTTTAAAATGACATGCAAATACAGCCAAAACTGAAAATCTAATTTGACCGGCTCAATCCGTTTGAGTATAGTGTCAACTATAGGTACACTCATCAGCCACTTTATTAGGTACACCTAACTAGTACCGGGTTGGACCCACTTTTGCCTTCAGAACTGCCTTAATGCTCTGTGGCATAGATTCAACAAGATACTAGAAATATTCCTCAGAGATTTTTGGTCCATATTGACATGATAGCATCAAGCAGTTGCTGCTGATTTGTCGGCTGCACATCTATAATGTGAATCTTCTGTTTCACCACATCCCAAAGATTGTCTATAGGATTGAGATCTGGTGACCGTGGAGGCCATTTGAGTACAGTGAAGTCATTGTCATGTTCAAGAAACCAGTCTGAGATTATTCACACTTTATGACATGGCGCGTTATCCTGCTGGAAGTAGCCATCAGAAGATGGATACACTGTGGTCATAAAGGGATGGACATGGTCAGCAACAATACTCAGTTAGGCTGTGGCATTGACACAATGCTCAATTGGTATTAACGGGCCCAAAGTGTGCCAAGAAAATATCCCCCACACCATTACACCACCACCAGCCTGAACCATTGATACAAGGCAGGATGGATCGATGCTTTCATGTTGTTGATGCCAAATTCTGACCTTACCGTTTAAATGCCGCAGCAAAAATCGAGACTCATCAGGCCAGGCAGCATTTTTCTAATCTTCTATTGTCCAATTTTGGTCAGTCTGTACGAATTGTACCCTCAGTTTCCTGTTCTTAGCTGACAGGAGTGGCACCCGGTGTGGTCTTCTGATGCTGTAGCCCATCTGCCTCAAGGCTCGATGTGTTGTTTGTTCAGAGATGCTCTTTTGCTGTTTTAATGAGTGGTTATTTGAGTTACTGTTGCCTTTCTATCAGCTCAAATCAGTCTGGTCATTCTCCTCTGACCTCTGGCATCAACAAGTCATTTGCACCCACAGAACTGCCGCTCACTGGATATGTTCTCTTTTTCAGACCATTCACTGTAAACCCTAGAGATGGTTGTCCCAGTAGATCAGCAGTTTCTGAAATACTCAGACCAGCCCGTCTGGCACCAACAACCATGCCACGTTCAAAGTCGATTAAATCTCCTTTCGTTACCATTCTGATGCTCAGTTTGAACTGCAGCAGATCATCTTGACCTTGTCTACATGCCTAAATTGCTGCTATGTGTTTGGCTCATTAGAAATTTGTGTTAATGAGCAGCTGGACAGATGTACCTAATAAAATGGCCAGTGAGTGTTTAAGTAACATACAGTACATGACAAAGATTGGCTACTTTTTGAAGATATAATACTTCTTTATAATCCAGTCAAGAAGCAAATTTCTTCTGGGAAATGGCTTTAAGAGAACTAAAGACGACAGACCAGCAAGGACAACATATGGTTCCTATGAATCATAACAGCCAATCAGAAACCTGTCAGATCCAGATGTCAGACTCAATGGCAATGGGCTGATACTTGCAGGCCAAGGGTGCTTTGGCTGTGGCATCAAACCAAAGATGCTGGCAGGAGAGGTGACATCCTGAATGCACTTCAAATATGAGAGGAGACGGCAAGAGAAAGACACATTTGTGACACTCCACCGCAGACTTTAGAACAAACAAAGACACTAGAGCAGAAATAGGACATGGTACACATTGCTAGCTAATCGTAGCACATGGTACACAGACCATTTAATGAATAGACACTTGGCAGAACATTGGAGAGTGGAATCTCAATATTGAACCGAAGGAATATTGCAGCCCATTTTCAACAACGCTGCGTTCAAGTTGGCAGAATGCTGAGGAGAAATACGGGAAGAGCAAAATGAGGTTTAATTGCTCCAAAATCCAAGCGGCACAGACTGTATGTACATTAAACCAAAAAATACACAGGGGTTTCTCCATATACAAATACCACGATGCAAATTAAACTGATCTTTCCATCCTGCGTGGTGCAGTCCAGTTGCCAGCAATGGCCCACGCAGCTAAATAGACGTCTATATTAACTCTCACCAAGTCACTAAACGACCAGGAGAACAATGAAGTCTATTGTTATGTAACGCACTAAAGCTGCTAATGACGAGTTTTGATAATTGGAAACAAAGGCAATGAGACAATCAAAGCACAAAAGCATGTTTGTCACTTTTTATTCGACTGAAGGGCATTCAAGCCTGCAATATGAAGGCTATAACGGTCAGAAAACAAGTATGGTTGAATAAGTTCACTTCACATGTGTTCATTAATGTTTTGGTCTGCTCTGGAAATAGCGTCCAGTTTTACCTGCCAATTACCTTAACCTGTAGATCCTCACTACTTTGCTACACTAGGAAGCAAGTGTAAATCAAAATCCGCTTGTTAAGTAGTGACGTATTGGTGACGTACGGATTACTCTTTCCGGGTCCAAGCCGCTACTTATTTGAATGGAGAAAATGTTCGTTTATGACCCCTTATTAGTCCTATCACACATTAAAGTCAGTTTTATATTTAAAGTCATGCTGTACACAACAGTCTCTGGGCTTGCTGCATCACAAATACCAAAATGTTAACAAATTATTAAAAATTTCTGGCCATCGCATATTAGGCATGGATATATATATATATATAAATATATATTGCGATCGTGATTTTCGAAAGTATTACATCGCTTTGTAAACGTTTATTATTACCATTTAATGAGTCGCCCCATAGAGTCTGATAGAGCGCTTGGACCCAGAAGCCCCTTCGCGTGACGTCACACTTAACAAGCGGATATCAGCTTTAAACATGTTTCCCAGTGTTCACATTGTTGTAATAATGAGCTGTTGAGATTTATCATAAAATGGTATTAGTCAGAGGTGCGTTTCCCAAACAACGACATAACTCACGACTGACCTACCATAATAACTACTATAACCAAATTTGAGAAAATGAATGCTGTACTGATGAGAGTTTCTTTTTTGAAGATCCATTGTTTGAGCCACGTTAGTTGTAACGTAAAACATCCATAATGATGCTGTAAACGGGGTGGAGTGACAACTTCTTTAGAGAAAATTTCCAGAACGTTTTGTGTGCAAATTATATTGTTCTACATGCACACACATTGTTAAAAAAATTATATTAGTTTGGTAAAAACATGCACGCGTTTTTCATATAATTTGAAAAATATGTAAATGGCACAAATAACCTACAGGCCTATATGGTTCCTTTACAATTATTCAACCGAGGCTAATTCTGAAAACATACTGCTGTCTACATTTCTGGAGAGCACCAAATACGTCCCAGGAGCAAAGGTTTTTTTTTTGCAGTTGTTGTTTTACTGAATCCACCAGAGGCCGCTGTGTACGCTTTTTCAGATCTCAAATTTCTCTTGCGAGTGCCATTCATGTCTGCTGTTATGTAAATCCACCAGAGGCTGCTGTTGACTGACTGACTGACTGACCATCTGACCCACCTCCTCCTTCCATAAACCCAACCAACAGTGTTTTCAAAAGCACAGATTGACCAGTGCCCCTCCACTTCCCTAAACACAACTGACAGTTGTACTGTCGCTTGATTTTCACCACGTTTTCAGATTTTACCACATTCTCACCCTGTTATTTATTTCTTTATTCTATTTTTTTGGCTTTTGTTTTTGTCTTACCTGCTTTCCGCAACCATTGTTCATTGGCCTCGAACCCCGTCATCGTGGTCAGCTCCTATCTGCATCTCAAGTCTGCCGACACGCATGGCAAGCTACTGGACAAACTGTTAACAGCGGGAAAGCCATCCATACGGAGGTAATCCGTCAGCTGGTAAGCGCGAAAAGGAACAACATCATAACCGCTCCGTAGTGTTCGGTTTAAAGACTAAATGCAGCCTTACGTACTTCTGGCTACATAATTTGTGATATCTAGAAATGTATATAGGGCTGCATTTTCAGAATGAGCCTATGTTGCAACTATTATTGAGATTATATTCCACATTCTATTCTAAAACATAAAACCACTTACAAAAATCTGACATGTATTCTAATTTCATATATAAATATATTTATTTATTTATTAGTTGGCTAACAATGGTTTTCAAAATGCACCCCAGAACAGTATGATGATGACGAGTCCACAGAAAAGCACACGCGCCATACTCTGGTTTATTCATATTTCATTTTACTGGGACAAATCCATGAGACCCTCCATCAGGGACAAGGCATTAAGTGTACTTTTGTTCTAATCTACTGCTTTCCTGCCATGTCTTAATCACACAGAATCTGCTGGAATGTTTCTTGCATAAAAATCAACTCGTACATGTTCACTCTGGTCTGACGGCTATTTTAGTGGGACCATGGCAGCTGTTAGGGCCCGTTTTTTACATGCTCAAATCATACTCAGATATTTTGTTTTCAATTCACTGGGTATTCCATATTCCAAAATTTTATTTAAGATTTATGTTTGCATCTTTTTCAGTGCCTTGTTTCTGGCCCAGTATTGCAAACTGTAGGCTTAATTGTTTCCTTTAAAACCAGTTTTCTTTTTAATTCCACTTCTTTGCTTCTCATATAATGCACAAAAATGTTCCTCATTTAAAATCCTAACATGCATTTTGTGTGAAATGCACCCTAGAGTGTGTATATATACAGATACAGTGGTGAACATTTGAAGTGGATCAAGTATAGGTATTGTTCAATAGGAAGGTTTTGATCCACTTCCATTGTTGACTACTGTATAAATTAAACTTTACACAACCCAGAACCAAACTTACATTTTCAAGTTCAAAAACGTTAATTGGCTTCAATATCTGTATAACGTGAAGCAGTGAAAAACACAATTATTACTCATGTTGTCTGAAATCACTCACTCAAGTACAGTATCTTTCTCTATATTTCTCTCACAAGATCTTTGGGACTTGCAAAGACTTGCACAAGATGTGGTCTTACTAGATTAGTTGTAATTGGGGAAAAAAGGAGACACCAACCTCTTAGTGCAGACAATGTACAGAGAGAAAGCAGTGACATGGAATTGGCGATGGTGAACTGGGAACTGCTTTCCTTACTGTTTTCCCATTCCCTTCACATCAGTGAATCGCTGGCCTACTTTCACAACTTCCATTTTTAATGAGTTCCAGCAACACTCACACCGGAGCTCACCAGTCAACAACCTGTCACATCCGCAAGAAACCCACGTGAAAGGAACGCAGAGTAATTGTGATAAATATTCAAAGGCTACTGGTTTTTGTGGTCTCCAGACATGCCAACAGCTGGTTCTCGACTCTGTGTCCCAACAATATTTATAGTGGCTGACTTTAGAAATGCTGTCAAAGAACAGTCTGTTATCTGCATGCGAATACAGTGCGTTTTATTAAAGAAAAAGTTTGACCTTTAGTGTTCCAGATATCTGGAGTAATTATAGTCAGTCCATCACTTTGATTTCCTCCATGCATGAGACTTTAAAAATAACCAAAAACACAAATAACAGGGTATTTGAAGAAAAATGAGGCTATGAGAATCATGGGGAATTAACAGGCTGAGCTAAAAAGAAAGGGATGGCACTCACCTTTACACATAAACACTCTGGCACGGGCTCAATCTCCCACTGGGAAGCGTGGCATTGAATCTAATTTTCTTTCAGCAGGCAGGCTGGAGGTCACACCTGTGCTTCTCACGCATCCAGTGAAGAACTTCAGGGTGTAGGAACCTCTCCAGGAAGACATTACAAAGACCCAGAATCTTCTTTAGCTCTGAAGGTGTTATGTTCCTACTCTCCATCCATCAAAAATAAAAGAAATGTGATTTTCTAGGAGGAGCTTGACTTGTTCACAGAGCATGACTCAGGCGGTGAGTTGGGGAACTAAACTGAGTCATAAACAAAAAAAAACACCACCAGGAGCTTATCAGCGTCTGGTGAATTGAACCATCGAAATTATTTGTAAAACTATGTGAAGTTGGGTGTCACGGTGGCGCAGTGAGTAACATGATCAACAAGAAGGTCGCTGGTTCGAGCCTTAGCTGGGTCAGTTGTCATTTCTGTGTGGAGTTTGCATGCTCTCCCCGTGGTTGCGTGGGTTTCCTCCGGGTGCTCCGGTTTCCCCACAAGTCCAAAGATAATGTATACTGTGTAGGTGAATTGGGTAAGCTAAATTGTCCGTAGTGTATGAGTGTGAATGAGTGCGTATGGATGTTTCCCAGTGATGGGTTGCATCTGGAAGGGCATCCGCTGCATAAAACATGCTGGATAAGTTGGCGGTTCCTTCCACTATGGCGACCCCAGATTAATAAAGGGATTGCGCTGAAAAGAAAATGAATGAATGAACTATGTGAAGTTTATTTACAAACTAATTTCGAGAGGATCACATGCGTATGATTGACCACAGCTTGTCCTGCATTAGCTAACGCAGGATTTACCAATCGGATGATTCATAACTCACTATAAATAACCTTACCTTTCTTACCTTTGTTATCGTCTTGAGGAATCCCCCCTTCCTCCCCTACTCCTCCTCCCTTTTCCTTGATAGGGCAACACGGCGACCCAGTGGTTAGCACTGTTGCCTCACAGCAAGAATGGCACTGGTTCAAGTCCCTAACAGGCCAGTCGGCATTTCTGTGCAGAGTTTACATGTTCTCCCTGTGCTCGTGTGGATTTCCTCCCACAGACCAAAAACATGCGACATAGGTGAATTGATCAAACCAAACTGGCATCATACATGAGCTCTTAATCAGCAGTATATCTCTCCATAACAGTCCCTAATTTGTCTTTAGCCATAAATAAGCAAGGGAGTTCTCCATACCTACCTCAGCTCAAACTCTCCTCTCACCCTGCAAACGGGAGGGAGCCCCAGACTTGAGGATCTTAGGAGCTCAGGGGTCTCTCCCGGGACAGTATGCCAAAGATGCTTTATAATCAATCCTCAGCTAAGTCTGAAACCAATATTTTTAACTCAAGATGCAAATTGTTCAGAAATCAGTTTGTGTGTGAGGGAGCAAAAAGTAACAACGTAGCATTTAAAACTTTTTAACTTAAATTAAAGACTGAAAAGTATTCAAAAGTTCACCTAAATATTTGCTCACTTTCTTCCCTACCACAGGTTGTTTCAGGGCATTACAGTGGCTCAGTGGTTAGCATTATCACCTCACAACAAGAATGTTGCTGGTTCGAGTCCCAGCTGAGCCAGTTAGCATTTCTGTGTGGAGTTTGCATGTTCTTCCCGTGTTGGCGTGCGTATCTCCCACAGTCCAAAGATATGCACTATAGATGAATAAGCTAAAATGGCTGTAGTGTATGAGTGGGTTTGTGAATGAGTGTTTCCGAGTAATGGGTCTTTCCCAGTACTGGGTTGCAGCTGGAAGGGCATCCGCAGCTTAAAACATTTGCTGGACTAGTTGGCAGTTCATACTGCTGTGGTGAACCGTGATAAATAAGAGACTAAGTCATTGGGGTGGTCATTAAGAGAGATTGCTGTGACTAAATGTTTAGTTATGTAAACATTTTAACGTGGACACAGCCTTCACGAGACAATGAAAATCAGAATCTTTCGTTGAATTCGGCTTTCAGCATTGATATCGCAATGTGCGCATTCACAATAGTCGCAGCGCAGGATCTGCAATGTTGAGTTGAGAGTAGTCGAGCAGTAGTTGTACAGACTTCCACTGTATATATCTCTGGCTCATACCTGTCAACATTGGGATGTGAAAATAACCCAATATCCACTTTCGCTACGCTTCAAATCACGTGTACAGAATCCATTTAGGAAACAGCGTCTATTTATCACTATGGAGCGCGTCTGATAGTCACGCACCGCTTTATGACTGTTTTGAGGATTGCATAGGAGGAGCGACGACACCTGTAATAAAATGGAAAGGGAATCGAGCCGTTTTAATGTTTATTTGAAAGTGTTTCATGCCTAAATAAACCGAAAGGGGCGGCCCCTTATGGTTCGGCGGTATGGGTTGCGTATAGGGAGGATCAGCTCTTTAATGTTTATGGCCACTCTTCAGAGAAAGACTGAAAATACGGGAGAAATACCTTTACATGATGGTAGCGGGATAGAACTGTAAAATACGGGAGAATCCCGGGAAAAACGGGAGGGTTGACAGGTATGCTCTGGCTCTGGATGGCCAGTCTTACACTGCATCTTGGTCCCACATTCATTTCAAAGGAGCGCTACGCTGTACTAAAATGGCAGCTCTATTGACACATTCCTTCCAATAGACAACAATAGCGTATGCGACATCTAATGTAAATACCAATGGTTTAGGCCTATTGTATAATGCTTTCATCCATTAATAGAAGTAATCTTGAGCTTCATTTTGACATTTAAATCTGCTCGTTTTTTACAGTTTTCTCCAAAATCAGATTAAAAATGCAAGATTCCTATATGCAAGTCTGCAGACTACCATCATGTGATAAATTACGCTAAAACATTTATACGAGCTGTCATGACAGCTCTAAGTGAAAACCATATCTAAATCCTAACACTCCATGTTCTCTGTCGGTGGCAGACTTTTGCACAAGCGAGATGCCAAATGCCCATGGTGCGAACACAGAGGGCCCTAATTAAGAGGTTGTTGATAGGCTGGTGGCGCTGTCCCAGTTTCGCTGTCAATCTGAAAAGGATAAAGGTCTTGCTTCTCTGATTCAGCAAATAATCTTGCTGGAGCCTCGCAGAGTGGAGCCGACATTGCGTATGAACTCGATGACCCTCAAGTTTTGCATTTTAGGTCACGCTCATGGAACTCATGCAACACAATGAATGCTGATTAGGGGGGTAATTAATTTTGAGCTACAAACCGGAGAAGGGGGCTACAGTCTCAGACAGTAATTCTCCTGGTAATGGAGTCTCGGTCGTCGGATTCGCCGGAGCCCTTCCTTTAACATTCAATCTTTAAAGCACAAAACGGCCCCTCCTCTCCAGCTACTCTTCATGCAGAACCATGAGACCTGTTACCATGGAAACGTCCTCAGAGATAGTGCGGCGGCACAAACATGAAATGCTCAAATGCCTCCGTCAAGCACGTATCGAACTGAAACGATGGTGCTTGGTATACAAGGCAAGTATCCTTTATATTCGATCAAGAACGCAAAAAAAAGCACCAACTGTTTCTGGCAGCCCAGGAGCACCAGCCATCTGCACATCACACACAGCCTGTCAGTGTTTGCTGTTTTAATTCAAAGCCTTTACATTTGGGGCGTCTTGCAGTTCCGCGGGGAGTCAATCGCTTTGAAACAGAGAAGACATTCAAGAACAAACTGCACATTTAGCCAACTAGTTGTAGGGTTGATCAGAAACTGGAGACGCTCCGTGTGTCAACTGCATTCAATGCATGCAAATTTCCAGGGAATCAACACCATAACCTTCGAGGAACGAATCCTTATTTGAACACATAAGCACCACAATATGTGTGGGCTTTGCCAGCCTGTCCTCTTATTCCTCTTGTGCAGCGGAACAGTCTATGGCTTTGAGCGGAGACCCTTTTTATTCACACATCTCTGCATCCGCCACCATGGTTACGGAGGTGAAGGATGAAGACTGATGGAGGAACACACAAGCAAAACGACGGACAGCGATGGAGAGAGAAGAAAAGAACCAGGCTGGGCAAATGAAGTCTCTGAGGAAGAGGAAACCTGCAAAAAAAATGGGAGGGGAAAATGGGTTGAAAAGAGGGAGATGATGAGTGAGAAATGAAGTGACAGATTTGCCCGGGCGGCTGCAGAGTGACCTCATTGTCTCACGGGCGATTGAAGACCTGCTGCAGATCAAGGAATTTAATGTTCATTATCAAACATCTGAGCGACTGGTCAACCAATATGGGTTTGATATGATCTCAGAAATCTCCTAAAAAATAAAAGCTCCAAAAAAATGTATTTTTGTTCCCAAAAAGTACCTTTCATTAAGGAGTTTTTAAAACCACCATTCGCTTTATAGTGTGAGGAGCAATTTAATAATCTAAAGAACCATTTAGTGGAATGAAAAGCTTCCGTGGACGTTCTTCATAGAATGACTGATGCAAATAAAGAACATTCGTTTTCCTTCGACTTAGTCCCTTATTAATCAGGGGTCGCCACAACGGAAAGACCCGCCAACTATTCCGGCATATGTTTTACACAGTGGAATCCAACATGCACTGGAAATAAGTCTGAGTTAATGCCGGCAATGGGAATCAAACTACTACTCTGTTCTACTCTGTTCATACAGGGATGAGACAGCCTTAACAGAGAACCTTCCACAGAATGGCACAAGCAACACGGTCAAATGCCTTCTCCAAGTCTACAAAACACATGCGGACTGGTTGGGCCCCATGAACCCTTGAGTACCTTGGCAATAGTGTAGAGCTGGTCCAGTGTACCACGGCCTGGACCAAAACTGCATTGATCTCTCTGGATCCCGTTCAACCATCGGCCGGATCCTCCTTTCCAGTACCCTGGCATAGACTTTTCAAGGGAGGCTGAGGAGTGTGAATCCCCCTATAGCTAAAGCACACCCTCTGGTCCCCCTTCTTAAAAAAAGGACCATGCAGCGGATGCCCTTCTAGCTGCAACCCATCACTGGGAAACATCAATACACACTTATTCACACACATACACTACGGACAATTTAGCGCAACCAATTCACCTGTACCACGTCTTTGGACTTGTGCGGGAAACCGGAGCAGCTAGAGGAAACACACAAACACAGGGAGAACATGCAAACTCCCCACTTTATTTAATAATAATATATA
>CAIGQQ010032566.1:10645565-10682551 GCA_903798035.1 Danio albolineatus
ATATATATTTAATAAGACTTTCAATAACCACTTTTATAAAATATCTTATCAACCACAATATTCAGATGGGTATATCAAAAAAGAAAACCAAAAATATGTGTTAAAGTTTATTGATATTTTAAGAAACAGTGAGCAGAAAAACCTCTTTTGTTGACAAACCAAAAGGCTTGGCTGATAATAACCTCACTGTGGCCATATATTGACTAATTAATTGTGCCATCACTAATGGAAAGAGCTTTAATTAGCTCTCGCATTCTTTTGAAACACCATTTATTGTAATTCATACACCCAAATGCAGCACAAAATAAAGCAGCCAGTCCACGTCAAAACAAATAGGAAAATCCATCCCTTGTGCTCATCTTCATAAAATCATAAAAGACGGCTGCAAAACCAGCCTCTATTTCAGTAGAGGGGGGTGTTTAATATCTCCCAAAGTCACTGGGCGTTCAGCTACACCTCAAGCTAAATTTTATGACCCGGGCCTCATCTGGTATCATTACAGCATACATAAATAACAGCTGTAAATACTCCACATGGAGGCAGCGGAGCATTCAAACACGAAGTGACTAAATCCAATTAATTCATGAAAAGATGGGGGCAGCACAGTGGCTCAGTGGTTAGCAGTCTCCTCACCTCACACTCGGTGCTCGAGTTTTCATTCGCTCCTTCAAGTGGGCTATATTAGTGGCCTGCTAGTGTAGGGAGCGGTGAGTGAGGGTACCCCACAGCAATCTTCTCAGACACAGTGGAACATTTTCTAGCCCTCCATATGCTGGATTATCTGGGTTAGGTATGACTTCACACAAGTTTGTTATTATTCCAGTATGATATACCCATCACTGGATTCGAATTTGACAGTGCATTTGACCTAGCGAACCACTACTGAGGACTGAAAAGTTACTGATAATAGCTGCATACCCATAACTGCTCTATGAATTCTTAGGAAAAAAATTATGATGGCTTTATCTCTGATTTCAGTCAAAGCATTTTGGAGCAACACTCTTATAAGATATTCTACTCACACTAAAAACTGTGAAGGAACTGCGCATCAACACATTCATATTCTGTCATCAAAATTTTAAGGCCTTCAGTGGAATTAAATACTCACCAGCCACTTTATTAGGTACACCTGTCCAACTCCTTGCTAACAAATTTCTAATCAACCAATCACATGGTAGTAACTCAATGCATTTAGGCATGTAGATGTGGTAAAGATGATCTGCTGTAGTTCAAACGGGGCATCAGAATGGGGAAGCAAGCTGATTTAAGTGACTTTGAATGTGGCATGGTTGTTGACGGGCTGGTCTGAGTATTTTAGAAACTGCTGATCTACTGGGATTTTCATGCACAACCATCTCTAGGGTTTACAGTGAATGGTCTGAAAAAGAGAAAATATCCAGTGAACGACAGTTCTGTGGGTGCAAATGCCTTGTTGATGCCAGAGGTCAGAGGAGAATGGCCAACCGAGGTATGCAGAAGAGCATCTCTGAACACACAACATGAAAGCATGGATCCATCCTGCCTTGCATCAACAATTCAGGCTGGTGATGGTGGTGTAATGGTGTGGGGGATATTTTCTTGGCACACTTTGTGCCCATTAGTACCCACTGAGCATCGAGTTAACAGTGTACCCATCTTCAAATGGCTACTTCCAGCAGGATAACGCACCATGTCATAAAAGTGCAAATCATCTCAGACTGGTTTCATGAACATGACAACGAGTTCACTGTACTCAAATGGCTTCTGCAGTCACCAGATCTCAATCCAACAGAGCACCTTTGGGATGTGGTGCAACGGGAGATTCGCATCATGAATGTCCAGGAATATTTACTGAATCTATGCCATGAAGGATTAGGGAAATTCTGAAGGCAAAACCCGATACTTGTAAGGTGTACCTAATAAAGTGGCCAGCGAGTGTACATCGTAATCTTTAACTTGTGGAGCTTTGAGTTTAAATGCATCAAAACAGGACACACCAGAATCTTTAAACTGAAACAGAAAGCAGTCTTTACAAAAAAAACAAAAAGCCAGTTTATTTAGACAGTGTTTAGGTCTCAGTATCAATGTGCCGGATTTAAAAATGAAACGAGAAAGCTACAAACGTCCAAGAACAGCGGTAGCTGAGTCTACACAAACTTTATTTTCTTAAAAATACATTACCATAAAATAAAAAGCAATAAAAGATATATATGGGAGGGAGGGGTGAGGGGACCAGGGTTTAACCCCATTTTCCTGTCATGTACAGCCTGGAATTTTTTGGAAGAGGAAAATTTATATATGTGTGTGTGTCTGTGTGTGTAGTAGTGTAGCGGGGCGGGCCGTGTTGAAGCGAGGGCTTGGTTCACCTGAGGAGGAGGAGGACGAAAGCCTCCACACAGCAGTAATGCAGCAGTCACATGGGCGCACACACAAAGAGAACAGAGAGAACAGCCAAAACCGGGAAGAGAGAAGCAGAGAAGAGAGGTAGTAAAGTGAGAGGTAGAGCGAGGCGGGGCAGCTACTCTCTCAGCACCTAAGGGAAAGGCCAGCTACACCTAAAATAAGCAAGGATCCTCCATCACTTCAGTGTGATACCATATAGACCTCCGTCAGCAGAACTACACAGAGGTGTGTTTGTGTACGTGTTCCAACATCTGCACAGCATCTGAAGCAAACAAAGGTTAATGCATGTGTGGGTACATCTCTAAATAAAAAACACAGTAGTTGTTGTGGCGTGTGTGAGTCGCGATATCACTTTAAAGCGAGTCTGCTTCACACACCGTGCATGGATTGAATAGAATTGCACCGGTGAGGTAGATTATCAGCTAAATGAGGATGTACATATTAATAGGAAGCTCGATGAAGCCACCGGCTGAAATGGATACCGCACCACGAACACGTACAACAGCGGACGCCACAGGAATCCAGGTCAGCGGAGAAAACGGCTCGCAGCTACAGTGTGAGTTCAATCTGGGAGCGTTTGTCTTTACGTGGATTAGCACAATATACATATATGATTCCATCAGTCACATTACAGGGAGGACGCTGGAGCCTGCGACATGCTTTCCAAACAAACACGGGGGACAGAAAACGAAGAGAGGCCAGTGCTATTACTAGACAAGAGACGGAGGACCGACTCTTGACTTTGTGCCCTGAGCGTGTGAATGTTTACGGAGAGTGCTCAGCTCAGTCAGGGAGAGAGGGAATGACAGAGAGAGAGAGGCTTTAGAGATGACCCACCCATCAGCAAGGCAAATCTACAGAAGGCGACGACAGCAGGTCTGCGGGGATCCCGGATTAATCTGGATTTAAGTGTGCATGTGTATCTGTGTGTGGATGTGAACGCGTGTGGGGATGGTGGTGAGGGGAGGGGAAAGGGCAAGCAATAGTTTAGTTTTCAGCAGCACGAGGAGCGGGCACAGATGGAGGGGGTCCCACTGGGCCAGGAGGCATCGCTTCAGGCTGTGCGGTTGGTGGAGGAGGACCAGGGTCTACAGGGAGAAATTGATGGCATTAAAAAAAAAAAGCAATAAACATAAATAAAAATTGTGAAGTGCTGCGGAACGAGGTGATATGGTACTTACACATGCCGTTGGGTGGCCCAGGGTGTCGAGGTCCCATCATTGGTGCCATTGCACCCTGCGGGGGAGGTCCAGGCATCATCCGGGCTGGCATAGGCTGGCCTGGCATTGGCTGACCTGGTCCAACCATTGGACCTGTTTGAAGCAACATAACACGATTGATGAACAGTGTTGCCAGATATAGCTGACTTTTTCTCCAGCCCAAAATATGCACGCAAAAAAAAAAAAAAGATAATAAATGCAGGAAATATGAGATATTTTATTTAATTTGAATTTATTTAAACGAAATTAACCTAATTGTCATAATTTAACCATACAGCAGTCAACACCAGCAGTCACAGGACCACAACAAACCCGGATCACATCAAAACACTGCCCCCTCTCACCCAGACACTGCACTTAGACCCAATCCCAATTCTACCCCTTAGCCCTTCCCCATACCCCCGCATTCACGTGAAGGGGTAGGGGTGTCCCAATTCTCTTTGGCTTGAAGGCGTAGGGCTAAGGGGAAGGGCTTGGTAACCCATCAAGCAGAGATTTTCCAGGACCACATTGGAAACCAAGGGGTAAGAAAATTTCCCAGAATACAACAGCAGCATAGTTGCACACTGAAGTAAGATGCGCAAATTAGTATTTTTTTTGGTCATTATTATGAGCTTTTACAACAAACAAGCACGTTTAACACATTCATAATGGCGTTCGTGTTTTATGTCATGGTTTCAAAGCTAACAAGCTAAAATAAAAACTGCTAAATTTCGCAGTCTATAATCCATAATAATTCCTGTACACACAATTCTGTCACTCGATGACACTCACATACCCTGTCAGAGGTGGCTGGGAATGAGCTTTTACAGTGTCTGCTATAATGTTAATGTTTTTGTGCTTACACATTGATGAATATGGCCACGGTGTAAATGCACAGTAGTTACAAATACAGCAGTCGCCATCGTCTGATCTGATTTGAAGCAAGAGATCGCGATGACATGTGCAGGTGCTGTAGTGCGACCCCATTTCTTTGGGGTAAATTTTGAAGCCCTTCTCCTTCACACTCTGTTTAAAGGGCCATGGGGAAGAAAAATAGAGTTGGTATTGGGCCTAATGTTGTGTAGATTACAGAGAATGCTTCACTTTTGAAACAGGGTAAAAATTCATCCCATGGCGTTTTAAATTCTTTTGAACATAATTAGGTGCAGACACAGCTTCTATGTTTGTTCTCGCTGTCAATTGCGGGGAAAAATTATTGATAGAAGTGCAGGCGCTACATGATACACGTGTACGCAAAGGGGAGTCAGATTTTGATACAACTTTCCTTCACCTCCTCTTGTGGGTGGGCCCCATGTGGTTTGCGCTATGCACTAGTCACTACTAACTGAATGGAGTAGGAGCACACAGTTATTTTTTGTTTAATAAGTTGCGTATGAAACTCGTTTCAAAACCGCCCAAATTTTGTCAATCTGCCTATGCTGTTTTTTACCCGCACAGTCAAATTCAAAACTGCCCAATTGGACGAGAAACAGTCCAATCTGGCAACACTGTTGATGAAAGATATATCAAACAGTTTTTTTTTTTTTTTTAAATCTCTGTATAATCTGTTGTTCATGTCTATGAGGCTTTTTTTTTTAATAATGGGTTTTATAATTTGGGTTATAGTTTTATTGGTTTTTGGGCCTTGCTGTTATGGCGTTAGTTATCTCCTGGTGCGTTTGTAGTGTTTTTTCATAACAGCCGAAAACAACTCTGAAATTGTACTTTGCTGTTGCTAGCTACTAGACTGTCACTGGCAATACTTTCAGTTGACTTTTTAGGAGGACACTCCTCATATAGCCGCTTGTGGTGCTTTTTGAGGTGCTGGTTGTTGTATTTCCTCATGCTGAGGCAACAATTCTGCAACACTTTTTACAAATTACCTGTTTTTGTTTGGTGTCTGTGACTAAAGTATTGCCAAATTACCGACGTGCTGTCATTGATATTAATTCGTCTATTAATGCTTCTGAACTGACAGATGCCATCAACCCACTCATCCGCAGTTTCCCCTTCGTTTTTTTGCTTTTTATTGTGGGTGTTCCACAAAGTTCGGTTGAGCAATTTTGATTGGGCAGAACGAAAGTGTGTTCAATCAATTGGCTAGTAAGAATGTCACACACAGACGGCAGTCGAGCATTTGCGCTGGGCAGGGGAAATTCATTCATTTTCTTTTCGGCTTAGTCCCTTTATTAATCCGGGGTCGCCACAGCGGAATTAACCGCCAACTTATCCAGCATTTGTTTTACGCAGCGGATGCCCTTCCAGCCACAACCCATCTCTGGGAAACACATCCACACATTGTCATTCACACACATACACTACGGACAATTTAGCTTACCCAATTCACCTGTACCGCATGTCTTTGGACTGTGGGGGAAACCGGAGCACCCGGAGGAAACCCACGCAACCACGGGGAGAACATGCAAACTCCACACAGAAATGCCAACTGGCCCAGCCGGGGATCGAACCAGCGACCTTCTTGCTGTGAGGCGAACGTGCTAACCACTCGGCCACCGTGGCGCCGGGCAGGGGAAATTAAATTAGCTAATTGCAACGTTTCAAATCATGATAGCGATACGATTTCGATTAATCACACAACTCTAGTTTACGGTGAGTAAAGGATTTTTGGCTGAACCATCTCCTGAGGTTATGAAAGTGTCCACAGGCATGTGACAGATTTGGTCCTAAGAAAAATGTCAAATTCCAGTGGCCAAGTTACAATTTAAGTTATAAATAAATATATAGCGATCTTTTAAAATCAAAACAATCCTTCATTTCTTCATTTCCTTTTCAGCTTAGTCCCTTTATTAATCTGGAGTCACCACAGCAGAATGAACCGTCAACCATCCAGCATATGTTTTAGGCAGCAGATGCCCCTCCAGCTGCAACCCATCACTGGGAAACATCCATACACACTCATTCACACACATACACTACAGACAATTTAGCTAACCCAATTCACCTATACCACGTCTTTGGACTTGTGGGGGAAACCGGAGCACCCGGAGGAAACTCGCACGACCACGGGGAGAACATGCAAACTCCACACAGAAATGCCAACTGACCCAGCCGAGGCTCAAACCAGCGACCTTCTTGCTGTGAGGCGATCGTGCTACCTACTGCGCCACTGTGACGTCCCATCATTCATTTCAAATAGTGTCAAATAATTTGGATAGCAGCCCCGACCAAAATAACTGCGAATTTTGCCAGAAATGAGATATTTTGTTTATGATCATGCAACCCAATAAGCACATCAACCAGAAGCTCACGGTGAGTGCTGACCTGTCTGAGGGGTGTGATGTGGACCCATGGGGTGGTGCATGGGTGGAAATCCAGAGCCGGGGTGTCCAGGATGTCCTGGATGTCCAGGGTGCATGCCTGGAGGTGGGCCGTGTGGAGGAGGACCATGATGTCCTCCAGCGTTCTGCTGCACCGCTGCCTGCTGCTCCATCTGCTGACGGGCCTTCATCTCAGCGTACTTTAGCTGCTCCATGTGGAACGCCTGTCGCTCCGTCAAAAGCTGCTGCCTCTGGAGCTCCAGCTAAAGAGAGGGAGGAAAAAAAAAACAGCATCATAATTTAAATGGTGCACGATGGGAAGTTTCAATTCATTACTCACACAAGCACAAAATTTCAATTCGTTTTTCAATCCAATCATTAGATTGAAACGGCTGAATTTATTTTGCAAGCACTCTAATCTGATCTGTTTGCTTGGGCAGTGTTGTCAGCATCTGGAATATCTACATCTGCTTCCATATTAAAGTAGAAAGACTTCAATGTTGATAGAGCAGACTAAAAAAGGCCATTTACAGCGTTCATGCTTAGGTTACTTTACATAGCATGTGAATTTAATGCAATAAACTGTAAATATTGTCGTTTCTGGGACAGACAGATTCTTGCACTTCATGAGACCTCGATATATCATCAGGAGTGACAGTTATTACAGAGTACATACAGGAATCAGAAATTGAAATTCAATACCTTTTAAAGACTCTTCCCATACATTTTAAGACCTCATAACCGCTTTAGGTTTCAACCGGAAACACTGCTGAGGTTTTAACCTAAAGTATATTTGCTAAATAAAATACTGATTGCAAGAAACAAATTATAAACTACAACATTATTGATATACTGAATAAATATGCTAGTCCAGCAGGGGGCGCATATAGAACAGCAGAAATAACTATAGCTGCATCCCAAATGACACACTATACACTTATGCACTATGTACTCATGCACTTACACACTCAACAGCATGGCATATGCATGTAGTGTTGTCCCAAATGGAGCACTAATGGCATTTTTTACTAAGCAGAAGATCAACCCGTTTCACATATGACATTTGACGGTTGCCAAATTAGTGAAATAAATGACCAAAGTACCAAATAATACCTGTCATGAGTATAACCGCATTCACCATCGAGAGGCGCTATAAATCACTCTTGTAGGAGAATTTTGCTTTCACGTTCCAAAATAAAAGTTATCAAACATATGCGCTTGATAGCTCCACCCCTTCCGTTATGTGCGCAAAGCTGTGGTCATTGAGTGCGTGAACATCCCGATATTCAGGCAAACTTTGCATACAACTATACACTGCATTATCAAAAATGATTTCAAATTTAATACCTTGCAAAATAGCATTAAGACTTTTTAATACTTTTAAGGGCCTTAAAATTCTCTAAATTGATCAACTTATAATACTTTAAGACCCTACTGACACCCCGTATTAATTATGTTATGTTCTTTCATCTCTAAAAGAGTGACTAGATGTTGACTAGCATTTTATGAATCACAGAGGAGCACAGTTTTAGCTAAAAATCTAATTTAATGTTCTGATGGAAATGAATGCTACATGACCTGCATTAAGCAAAAAAATATTTTTGTTCCGTGTTCATAATACACATGTAAAATGAGCTGAAACACCACAATTAGCGTTTTTTTGAGACAACTTAATGGTTTCACTTATTTAGCCTTGCCTATTTGTGTGGTGTATGTGTATTATTTGACCGGTTTTATATTTACAATGCTTCTGACTTGTTTTATTTATATGTGTATATAATAGTATCTTCTGCATAACAGTTTTTTTCTGCTATGCTTGTATTTATGGGTAAAGCTCTTTGGGAATCAAGTTTTGAAAAGGAGCTATTTGGGTGTTTATATTTTAAAAAAAATATTATGCTTAATACACTTATTACCAGTTTTACAATCAGGGCTTAGCTTAAGCCAGGACTAGACCTTAGTTAAATTAGGGCTGTTTAAGCCACATTTATAACAACGGCCTTAGAAAAACATGTTACTGGTGACAAAAATTACTGGAGACAAAAAAAATGACACTGACATATTTTAAGACATCTAACTGCAAGTTATTTTTAGCTGAGACCGCTCAAACATTCAATTTAATCCATGACTGGCCTTAAACCTTGTTTGTGAAACCGGGGGTTAAATGTGAAAAATTTACTTAATCGATTTGTGTTGGGACAACATAAAGGAATTTTGTTGAACCCAGCATTTTTTAACAGCGCGAAGGTCAGTAAATAAACACCAAATGTTCATTTTTTGGTGAACTACAAAGGGATAATAATACTTCTTTACATCTACATGCCATTAAAGTGTTAGCAAATCTATTTAGCGCTTCCTTAAGAAACAGAGAGTAGACACAGCCTTTGTAATACTCAGTGAATTTATGAACTCAGGAAATGAATTACCACTGGGCAGGTCTATATAAAGACACATCCTTCATGCACTATTTACATCAGCTAAAATGGGTTACTATCTTCAGCTACATTTGTTGAAGCGTTTTGAGAGCTGGTCAAGACTCCTGAGAAGAGCACCTCTGTTGTGTAGAAACAAGACTACAGGATACAACAAAACAGGAATTTGGAGATTAAGTGATGTCGATCATCATTAATAGAAAGGGCTTTGAATGTAATTACCACTGGCTCTGTTTGCTTTGCAAAGCACACTATTGGACGATGCTAGACATTTAAATAATGAACGGAAATATTGGTCATTCATGAATGAAAGTAACCAATAGTGATTCAACCATAATATGTGGTTATTACTAGAGCCAGACGGAATGTGCGGAAATATTTTGCTATTTCTGCGCAAAATTGTGTTAAAAATATGCAGATTTATGCGGAATGATTTTGGGAGTATTGTAACTAAAACCTTAATGTATGAAATAAAAAGTAATACATTTCTAAATGTTATTTAATGATTACAATGCCAATCCAATTAGCTCCACTTTATTTGGAAAACAAAGGAAATCTCTCATATAAAATCTCTACTAAAAGACAGAAAATATTACTTCTCAAACTGTATTGTAAATAAATCATATGAACATTTTCATATTAGTCAATATTATTACTGAAATTAACTTTAAAACTGAATAAATATAAATGTACACACATTTACACCAGTAAATAAACAGAGTTAATAATGGGCTAAAAATCTGCGGAAATCTGCGCGCGCAGATTCAGTGTGGGTCTAGTTATTACACAAGTGTTTTTAAGAGCAGAATTGGAACAAGGTGTATGCAGGAATCCTAAAGGTAATTTCAATACCTTTTTAAGACTTTTTAAAAGACTATTCTATTACAGAACAGAATATACCTGTATATTTATAACAATCTGTACATACATTTCAACACCCAGATCCTTTTGGACTGACTGTATCTCTGTTTAATGTCTATCGTCTTTTTTTCATATTTATTTTGTGTTGTCACTTGTCACTTTATGTACACTGGAAGCTTCTGTAGCCAAAGCAAATTCCTTCTGTGTGAAGCACACTCGGCAATAAAACTGATTCTTAATATTTTAAAACCTTATCGCCACTTCAAGTACTAATCAGTATCAAACCTTTAATTTAATAAACAGTTGTAGTTAAATAAATCAACGGAGCACAACCATGCAACAGAACTCCGATAAGCTCAAAAGAAACAATGTTTGAAAGAATAAATTAAACCAAAGGCAAGATTTATTAAAATATCTGACATATTTACCTTTACTATTCCAAAAACGAACACGTACGTCGAGATACTTCTTTGTAGACTGATTGAGAAACTCAAACATTAACAAAAACGAGCCTACATGTCTGCATGTGGGACAGCGTGTGGCACTTTACAGTGTTCATGCGCATCGACGATATACTAATTTTCTTTTAACAATACGTACAGTAGGCCTCGCGGTTTTCAGCCACTGTTTAAACTCGTCTTCCTCCAACTAGGAGTACACAAACTTACATTTTCCCATTTTGTCTGTTTCGCTCTATGGTTTCGCTACATGTGGAGAGCATCACATCACCTTCTGAGGTTTGTCACAAATTACATGACATCACCCGAACGGAGCTTGGCCGGACGCGCCCGGGCCTGAACCAATTGCATGGATCGAGAACGCCGTTGTTAATATTAGGAGGAAAATAAAAATATATTCATGCTTTTTTTGGACAACGCTTGAACAAAATTTAAGACCTCGTTTTAAACGTGATTAAGACTTTTTAATACCTTTTAATGACCTTAATTTTCTCATAATCAATTTATGAACTTTTAATACTTTAAGACCCTGCAGATCCCCTGTGGAAAGGAAGGCTGTATTTATCTATAAAAACATAAAGTCATAAAAAAATGATTCTTACAGCTTCCTTCTCACGATCCATAATGGTCTCCAGCTCTTCAAAGTGTCTGAGTTTGAGCTCCAGCTTCTTCATCTGAGTCTCCACGAGCAGAGCAACAAGAGATTTGATCTTCCTCTCTTCCACTGCAGCCAGGTGCTGAGAAAGAAAACGAGAAGACAGCACACACACACACACAAAAAGTTAGCCGCCAGAGTGATAACAGCAAAAAACTCTGATTGGAGACAGCTGCACAAAGCAGTCGGTGTCAACAGAAGAAGTTAAAGAAATGCTAAATGTTGCAGTCTGGGATGCTTTACCTTTGCCTTGGTGGCGGCAGAAGCCAGAGCGGCGGCTGCAGCGGTGGCGATGTTGCCCTCTCCGATATCCAACTCCAGCTTTTTCTTTCCTTCCTCCTGCTCCTCCTCATCCTCCTTCCCTTCCTCTGAGGTCTCCATGGCCTCCTCTTTTTCTTTCTCTGAAACAAAATGCACCACATGGGCTTGTTAGACACATTTTGGAATGAAATTAAGGACATTTTTTTTACCAGTACACTATCGTTCCAACACCTAACTACTAAAAGCACTAAAACGAGGATGGGACTAAATGCTGTAAATAAATACACTTGGGTCCTCAAACTCTCGGTTAAACCTCAAATCTCTGCCTACAAACATTTCAGAGTTTGCTAGTTTTAAGAGGCACTTCTGTCAATCCCAATCACATCTCTAATAAAAGAAGCAATAGGAGATCTTGAAAAAATGCTTACGTTAGCCTGACAGCCCTGTAAATCTACATCCAACCTTATAAATTGCCATCCACAGCCATGTCTACTAAACACATGAATTCGCACCAGACAACATCACTACACTACATAACATTAACCAGAAAAAAAATCTAATAGTACAGTTAGTCTGAACATCGTAACAGGGGTATGCAATTACATATTTTAAGAGGCATTTAAAATATATACCCCTTTTAACACAGATTTTCTAGGACCACAATCGAAACCAATGGGTAAGAAAAATACCCAGAATAATACACCATCTACAACGACAGCATGGCTGCACACAGAAGCACATGTTAATACATTTATAACCGCGCTTGTGTTTTACCATCATAGTTTAAATTAAAAACATATATAAATAAATAAAATCAGCTAAATTTGGCTATCTATAATATATAATATTAACTCCTGTATAGCAGTTCCACAACATTCCCTCACTCGATGACACTCACATACCCTGTCAGAAGTCTATTGGCTGGGAATGAGTTTTTACAGTGTCTGGTATAATGTTAATGTTGTTTTTGTGTTTATACATTGATGAATGGGGCCACCAGGGTGTAAATGCACAGTACAGTTCGAGTACGAGTACAGTACGATCTTATTACCACATTATATTGTTATGATAACATAATATATGCCTTCAGTGATTTCCTTAAGATAAATAACAAAAAAATAAGACAACTGGAATAACTACAATAGTCACTATCATCGATCTTATATAAAGCAAGAGATTGCGATGACATGTGCAGGTGTTGTAGCGCTGTCCCATTGTTTTAAGGGCCAAGGGGAAGGGGTACAAAAATAGAACTGGGATTGGGCCTAACTTGCACTGATTAATTGTTGAGACAGCCCACATAAAACTGAAAAGTCTATTATCATTTACTCATCATTCACTTGTCACAAACCTGTTTGAGTTTTTCTTCTGTTGAACACAAGATGATGTTTTCACCACTGCTGAAAACCTGTAACCATTGATTTCCATATTTGTTTTTCCAACTATGGTCAATGGTCACAGATTTTTAACAATTGTCAAAATACCATCTTTTGTGTTCTACAGAATGAAGAAACCCATAAAGTTTTGAAACCAGTGTGCATAAATAGTGAGTAAATTTTTATTTTTGGGTGAACTATCCCTAGCTAGTAAAATAAACATTATAAATTTTGCTTTAATGCGGACATTAAATGAGTTAGGCAGCAGGTTTGGACGTATGAGGTTTTCATGACAGCAACTATGTTATTAGGCATCATGGTAAAGTAGATTACAGCCAGCTTGTGTCAGATTTCAGACAATCCCGTGAGCATTCAGTAGCGCTGTGGCTGTCAGTATCTGTACCTGCTGTCTTGGTCTCTCCTGCCTCACTCTCTTCCTCTTCCTGTGGCTCAGATTTCTCTGTAGCCTCAATTTTCTCCTTCTCTGTCTCGGCTGGCTTTTCTGCAGACTCGCTGGGTTTCTCTGCTTCATCCTTTGACTCCGCCTGCAACAGATGAGACGGAGAACGACGAGACGAGAGTCAGACAGCAAGAGACAGAGACAGAAATGCAAATGAAGCACAGGCACAGAGGGTCCATTGCAATAAATCCCCAAAAACAGCGGTGGGAAATAATAATAACCTCCGATCTGATAACAGTCAACCTGTAAACATGACAGAGTAACACATGACATATCTGGCTACTGGGAGCAAAGCCGAATCTGACCTTATCAGGCTGCTGGGAGTCGGAGTCTGTGTCCATTTTCTCAGGCTCTGTAGGTTCTGCAAGAACAGAAACAAACATCGATTAAAACATCAAATGTCAAGCGTACCGAACCAAAAATAACACACAGAAATATATCTTAGCACCTCAGCGGCAGCAAAACAACAATTTTTGCTTAAATTGACTTAACGTATTACAAAACTTGATGCAATAAAAGCATTTAATGATTTTTTAAAGGCAAGTTTCTCTGGATTTACAATTTACATTTATAATTGAGTTTATTTCAGTGCAATTTTTATATGTACTCTGCTGATTACATTTCAAAATAAAATGACCAAAAAAAACCAAACAAACAAACAAAAAAAGATACATAGAACGATAAGTAGATTGAAAAACTGACAGACAGAAAAAAACGATAGACAAGCCACGAGTTTCTGTATTTCTACTTGAGTAAAGGATGTGTGTACTTTTGCCATCTCTGACGGACAGACAGAATGATAGACGAACAGAACGACAGACAGAAAAAAATTGGATAGATAGAAAGATGGATAGACAACAATAAACAGACAGATTGAAGGACATAACGATGGACAGACAGAATGATGGAAAGACCGATAGAACGATAGAAAGTAGGGCTAACCAATTCATCAAAAAATAAACAAAAATTCATTACCTCTAACTGAGATAATTTTCCCATGTCAGTTATTTCATTTCTAAAATTCTGCTAATGCTGCTTTAAAAACAGACATCGCAATGAGTGCATTGGTCATTTGCATGGCAACCTGACAAAAAACAAAAAAAACGGTCTTCTCTCATATATATCAGGTAAACCATATTCTTTGTTGCTGGTTTATTTGGTATTGGGTTTGGAACAGTGACTTTTCTGTTACATTAAAACGAAAATGTTTTTTCACAATATGACTTCAATTTCAAGCAATTTGTGCTTTGATTTCAGTTAAGTATTCAACAAATAACCATATGTTGTGCGTTATTAGATCTTTACAAAATAAAACAAATATTAACATTTATTATTTATTTATAATTTTAAATCTTAACCCATACCTAGGGCCAGATGGAATCTGCGGACATTTTTTGCTATTTCTGCGCAGAATTTTGTTAAAAATCGGCAGATTTATGCAGAATTATTTTGATAGTATGATAACTAAAACCTTAATATATGAAATAAAAAGTACTACCTTTTTGACTTGTATTTAATGTTTACAATGCAAATCCAATTAGATCCACTTTATTTGGTAAACAAATCAAGTATTCTATATAAAATATCTACTAAAAGACAGAATTTTTTTTACTGAACACACTGTATTGTAAATAAATCATGAATGTTTTCATATCAGTCAACAATTATACTGAAATTAATTTCAAAATTGAATAAATATAAATCTACACACATTTACTCAAGTAAATAAACAGAATCAATGGTGGGCTAAAAATCTGCGGAAATCTGCACGCGCAGATTCCATGTGGGCTTACCCATACCTTATATAATCCATGTATAATAAATCTAGAGAAACTTTTGCAATCTCTTTCATGTATTTAAACAAAAATATTGGCAAATGGTGGCTTTTGGTCATTACTCTGGCCTTTAGTATCAAGCAATCCATATATAGGTATAGATATATAGCTATAGTTTTTCTAATAATAATGTTTATGCTTTGAAAAAGATTATGCAGCTTTAAAGGTGCAGTATGCAAGTTTGACCCCCAGTGGTTGAACTAGGTATTGCACTCCAGGATCAAAACAAACGCGAGTGCAGGTTGCCAGATTGACGACAGGAGTGACATTTTATAATGTTAAAGAGGGTTAATATGTATTAAATAGATTATAACCTTACCATTTCGTGAGTAAGTGCATGTTCTGTGCTTCTGAATGGCTGTATTTACATTTCTGTGGCATTTCATCTGGTGAAAACAGCCAAACTGCTTATCGCTGCCTATATCAGTGGTGTTCAACCCTGCTCCTGGAGATCGACCTTCCTGCTGAGTTCAGCTCCTACCCTGATCAAACACACCTGAACCAATTAATTAGGACCTGAACAGCACTAGATAATTACAGGCAGGCGTGTTTCATATGGGTTGCAGGACGGTCAATCTCCAGGAGCAGGGTTGGTCACCCCTGGCCTATATCATTACGAAGCGTGTTGTTAGGACATGCGGTTACAATGTAATCTGCTCACCTAATGTTTAAGTTCGTAATATTTAAATCATTTGCCAATTAATTACCTCATGTAGAATGGAATCTGCTCTCATTTTGGAGTCTGCTACTGTCCACCAGAGGTCGCATTTCGGTCACAGACACATGGTTTCAGAGCCTTTCTTAATTAATAATTGTAATACACGGTGTTCCACAAAGGCAACCCAGAGTGCTGAAGTATAATTGGCTAAACTGGCATTGTTTTGCTGCCCAAAGACAGCGTTCTGGCACAGAAAACACATTTTCAAAGCAGAATATCTGACTCCAGCATTGTTCTTCAGATAAACAAGAATGTTTACTTGGCATGTTTCTTAAATATCTGCAAACATATTGTAGTATTTTTATGCTTTAGATGAGTCAAAAACCTTTAAGGGGCATTTCAAATATGCCTGTGAACAATACCTCGAACTGTTGAACAAATGAATTGCAGAATCAAAAAAAAAAAAAAAAGCCTGACACACCCCAAAAAGCATGAGCAGAAAACAACCAGGCATTCTGGAAAGGAAGGGGGAAAAAAACAGTGACAAAGTGGAAAAAAATGATTATATGACCTTATAAACTGGCATTAGAGCATCACACATCTGAACAAAGAGTTGTGGCACATGTGATGCTGGAGCCTTTAATAAGGTATATGTGGCGAAGCCTGCACTGGCATCATGTCACACTAGGTCACTCCACTGACCCAGATTCAACCCCTCCCATGTCTGTGCCCCATCTGCCAGCGCTGCACAAAGCCATTGTATGCAGTCGCACAAGATACCTACACCACTGGCTTCACATGATAAATTGGTTTTATATATGTCTTTACAGATTAAATATCCAGCAGACGCAGTATATTTTTATATTCAACTCGAGTCTTCTCTATATGATCAAGGAAGATGAGCCCACGCACAGCTGAGCAGGGTCACTGGGTTTGTCAAGCCCTGGTTTATCAAAAACTACAGATTTAATGCCACCTGGTGGAAGGAACTAGAAAGACACAAGCACAATCAAGGCATTGTTAGCGTCTATTAAGAAATATTTGTTTTGGTCAGCTGAGATAAGAGGTAATTACTGTTCCCCCAGAAAATGTGGTTAACACTGCTTTTTGTTTTTTAGATAAGAGTTTATGGATGCATTTATGAAGCTTTTCTGGATTGATGTAAAAATTAGCAATAGGGTATACCGACACAGACTTTTAATTTCAGTCAGCCAGCCCCAGGGCTTCCAGTTATTTGTAATCCCATACAAAAATCAGTGTTTATGATCTGATTTCAGAAAAATAAAAAAAATAATAAAATAAATAAATAAATTTTAAAAAACAGCGATCTTCACTGCCTGGATGAGATATGACAGAGAGTGTCAGGGCTCGACAATAAGGACTGCCCGATGGCCCGGGGCCAGCGTGCGACACGCTCGGGCCAGTATACAGAATTGTTACTGGCCCGTTCGGGCCAGTGGTGCCTTGTCACAAACGTTTGGCTGCCACTACCTGTCAATTGCGTGCAAATACAGTCTTAGGGTGCTTTCACACATAGATGTTTGTTTCGGAATATGTCTCGTTTCCCCCGTTAGCGCGATTCGATTGGTGTATGTGAATCCAGCAATCAATCACGCGCGAATCCGCGCCAAATCAATCAGTCCGAGATCGCCTGAATGAGGTGGTTTCTGCTCGTATGAGCGGATCGATTGTAGTGAGAAAACAAAAGTATTCAGCGAATTAACGACACAGGCCATATCATAGTGTATTAAGATTGTGTAATAGCCATGTATACGGCTTTATGAATAGAGAATTCATCCCTACCGGCAAATATGCGCTTCATGTCTTAAACGAAAGTGAAAGCATGCTGTAATATTACAAAGTGCTGTTTATCCGTTAGGAAAATTGACCGAAGTTACCATCTGATCATTTTTCCACATTTTAATCTTATAATATGTTATATTGGGCCAATTGTTTTGTTCATTTCTGCACTGACAGCTGGAAAGAAAGATCAGCACTGATCTGCGTCATGATCTGATGCAGTCACGTTTCATCTGTTATTTCTCTCTAATTTAAGCCTACAATGCATAATTCCAGCCAACGTTTCTTTAATAGATTGATTAATTAAATAGATTTTTACAAAACGTGACTACCGAAATGCGGCTCTGTATGAGAAAGTCTGACCTCTGATTTATATTTGGTGAAGGTGTCTGTGGGTGTCAAAATTAAAGTGCACATTTTCACTTATAAAACATTATATACACAACTGGTCAAAAGTTTGGGGTCAGTATGATTGTTCAATATTTTAAAATGAGCTTCTCCTGCTCACCAAGGCTGCATTTATTTCATCATAAATACAGCACACATTGTAAAATGTTATTGCACTATAAGATAACTGTTTAAAAGTAGTTCATCATTTAATTGAATAATTTATTCCAGTGATTTTAAAGATGAATTTTCAGCTTCATTACTGCAGTCATCAGAGTCACATGATCCGTCAGAAATCACTCTAATATTAATTATTATTGTTGTTGTTATTATTATTATTATTAATGGTAATATTAATAAAAGCAATAATGACTGGAGTAAGAAATTTATTTGAAACTACATTCAATAAGAAAGCAGTTAATTAAATTTGTAATAAATATTTAACAATTATTATATTTTTTTTACATTTAATAAATGTCGCCTTGATGAACTGAATAATTTTGCTTAAAAATAAACATTAACAAAGATTAATAAAACTGACCCCAAACTTTTGACCGGCAGCATATTCATAGCCTCGGCATTTCTGTGTGGAGTCTGCATGTTCTCCCCGTGGTTGTGTGGGTTTCCTCCGGGTGCTCCGGTTTCCCCCACAAGTCCAAAGACATGTGGTACAGGTGAATTGGGTAAGCTAAATGGTCCGTAGTGTATGAGTGTGATTGAGAGTGTACGGATGTTTCCCAGAGATGGGTTGCAGCTGGAAGGGCATCCGCTGCGTAAAACAAATGCTGGATAAGTTGGCGGTTCATTCCGCTGTGGCGACTCCGGATTAATAAAGGGACTAAGCCGAAAAAGAAAATGAATGATTTTTTTTATTGTCAGTTGTATTAAAAAAGGTTATGCTGAATAAAAGGGCAGGTATTACAATTATGTTTGGCTTTTGAAACATTATTTACAATACTGTATGTGGCTAAGAAATAGCTATTAACTTTTTTTTGGTGGGGCCAGTGAAAATTTTGGCAGGGCAAGTAAAGATCTGAACCACTGGCCCGACCGGGCCAGTAGAAAAAATCCTTAGCGTTGAACCCTGAGTGTGTATCAGACCAAACAAAAAGCACTTAATTAAATTGTATTTTTATTGTATTACCCCAGTATATTCAAATGGAATTTCTGTGCTTGCCTGTGGCTAATGATGGCGCTTGTATGGAGACAGCATAGACTCAAAACAAATTCATGCAAAAGACACGATGTACACAATGTAACCAAATTCACGTGGATAAAATATTTATTTATATTTATAAAAACAATTCACATGCAAAAAAATATAAATAAACATTCATAAAATACGTTTCACAAAAGCGAAACACCATTTGCAAATGTATAAGAGTGTAGAAAAAGTTTTGAATGTTTAAAATTTCCAAGTTCATCCTGAATAAGAATGTGCAAAATGTACGACTCCCCCTGGATACGCGTGTGTGTGTTTTTGACATAGTCCTGGCTAGGCATGGGAGAATAACCGTTTTCAAGGAATACCGCAGTTTGGAAAAGTACATTTTTTTAAACCTGCAAAATTCTGCAATACCGTTCCTAAGTTATGTGTAAGATTTTATATTTACATTTTTTTTTTCAGGACAATTTCTCCAGCAGAAATAATATCCAAAGATGCCGTTTTAAATTGTTTTTGAAACTAATGAAGACAGAAGTCCATTTATCTTTTGATTTATTAAGCTTTTACTGCTCCAAAATATTATAAATCTTTCAAAAAATAAAACATCCTGTGTTCAAAGCTGAAAAAAAGTCTTAGTTTTTTTAGCCAGACATTTAAAACGAATATTTTAGAGCAGTGAGCACAATACCGTCATACCGTAATATTTTTATTCAAGGTTATTAAACCGTCAGAATCTTATACCGGCTCATGTCTAGTCCTGGCAGAAGCAGACAACTCGTAACCTTTTAGCCAATCAGATGAGAGCTGTATTCGATGTCATCCACTCTGCGCTCCTTTTACGTTCATTAGATATAATGGAAATTAAGTTTAGTCAGTGTAAAGTCAGGGATTTTAATAGTTCTTGCTTGAAGCCTTGCACATGTCTTTCTCCGTTCGCCATGCTGGAGAGAAACAGACTGCGCAAAAGGAGCACAGAGTGGATGACATCGAATACAGCTCTCGTCTGATTGGCTGAAAGGTTACGAAGTGCCTGCTTCTGCCAGGACAGTCTCAAAAACACACACACGCGTATCCAGGGGCAGTCGTATGTGAAAGAGGATTTGCACATTCTCATTCAGGATGAATGTATTATTTTAAACATTCAAAAAAATTTGTACACTCTTATACATCTGCAAATGGTGTTTTGCATTTGTGAAACATTTTATAAATATATGTATTTTTATTTTGTGCATGTGAATTGTTTTTGTGAATATAAATAAATATTTTACACACGTGAAATTGGTTTTATGTCTGTGAATTTGGCTACACATGTGTACATTGTGTCTTTTGCGTGAATTACTTTAGACACTAAACTCGCTCCACAGCCTGCATTTAAACTGCCTTTCATCTCTTTTTACATTTAACAACCAAACGGATGCTTACATCTATTTAACTGAATGTATTGTAATTATATTAAAACATCGATGCTGTAAAGGGAACCTTATGAAAGTGAAAACAGTCCCATAAAGCGCTCACCGGAAGTTCATCATTGGCTGAAAAACACTTTGCTGTGCATATAGTCCATTTACATGAGCATAAAAGGAGAAAGTAAATGGAAATGTGCTTTCGACTACCTATAGAACTGTCACAAGTGGATACGTTCAAAACATTTCAGATCCTATCTACCTGTATTTAGCATTGTCCACTTGGGACCACAGCAGAAAAATAACCAGGCATGTGATCAACCGACGACAAAAAATAAGGAAGACGAAAACCCTCCAATCAGAGCAGTTGATGAATTGGTATAAAACTTCTTACCTGTCTTCTCGGGTTCTTCGGGAGCTGTGCCAGCAATGCCACTGCTCTCCAGGCCAAAAGCAGGATCCACTTTCCCCGTGCTGCGTGCGGCTTCTTGTACCTTCTTCACATGAGCCTCCACCAACTCTGCAGGAACCTCCTCACGCACACGGGAGAACTCATCTATTGACCACAGATAGAAGCATAGTCTCAAAATACAGGTAGAGACACATCATTAAAGTCCACATGAACCGGAGGCTGCGACCATTTATTTTTGTATTGTGGCGCAGTTCCCAGACAAACAGAATATTAAATGAACCAACAGTGAGTTTTTTTGTACTGTAAGTTGATCGGATGTAGCAAAGTAGGCATTTCATTCAAGAGTCATTCATAGGCAGAGTCATTACAATCCAACAGACACCTCCTTCTCATCATTTCTGTTTGTTGTCAAACCTGACAGTTGGAGGGGCGTGGTTTAGTATGTTAGCCACACCCAATACCTCAGACAGACGTAATCTTAACTAAAAACAAACAGGAAGTGCATGCACAGATTTCAATTTTTTTTACAAACGTTTTTTTTATCCTAATGACATGCACAGATGAATTGTTTATCCCAAAACTAGCAATGTGAGCTAACAAAATCAATACGGTTAGCTTTGATTTCATGTGTACTTTAAAAGATTCATATCGGATAAACTGAACATACCCAGAGCAGCTTTGGCAGCAGCCGCGGCCACACGCGGATCCACCACAGATGCGAGGAATGCAACAGTGCTCATAACCGGATTCCCTGATTGACTGAATGGAATCGGCTGGTAAGCCAGAGGGCCTAGCGAAGCTTCAGAGCTCTCCAGGTATTGATCCTCTATGGGCAACCGCAGGAAGTGCAAGATGCACTCATCTTGTGTACGACTGCCCACGTGCTCTGAAACTTTATTCCAGTCATCCTTGTACATTTCCAAAGCCTATATAGAGCGATTTAATTATATATATATTAATATCAAGAAAATGAAGAAAAAAAAAGTGAAATGTTGATTCAGATCTTACCTCCAACAAAAGCAATGTTTCTTGTTCAGTCCAGTCTCTGCCACCTGCAGCTCCTTTACCCTGGAAAGCAAAAGAGTAAGGGCATTTTTAGATTGTGTGCTTTGAAATTTATTTAAAATGACATAATATTAGGATTTTACCACAATATTAAAAGTCAGTAAGTTCTCAGAAGATAACTTTATCCTAAATTATGTTACTTATTTAATTTTTTTATAGGTCATTAAGGTAAATTAAGGTTATACGCATGTTATTATTTGCAGAGCTTCACTAATAATAATTTTAAAAAGCATCAAGTTCTGAATGAAATCAAATCTTAGACAGGTAAGAAAAAGTAATGCAAAAGTAACTCAAAAGTAATGTAACGCATTACTTTCCATTTAAAGTAACACAACTAGTTACTTGTTTGGAGAGTAACTCATTATTGTAATGCAGTACTTTTTAAAAGTAACTTTCCCCAACACTGGTCAGACTGTACTAGAGGTGTTAACCATCATGCCATCGATTCGGTTCAATTCGATATCTCGGTTCATCGACGATGCTTACTATACACAATTTTATATTTTAACAGCACAACAATTCTTGTATTACAATGTATAAATATATTTATATTTGTACATTTTTTTAAATACAATTTTGTCCTTTAATACAAACTAATATATGAACTGTACCTGTACAAACTAAAGTACACGTACAGAAAAACATGACAATTTAGCGCAACTTTAACATATAGTGGTTTTGATTATTCCTGAACCAATACCGAATTGTCTGCGTCTGCATCACGGTGCACCGAAGAAACAATTAATTTTGACATCCCTAGATTGCACGTGCCTCTGAAACATTAATCTAATGGATTCCCAAATTTACTCCTTGGGCTTATTGCAGCTTTATCTGTATCAATTACAGCACACATGCCTATAGTTACATGGCTGTTCCTAGAAGCAGAGATTCTGTTTTTCAGTTTGCAGTAACTATTGTGCTTACTCTGTGAATCACACTGCTAGTCCAAAATTGGTTCTTTGTTTCTGTTTTAATTTTTTTTTTCTTTTTTTTTCTTATACTCGTCTTTTTATTCTTGTTTATGTAAAGCACTGAATTGCCACTGTGTTTGAAATGTGTTATATAAATAAACTTGCCTTGCTTCAACACCTAAAGCACCAGCTTCGAACCAGGCAAAGTGGTTCTTAAGTTCGGATGTTGATGTCAAATAGCAAATCCGTTAACATGAAGAGTAATGCAACAGTAATGGTATTCATGTATCTGGCGCTTCTGCATTTGAATTGCAGGGAAAGATTTCACTGGCATGACCATGTTCTATGGTGGCTATATAGCTTGTGGAAAAGCAAAGCAGCTCTAAGAAGGCTCGCCAGATGACCTAGTCCTGAAACTAGCACCGGTATTAGACACCACTGTCTGTTACATAACATTTGTTTCTGTATATGAATTACAATTTAGTTAATTGAATCTGACTATTTTTCCACCTCAAACCAACTGCTGTGCAATAGAACATTAAAGCAATGTTTATATGCCTAAACAAACCAAACTAAAGGAAGAAAAAGCAGAAAGTCCTGAAACAAATGTTCCACATAATCACATCAAGAAACTAGAAAAGACAGAAGAGCGAGCAGTATTAGGTTTGGCAGCAGGCACAGGGATTGCGACTTGCCTTGAGATTCTTCTTGGAGTAAATATCTGTACGGAGGCCAAAGTTCTGCAGGTCGGTTGGCTTGTCTTTGCCCTTTTCTGGGAAGTTTAGCATCTGCTGAGCAGGGGGAACCTGGCAAGAACAGCAGAGATTTTGTTGTAGCGGTTTCAAAAGAAAGCTTGTGCCTTCTGGGAATTAAAAAGGAAGTGACCCCAGTCTCACCTGTGGGGGACGGTGGTGCAGCGGCACCAGGCCAGAGGGAGTATCGGCCAGAACGTTGAAATGTGAGGTTGGTGGAGGGCCCATGGGGAGAGGTCTGCTCTCTGCGTCCACCTGGTAGTTCACCAGTCCCCACTGCTCCAAAAAGGCATGCACTCTGGGGAAAAAAAAATAACACAAATGTAAATACACAATAGGGCTCAGTATTGACAAATTTTACAGTTCGATTTATGGGCTCAAAATTCAATTAAAATCCAATCTCATCTCTATTTTATTAATTAAGGTATAGATCAGGTAAATTTTTTGAATGAACTGTTTTGTAAGAAATCTTTTTAATAACTTAAATATTCCCAGTTTGTGGAAATGCTACAATAAAAACACTAATAAGAGTGAGCCGCGGGACAGCAGAGAGCCGGTTAAAGCAAGTGTTTACAGGTGTGGAGTCCCATGGAGAAGCTGTTTTGTGTTTACCTTATGAGTGTTTACGTTGTTGCACGTCCACCTGTTCCCCCCTCTAAGTGAGTGAGTTTTAGCTTCTTGTATATTAAGGGTACCATTCAGAAAAAACAAAACCCCAGTTAAGAGACTCGACACAGAGGAACATAAATCCCACTGTCAGCTAGCGTTTCGGGAAGTGTTATTACAGAGCATCAATGCACGACTACGCGCAAGGCAAGCGCCGTGTGTCACAGCGATCCAAAGGTGCAAGATATTTATTTTCACCTTTCTATAAGAAAAAAGTGACTGTTGGATTTAGGCAATGTGTGTTTTAATTTGTTCAACATTTATAATAAATAATCACAGATAGTAGATAAGTGTGCGTGTTTCCTTCAATTATTTTAAAATCAATTAATGCACCTTTCATTTTAAAAATCTCTGACTTGTAAATTCTGACATATTTACTGTACAAAACCTTTCCGTGAACTAAGAAGGCAAATAGGGAAAGTAAATAATCGTTCATTAATCGTAATAGAGTTAAAATGTCCAATTAATCGGGATCGGATTGTAGGCTAAATCACCCAGCCCTATATAGTATAATGCATATGTTTAGTTTGAGCTACTTGTTTGTTTGTTTATTGCCACAGCAACTTTCATGACAAGACCAATATAGATAGATATATAAAACAATCACCAATATAGACAACTTCAAAATTTAATAAGGGAAGATACAAAAAACACCCATTAAATAGAATTTTTCAGTTCAATATATACTGTTTGTTTATTACCACATCAGCGACTCATGACTGTTTCATGACAAGATCAATATAGGAGCTAAATACTTACCTATGGACTTTAAATGGCTTGATGTAAATGCAACATCATGCCGTTTACCATATTTTTACTGATGTCTTTTCATGCTTGAAATTGCTGCACCAACTAAAACTGATTATCCAAATGAACCCACTCTCTGTATGTTATTATAATAAAATCAGATATTTAAATGAGAATTCTGACCTCATGACCGCACACACATCTCCAGTGAGGTTCCTCCTGCAGGAGGTTGAGGTCAGGTACTCCTGAGGATTCAGCCGGTACGTGTCAATCATGAAGTTACGATAGGCAAGATAACTACAAATAAAAAAAATCAAATAAATACAAAAGGCAATTTAGACAGCAAAACAAACATGAACCACAAAGAAACACAGCATAACGATGCACGTTGATCTTATATAAAAGTGTAGTCTACATTACAAAAGTACAAGGGTGAACGTACATCTCTGGAGTCTTCGATTTGTTTTTGCCATTGAAGAACTCCGGCAGGGCACGTCTCTCAATTTCGTGTATACTGGAACAAACGAACAATTAATATGCATTAAACATAATAACTCAGTTCAACTGCACAATGTATAAAACTAAAAGATAAAGAATGTAGGAGTTTCAGGATTCTTACACCTTTTCCAGAGTCAAATTTAAGCACTTTTCAAGCACAAGTGGCGCAAATTATACTTTGTCACATTATATATAAAGTTGTATATAGTAATATGCCTGTACATACACTTGTCAATTTGTATATTTGCATTTAACACTTTCTATTTTTAACATATATTTATTATCTGTTTTTTGTCCTGTCTCTGTAATTCTGTTGCACTGTAGAAGCTCTGTCTTGAAAACAAATTCCTTGTGTGTGTGAACATACCTTGCAATAAAGCTCTTTCTGATTCTAATTCTATATCAGATGCCATTTGTTACAGTATTCAGTGGTATAGTATTCCAAAGAAAACGTTTGGTGGCGTTTGCCCAAATGCCAACTGTAATTTACTATTCAAATCACTATTTTAAATAGCAATTTGCATCAAGTCACTTCTATAATAAATGTCATCAGTCTTTCTTCTTAGATGTAATTTATTTTAATTTCATGCATTGTTCAGTTATGAAGCAGTAATCACCATGCATTTAGTTATCTCCCACTGCTTAGGGCACAGAGTAAAATAAGATAACATCTCATGCTACAGGCAAAAAAAATAAAATAATTTATATATACATTTATATGCATGTATTTTTTGTTTTTTATTGTAATTAATTATGACTCATTTAATAAGACAAATTATGAAAGAAACTCTATTTTCATGCACTCGTACAAACCCTGAAGTTTCTCAGGAGTCCAATGAATTGAGAAATGAAGCCAAATAAAAATGACACATTTTAGGTTATGGTTGTTCTAATTAGGTTCTAATTGTTTAAAGCTCTCTACATCTCACTGCAAGTAAACAGGATCGCTTTTTATTTCATGAGGTCTATTTATTCTTATTTATAAAAGTACAAAATATGTTTACGAAGGGTCATTAAAATGGAATGACTCACTAAACCAGATTACATATCACAGACAAAAGAAAGCTGGCATCCATTAATGTTTATTGCTAATTTGGTCTCGGTCTCAAAATTATTCATGACACTGCATGTTCTTATCCTACGAGAAGCTGCTTCACCAAAGCATGCAATACTTTAGACTGTAAGGCGGCGTAGAGTAATCCAGAGATTCTTTTATGGATTACAAGTGAGTGTTTATTTAGCCTTATTTAAGCAAGACCTAAAATGTTAGTCAATGCCAAAATCAGTCTACATCTCAATCGATGAAAGATGATCTAATCGAAAGATGCTGCAGAGTACACCACAAGATATTAGACTAGCAACTGCTTCGTTTCGATGCACACAATCTATCATAATATCATTACAGCACGTGGAAGAACAGATTCAATACCTGTTGTAGTCAAACCAGGCAGCATAGCTGGGGATGATGATGTGATGGGTTTGCTCAGTCACGTTGTCCTCAGAGTCGATTAGACGATTGACCTCAGCTTTGCTCTGTTCATCCTCCTCCTAACAATTACAGTTTGTAAACATGCTTTCAGAAAAACCAGACTGACTTTAAATAGCTGGGCACTTAAGACATGCTTTCATTGATGAATTTAAAATGTACGTTTATAGTTTGCATTTTACCCACTTTATATTCAGTGGCATTAATTACTATGTACTTTCATTTAATGAAATCATTTGGTATACTGTATCATCTACATTGTACTTGTATTTTTAAAACGATCTGTATGCAATTGCTTCTGTGATTAATTCAATTCAAGTTTATTTGTACAGCGCTTTTCACAATAATTATTTCTTCAAAGCAGCTTTACAAAAGATGCACATTATTGTGTTACAATCAAAATCAGAAAAGTTATTAGTTACCATAACTTTATTACGAAAACTAGTAACTAATAGCTTAACAGTTAAAGTTATTATATACATTTGAAGCAAACATTTGAAGTGGTTCATCACCTTTCCTCAATGTTGTCCTAAAACTATTGTACAGCACCCATTCTTGTCCTAGTACAATTTTGAAAAACTTTTAACTTTGACTGTTGACTACTGTACACTGTACAAAATGCTGGGCTCCACACAATTCCATCATGTTGTCATTTCATTTTTATGCAGATATGCACAGCTTTATTTGCCCTTAAAAAGGAAAGATGCTGGGTCCATAACACCATTGTTGGACTGTCCTAAGGATATTAAATCTTGGTTGGCACTACATTTTTTAATGTGCAATGAAGAAATGACAGAAGTGATGGTATTTGGATCCAGGGGAACTCAGGATTGTCTGGATCAAATGGGAGCACATTACAGCCATATAGGATAGGCCGTTTAGGATACTCTTTAAGATTCTAGTTGTGTTTAAATGCCTAAATGGATTAGCACCAAGATACTTGTCTTCATTAATTCAATTGTACACTATCAAGGGCACTTAGATGTGCTGATCAGCTACTTGTGGTTGTTCCACACCCAAGGTTAAAAACCAGGGGGGACTTTGCCTTTGCAGTGGTTGCCCACAAGCCCTGGAATAATTTGCCTTTCCATGTTAGGCAGGCCGTAACACTTTGTTTTTAAATCTAGTCAATACCATATGAGAGCCTTATGTCTGTTGTATCTGTCCGTTGTTTTAGATGCTATATGTGTACAGCACTTGTTTTTAAAAAGCGCTTTATGAATTAACATTGACTTGACCAAACACAAAGCGATTAAGTTATGAATTATTTTTACTTAATTTAACAAGATGGAACATAAAACATAAAAATTGCTCCCTTAAAAAATGTGTTGTCGTTTCAGCTGATTAAACAAAGTTTGCAGCAAATACCATTTTTTGAGCGTAGGTAACCTTAAGTCATATAGTGATTTCATTGTGGACATTTTCAATGAAGTGTATTCGCACTTCATTGCAAATTTCTGTAATTACATCTACAACTACACTGCTGAGCAATCCCTTATGCCATAACCCTCCCTTAACCTACCCATACCACCAAACCTGGCCCTGACCTTACTCGTATTCCAATCTCAATAGCACCATAACGGTTGTGCAATACAATATGAACACATTAATTACTTGTTTTTGAATGCAAGTACCCAGTAGTTAACCCAACTTAAGCTGACTTCTCAAAAACAGATCTTCACTAAAGATAAAAAAAGACTACCTTGCCACCAGATGTCACAGAGTCGTCTTCCTGGTCATCTAAAACAGCAAAGAAAATGTATATCATCATTTAACTTTCTTTTAAAGTTGTATATTATGTTGAAATGCATTAAAAAAAATTATAAATAAATAAAAATCAAGGGCAGAACACTCACCTAAATCATTGTGAATTCCACCCTTCACTGGTGTGTTCTCACTGTCCTTTTTCTGATTGACTGCAGGCAGAAAGACAGACGATGTCAAGCAGAGCAGATGATATATCAGACAGACTCGAGTCCAATGCAATAAAAATGTAAAAGCTTTCACTGTAAAGTAGGACAATGAAAGTAGGGCTGCAGCCTGTAATATCAAGAGAGCCTATTTTGGCCATGCACTGAATTTCCAAGCAAACAGAAGGAGTTTTAATACAAGTGCTTTAAAATCTGAGGGGGAAAGGCTACAAAATGACAGTTTAGGACTTTCAGGTCAATTGCAATCAAAATGATTTACCGAGCATGATACTGAACAGGGAAGAGACACCTTAAGATGCGTTTACACTAGTGCTAGAGCAAACACAATGAAATGAAAACACTCCTCCATACTGGCATTTTTACTGCGCTTTAAAAAATGATCTGTCCACACTATACAACCTATATTGCATGATAAATGACCATTCACACAGCAAAATCTCAATGTGCAAACCTGCAATAGACACAATGCAGTGTCTGCTATGCAAATTAATAAATGCACATGTGCTTTAATTAGACTCTTTATTTTGTATTTTTATAGATAGTTTTGTATTTTTCCATGCAGATATACTTCCTTACAAAATCACCCCAATCAATGTAAAATGATGAATTCTTTCCAAAAAGTTACTCAAGTCATCTTGTGAAATGTTAATCATATCGCAATATATAAATTGCAGGAAAAAAACATCACAATGTCAGTTTTTCCCAATATTGTGCAGCCCTACTGACCATACACACATCTTGCTGAAATCTGTAGTTAGTATGTCACTCATCTAATGGTCAAATCAGAGAATGAATGCAACTAGTCTAGAACAGTGTTTCCCAACTCTGTTCCTGAAAGTCCACATTTTTAAACTTTTACTAATCAAACACACCTGAATCAGCACAATGCATTAGTAGAGACTCCAAAACTTTAAATGAATGGGTCAGTTGTGGGAGACGCCAAAAATATGTACTGTTGGTGTGCCTCCAGGAACATGGTTGGGAAACACAGGTCTAGGAGACGAGTCAGAGAGAAACAGTAGATAGCTGCGCCTCCATTTTCAAGAGTCCACGTTTCAGTTTGCCCAGACTGAACGCAACCATGCTGTTTTCAAATTAAAATGCGGTTAAAACACTTGTGGACTGGAGCATAAAACATTTGCATTTTACAATTAAAATGCACTAGTGTAAATGGCACTTTTAGGTCTGGTTGACTTTACGCTGCATCTTTTTGGGTAACACACTGGTTAAGGTTGCAAGCGAGCTGTACCTATACTAAAATGTGTAAAATGGGTAAAAACTGCAGATCAGTAATTGGTTAGAGAGAATAATTACTAGCTACTAGACAAAAGCTACTAATTACATTATTAAAACTGTGTGACACAAACCTACTAGATTTAAATAAATAGCCATCATACGTCTATTTCGAATGATGAAAATGCTTATTTCACTGTTATTAACCAAGTTCAAAGTAAGAATGATGAAAGGCATGGCACAACTATAAGCATATGCCTATATTCCCATGCACATTGTTGTGCCACTGCAGTGGAAAAGCAAACAGAGCAAAAGGAAAATGAACCAAAGAGAGAGCAAAAGTGTTGTGGAGTCACAAATCATGAGCTCTGACCATTTTTTGGCAATGTAACTTCCTCCATTCCTGGAACAGGGGAGGGATCTTCAAGGTCCTTTGTTGAATCTTCATCCTGCTCGTCATCAATTGGTTGCCCACGCCGCCTCCACTGAGTTCCAGGATTCCTGTTAAACAAAAATTCACAAATTAGGTCGTGCTGCAAACTAAATTGTCAATAGTCTAAATTGTTTTTATTGAGCAGAAATGCATTAATCAAGGTTTAGAAAAGATTTTCATATTGTTACAAAAACAATTCATTTATACACAGATGAAATTCAAAGGAATAAATTGCAGATTTAAACAGAAATACAATTTCTTCATATATACAGTACTGTGCAAAAGTCTTAGACCACCCCTAGCTTTGCGACGCTAAGACATTTTTTGCAAGTCCCATTAATAATGGGTGAACTATACATTTATTATACAAACAGAACATATGGGAAATATGTACACAATATTCAGAACAAAAATTGAAATCAAAAGGCTATCATCAAAAGTCCAAAAGCAACTGCTTGATTTAATTATGTCTATTTTGAAATAATGTGCTATTTAATATCAAGCATCTTTCAGTATTTCTAAGAGTTCTTCCTTAGATTTAGCATGTTCTATCTTTCTTTTTCTCTAAAGGTGAATCTCATACTGCCTATACATACTGTATATAATATTCAGGTCTGAACTCTGTCTATGTTTCATCAGCTGTTTTTCTCTCCAAATATGATTTCATTACATTAGCAGCGTGTTTGGAATCATTCTCATGCTGAAAAATAAAACCACTACAAATTAAGTGCTTTCTAGTAAGGAATTACATGACTAAAACCTGTCTGTACCGCATTCATAATCCCATCAATGTAGGCAATATTGACAACAGCTCTGACAAACACGCAGATCAAACCAAGACAGATATTCCTTTTTTTCCATTCATTCTTCCATCTTTCTCTAACTTTATTTTTTTCCATAAGTCTATTTTCTGGTAGCATTTTAATAAAGAGAATAAGTATTTTATATTGTCATTATACCCTCACTAAAACAACTAATTTAACTGGGGGCCTAGGACTTTTGCACAGTACTGTATATTTTTACTACAGTTTACAGTTATAGCAATTTCATATTTATTCATAAAGATGACTCCAGCATGATCGTTACCCTTTCTTGCCCTTTTTGCGTGACTCCGCAGGGGTGGTGGGTGGAGATGGAGAGCGTCTTCTCTTCTTGCCGGCAACCAGGGACTTGCGTTCCTTACGATCGGGTGTACGGGAAGACTGATCAGAACCACGGTGGGGTGAAGGATGAGAGAAAGAGCGAGAGAATGAGAGAATGGAACGGTCTTACACACAGGGGGGAGGGGGTGCTGAGGGGATTTTTGGGTGGGTGGGTGGGTGGGCGGGTGAGGGTGAGGTAGCAAGGAAGAGCTGTAGAGGATGATTGACAGACACACACAGACAATGACAGAACAAACCCTGCCAAGACCTCACAGGTCTGGCTTAACAACACAACAAATATCTACCATATCTATTTTATTTTTAGCACTCATGTATTGGAGTCTCTTACCACTTCTTCCCCTGGGAAGATCCGCTGGCGGAAACTCACAGGCTTCTTGTTCTCATCCACTTCATAATCTTCCTCATTCATCCACTCGTTGAAAGCATCTGTGTCAATGACCCATTTAGCATGCACCTGAGGGAATCACAGAATGTATTGAGAAAACGCTTGAAATTTTTATCTGAGGCATCACTTTCAATGCAAATACGTTTCATACTGTTAGGCATCTGAAATCAGTTTAAACTACTTTATTGACTAACAAAGCATTTATAGGGTCTCCTACCCGCCATGGCTTCTCAGAACTTGGTGGATCCTCTACATCTGCATCCACATCACTTTTTGACACCCATATATCATAACTACAAGAAAAAAAAAAGGCAACATTAAATATCAATAAACTATTTTTATCATGGTCAACAGTAAAGGCAACAGCTATATTTTCATACAAACTAACAAACTGGAATTTTGCATTTACAGCAATTCACAAGCCTAATTTCCATCCCATTTGTTCAAGAAAACAAAACTGTCCTTCCTGGGAAAGCCTCACAAATTATCAACCATAAAATGCATGTTTCTGCAACTAGAGAAACTCTACAGCCATCATGACCTTTTCCACTTGAAATGGATGTCTGATGTTTGCACAGACAATTTTGTGAGATGATAGTTTAGCCAAATCAATTCGATGGCTAAAACATCATTTAAGATTGTATGCATTAAAACAGGTGCACTGGTTATGAAGTTTCCTTCTAAATTTCTTTTTGCATTTGAGTATACAAGTTTTAGGCACAAGATTGAGCTCATCTTGCCATTTCCATCCAACTGTTTTTTGTTTTTTATTCATCCTAAAAACACGAATGAAAACTAATCTAAAGAAATATCTAATGACATGATTTTTAATTTTGGGGTGAATTATTCTTTTAAACCTGAAGCATCATTATGCTCTGCAGTACTACCAACCTGTCAGGGTAATTTCCCCAGTGAACAAGCACTTGCTTGTCTTTGCGCATAACAGGACGCAGCCACTCCTCTGAAAAGCAAAGTTCACAAATTCAGCAAAAGACAAAACATCAATTATAATTATAGAGGAAAATTTACCCAGTTCAAATACTATCAAAACCAAAACCAACCTTCCTCCGGCTGGGATGGGGAGGGATAAATAATATGAGTGGCCTTTGACTTATCTTCAGTGATGGTTCCCTAGTTGAGGCAGGGAATACAAATACATCAGAAGGGCGCAAACACCATACAAATAAAAAAAAAAGCCTATTCAATCATCACCAGTTATTTATTTTAGTTATTTTACCTGATGTCTTTTAATGATGTCTTTAAGCTTGTTGGCTTGCTTCTGCTCCACGTCAGACACAATGTACACAATAGGTCTAGTAAAAGAGTTGTTCTGCAGGAAAAAAAATAAATGACAACATATACGGGAAACCATGAGTGTAATATATTCAGAATTATGAAGCCAAAGTGTGAAAAAAATAATAATAATAAAATAATACAGTATGTTTATATCAATTTCTTTTTTTATATTTTAAGGTGTTCACAATTGTAGTTCGGCTCCGTTCAAAACAGATTTACAGTTTTGGAATCAGAATGAGCCCCAGATTTCCAGGGGTCTTGGTCTGCTAGCCAGATTTTGAATAGCATTGTTTACAGTTATATAAAATAAATTCCAATGCCAGGGCAAGAAGCTGCGAACCAAACCTGCCAGATATCAACACACCATTTGACACAAGCAAGTATCTCTACCTGAACAAGAGTCTTTTCAATGGTCATGAACATCTCCACATTTCTATCCATTCTGGATGGGTTTTGAAGATCAAACCTCCTCCTGAGAAAATAAAGACACACCAATTTTAATCATACTAGGTTTGAAAACATTACAACAATCAAGTACACCTTTACTGAGGTTCAACTCACCAGCCCTGCTCGCCTTTGAACTTGTATGCAGATCCCAAAATGTGGCAAAGGGCTCCTCCAGGTTTGAAGTCCAGAAAGCTCTTTGCCTAGAATGGTAGAATCAAATACATTATCAATAAATATCAACATTTCTGAAGAATTGCACCATTTGCATGCATTGTTGCTCTATAACAGTCATCCTTAAATCCAATAATTTCTGGTATAGACAATGTGATCGAGAACGCAATAAAGAGTAAAAATGAAATTACTGCCAGATAATTGCCCTCATGTCATTTAAAATAAGACTTTGATTGACGATCAATATATAAATGAACATACCAAAACATATAAAGCAAGTCCATTTTGATGATCCATTCCACCGATTCATTTGTGAGACAATAAATAATAAACCTCACTGGATGAATTGAAAGTTCAAATGTTTTTGCACGACATCTAAAAATAACTTATTATTTGTTGGGCAAAAATGTTCTGACTTTCACTGTGCCATATCTGATGTCTTAATTACACAACACTCTGGAACACTTTATTCTGATTGGTCAGTTGTGACATTTCAAAGTGTGTATTATTCTCCAATAACAAGTCATCCAATATTTGGTTGCAGTGAACTCACTCACTTGGTATTGATATTACTGTGAATTTGTGTCTGTGTTCATCTTTTGCTTTGTTTTTAATTGGTTATGTGGATGGTTTGAATTTAGGGAGCTAATAGTATGATACAACAGATAATAACACTTATTAAAAGCTAATAACACTACTGCAAATCCAGACTTACAGGTAGTTTGGTGAGGGCAGGATTGCTGACTCTACGTCCAAATGCATCCTCCTGAAACTGCAGCAACTGCACCACCAGCGCAGCCAATGTTTTGCTTGTAGGAGAGTCAGTTTGGACATGCTGCAGAAAAAAAGAAGTCCTATTAAATACAAGCAATTCAACTCAGAAACAAAGTAATTGACTTTTTTCACTAAAATCTGGAAGAAACAATTCAGTACATGTAAAACACCCCATCTTCAGTCAAAAAATGCTTTTGCAATTGCTGGGCAACACAGCGAACAAATTAAACGACATAGTAATCAATATTGATTTAAATAAACAAGCATGTTTTAGCTTTAGGGACACATCAAAACTAAATGATTCCATAGAACACAATGTGATTGTAAATCTTTTTAGTAAAGCATATACGCAATGCATTACATAACTGTAGGACACAGTGAAATTCAACTCTTCAAATGCATTCTTTCACATTACAGTAACATCTTGTGCAATTAAATTATAAATAGCATCTAGGTGAATCCTTTGTTCTCTATTTCTAGATTGAGGAGTGCAACTCGATTAAATCCAAGACATATGAAGAGATGATGCCAACCATCAGAGATCTTCAAGGTTACCAAACACTTAAGACACAAATACACTTCACTGAACATGTATTATTATTAATATGGTAAATATTGTTTCTTTTGGAAAGACACGTTATACTGTATAACCGCAGGCTATCTATGTTTATACACTGCCAACCCTTTACACAACCCATTAACTGTTCTGATTTAAACTGTTATCATGTGCAGGTGCTTTGGAACGATAATTGTAAAAAGCTCTATACAAGAGAACGCGAATTGAAGAACGTGTCATTTATGACAACTTGGAGCACTATGTAAATACCAAGATGAAATACCTCCTCAGCTTAACGGAAAAAAACTCAGCCTTATATTTATGATATTTACTTAAATTACGGTTCTATGGCACTTCTATAAAACCAACATTAAAGGAATAGTTCACCCAAAAATGAATCTTCATCTATGATCAACTGGTTCCAAACCTTTATGAGTTTCTTCTGTTGAACACAAAAGATATTTTGAAGAACCTGCAATAGACTTCCATAGTAAGAAAAATAAATACCATGGAAGTCAATGGTTGCAGGTTTTTAGAATTCTTCAAAATACCTTCTTACGTAGTTTACAGCAGAAAGAAATTCATAAAGGTTTGAAACAAGTAAATGGTGAGCAAAGGATGTCACAATTTTCATTTTTGGGTGAACTATCCCTTTAAAGGCTCAGTAAACAAACTTCTGCATAAACAACTGAGACATTGTGGTGTTGAATACATTAAAAACGAATAGAATTTACAGTTTTAATACAGCAAGTACAAAAAAGACGAACATAAACACGGCAGTTCATCAGATTTTAAGACATATCCTCATCATGGCAGATCTCAGTCCCCAATGTTAGCGCGCGAGCTAGCTCAACAACACACAACACTGCCGCTTAAAACAACACAACAGCTAAACTTGCCGACTAAAACGCCAGTCCGGAAGCTAAACACAATCTCCACGACTGCTCTGATTCGACTCTTTCAAACAACCGACAATAATCGCGAATAAACAACAAGAAATCGCGCGTGCCGCTTCTTGTAGCTATTGTGTGATGCGCGCGCCCCCATTCAACGGGCGCCTCATGAGCCGCAGACCTTCTTATAATGTTTCCCGATCCACAGGCGAACTGTCTCCAACTGGGACACTGTTTCCGAGCTCTCCCAATACTTGGATGAAGGCCCTCCGTCTTTTTTCCGTCCGATCGAGGAACCGGCGCCCGCTTGGCCGGCCGATGGTCCTCCGGAGCCCGTTCCACCCGCTGCAGTCGCCGCTGTCGCCATTGTTTCTTTATTAGCGATAGAGGCTAGTCTGTGGAAAATGTTTTAAAACAGCACTGCGTCTGCGCAACGCCGACACAGGAGTCGTTGGTCGAGGAACATCTCGCGAGATCTCATCATTGTGCATAAGAGACCAGACGTCAAAAATAAAATAAAATAAAATAAAATAAAATAAAATAAAATAAAATAA
>CAIGQQ010032566.1:10682561-10709417 GCA_903798035.1 Danio albolineatus
AATAAAATAAAATAAAATAAAATAAAATAAAATAAAATAAAATAAAAGCAGCAACATAATAAAATATGTAAATAATATGATAATTACTAGTTTAGATTCTAAGATGTGTGGAATTATAAGTACGCTTAGAGATCGAATTTATTTAAATTATAAAAATAGATTATACTTCAGAATTTGGGATGTTTTAGATATTAATGGAAATTGATCAAATTCCTTTTATATTATATATATTGTATATTTATGTATCTAATCTATTTTTATAATTTAAATTATTTCGATCCCATAATTCATATTAACATAATTATCGGAGCTATTGAAATTAAAACGGAAAACAGAAAATACGTTAGGACCAGTGCTATTGTTTACTATTTATTTTATCTATTTATTGTTTATTGTTTATCTTTCAAAAATTGTCTATATTTTTAAATATGATATATTTAATTTATTTAAGAGACTTTTTTCACAATTTAAGTGAGTGATATTTTACGTATCAATGCAAATTGATAATTTTTTAGACAATGTAGACAATAAATATGTCCTTGGAAACCACTGTTATGTAGCCTACTGCTATATTTCTTTCTTCATTAATCATTTTTTTCACTTTCTTTCTTATTTTTGCATTTATGTCTTTTTTAATATTTATTTACATTTATTTGTTTCAGATTTCTTCCTATATTTAGTTTCATATCTTTGTTGTCGAGTAAAAAAATATCTTTACAAGAAAAGAAGTAAAGAAAATTGTGCCCTCTAGTGCTGAAACAGTATTTACACACCTTTGAAAGTTTTTTATGTGACTCGATGGTGCTCCAAGAATTGTGCTTCGTGCACGTATGAACCATAGACTGTAAAAAAGGTATGAGCTAAAACACAGATTACATTTTAAACGTATTGCTGTTAACAAACTGTATTCATATCATCGTTAATTAGACATTATCAATAATCAGATATAAAAACATTAAAGCAACAAAAAGACATTTAAATATTCTTTCTCTGTTTTTCATCTTCTTCTTTTTAGCCATTTCACCAGAGTGACAGGGCATAACACTCAATCTTCTGCTCGGTTTCCAAATAGGAAAATAAAAAGAGAGTTTAAGTTATGACAAAGTACAAGAGCCAGTATTTTATTATTGCTGAGATAATCATATTGACTTGACAGACAGGCCATTATATTATTGTATAATTATTTTATTTAAACATAATTTCTCAAAATGACTTATTTTTTTCTTACCCTGATTTCCAGCATTCCAGATCATCATAGATCGTAAAATGTAGACATATTAATCAGAAGGATTGTTTATTATACAATAATACAAACACTTTCAAAATCTTTGCTCTTTATATATGAGCATTTACAAGCCACAAACATCAATCACCCGTCGCTTTCCACTCAATATGTTCAGGGATTTATATTCAACTATTTTTTGACCAAACTTGTAAACAGTCTATCGAAGCCCATTCTGGTACAGTCACTTGAATTTTATGTCAAAGATGTTTGTTTTTGTCACCTCTGTCCCCATCAATTTATACTGTCGTTAATTATTGGGATAGTAGGAGGGAAAGTAATAGATTCCGAAACCTTCATGGCAGAATTACAAAATATCAAAGATTTTAAATCGAAGCAAGTACACAACTTAAAATAATAAATGTGGATTTATGGCAAGCTGTTTTAACATTCATTTATTCATTTTCCTTCAGCTTAGTCCCTTATTTATCAGCATTCACCACAGCAGAATGAATCGCCAACTATTCCAGCATATGTTTTACACAACGGATGCCCTTCCAGCCGCAACCCAGTACTGGGAAACACCCATACACTTTCACGTTCACACACACACTCATGCACAACAGCCAATTTCAATCATTAATTTTCCTTCGGCTTAGTCCCTTATTTATTAGGGGACACCACAGCGTAATGAACCACCAACTATTCCGGCATATGTTTTACACAATGGATGTTTGTCCAGCTGCAACCCAGTACTGGGAAACACCCATACACTTTCACATTCACATAAAAACTCATACACTATGGCCAATTTCATTCATCAATTTTCCTTCGGCTTAGTCCCTTATTTATTAGGGGTCACCACAGCGTAATGAACCACCAACTATTCCAGCATATGTTTTACACAGTGGACACACCTCCAGCCGCAACCAAAAACTGGGAAACACCTAGACACTTTCACATTCACATACACACTCATACACTACGACTTAGTCCCTTATTTATTAGGGGTGAACCACCAACTATTCCGGCATATGTTTTACACAGCAGATGCCCTTCTAGCTGCAACCTAGTACTGGGAAACACCCATACACTCTCACATTCACACACACATACTCACACACACACACACACACACTAAGGACTATTTGACATTCACACTTTCACATTCACACACACACACACACACACACACACACTACAGCCTATTTTAGTTAATCCAATTCACCTATAGTGCATGTCTTTGGACTTTGGGGGAGCACCCGGAGGAAACCCACGCCAACACGGGGAGAACATGCAAACTCCACACAGAAATGCCAACTGACCCAGCTGGGACTCGAAGCAGGGACCTTCTTGCTGACTGTGAGGTGACAGTGCTAACCACTGAGCCAGTTTTAATGCTAAGCCGATTTGTAGCATCTCTTATTCTATTAAGTAGCCAACTATAGTCATTATTTGTTTGCTACTGGTGGTTATGTTTAGTGCTTATACTAGGTACTTTATGTAGCCTACTAATTATACTCATTCGTGATACTGTTTTGATATGTATCTACTAGTCCTTTTGCTTCCTTTTGGACTTTAAATCCCACAATCCTTCAATATCTGGATGCAACCTTGATGATGCAAGCTGAGACTGCATATCTCAGTGATGCAATGTCAGACACAAAGCTCTCAATGGAGCTAGTGACGTCACTGTGAGGGGTAGGGTTAGGGGTGGGGTTAGGTGAGTGCATTAAAACGCATTGGATGCAGCTCAGATTGCACTGCACCAGGTCTGCATCCAGACCTGTCTCCAATCCTCAGCCTAAATAAAGATATCTTAATTACACACCATCTAGATATCTTAATTAGTAGTGAAGAAGTGGAGAGCATGAGACTGATTCCTGTGAGACTCCAAAGACAGACGAGTCTTCGCTGACATCATGCATTCTCCAGCCTCCAGCGCCTAGATTGCAGCTCTGCACAAGACGTTTGGCCATTGGAGAAAGGGTTGTGAACAACTGAGCCTGGTTTCTCTCAAGGTTTTTTATCTTTCACTTTTGCCAATTGGTGAAGTTTGTTCCTCGCCACTGTCGCCACTGGCTTGCATGGTTCGGGACTTGTAGGGCATCAATGGATTTGCTCTTCAGTGTCAGGACTCTCAGCAGTGAATATTAAACCACACTGAACTGAACCTAAACTCTGAAAACTGAACGGACACTGTCTCAATTCACTACAATCTTCTATGTGAAGCTGCTTTGATTAAATGTACATTGTCAAAACACTATAGAAATATAGATTAAGTTAATTGAATAAATAACACACATCAAACCATTTGGAACATTTTCCTGTGGGAAAAATGATCACGTGACTTTTTGCTCAAATTAAAGCTTTCTGTTTCATTTGCATTACTCATATGATCCACCTATAATTTTAACATGTAAAGCTCAAGAGATTCGCCGTGATGTACTTTTAGATTTTCTGTTTTCAAGCCCACGACAAGGTGAAAGGAATCTAAATTGATGAAATACTCACAACCGATGAACTTTAATAACATGCATGCATTTATTCAAAACAGATGATGCATGCAATGATAAGGTAAAATGTAGCCTAATCAAAAGGTAGAATAATTCGACACAAACAATTTTAGCTGTAAAAACCCTTCCAGTTATCTAGAATAGATTTTTATAATATTGATAAGATAAGATAAGATAAGATAAGATGATGTGAGCCAAAGGTTAAAGGTTCTGTTCAAGGTAGGTCTGTAAAACGTGATGTTGATAAAAGTATCCTGAAAAAACACAATCCCTTTCCTCAACTCTTGTGTGCTCATGTTTAATTGTCCTAACTACACCTTTAAATGACGCCGTTTATTAGTCTCCTGTGCTGTCCTTATATAAAGGGTGATGAGCACCTTTTGCCCATTTAGGCATCCTTGTCTTCTCTTTGGGAGAACATTTTGTAAAGCTTTTTATATAAAGGTGAGTCAGTTACACATTATATTATTTATTCATTGACTGATTTAAAAGATTTGTGCATAAGTTTGTGTGAGATTTGACACTCACTGATTCCAGTGGCTTCTATTTTCGTATACTGAGTTTGTACTACTTTTTCTTGTTCTACACTGTTACACTATCTATTGAACAACCAAAGTAATAATTGATCACTTAGATGATATTACACATTTCCATAGTATGTTATTGCATGACATTTGTAACTTCCAATCCTGTTTTTCTAAATCTTAAAACAGTATAAAGCGCCTATATATATTAAAAAGTGCATTCAATTTATTTGAATCAGGACCTGGATATACCAGGTCATTCCACTGTGGCGACTCCGGATTAATAAAGGGACTAAGCTGACAAGAAAATGAATGAATGGTCACCAGTATTAGTACTTAAAGATGGTACTTTTTTTTCCTTCTTTTTTTCTTATCTACTGTCTGTTGACTTATTTACTTATATTCTTATTTTTAAGGATTACAATAATTTCTCTAACCCATTGCACATTTTTTGGTCAAACTTTATTTTGATGGTCCGTTTGTTGAATTGAAGTTACATTGCAACTAATTGTCATTAGATTATAAGTAGACTGTTAGGTTAGGGTTAGTGTAAGTTGGCATGTACTTGCAAAGTTCCTTATAGTCAGTTAAATGTCTGTTGAATGTCAGTATCAACAGGTATTAAGTAGACAGTCTACTAATACTCAAATGGACCATCGAAATAAAGCATTACCCATTTTTTTTGTAAAACTTGCCTTTGATTATGTCTGTAAAAGTACATTGTACAATATTTTGATAAACATTTTCTGAAAAAAAGTGCATCATGAAGCTGATTTCACCCTAATAAAACAAGCTTTTCTTGACCTGTTTACTCCTTTCTTGCAGAGCAATGGCAATGCGTGTTTTTGTCCTGCTTCATATTTTTGTGATGCCATATTTTACAGGCACAACTACAACTAAAGGTAAAGATGTCACACAACATTGTTTTATTGCATTCATAATTTTTTTATCTCAAACATTTTACAGTTTTATAATGCGCCTCATCATAAATGCATTTCTTCAAGTCAAGTCAAGTCGAGCTTTATTGTTATTGTGTTACATGTGTGGACATACAGAAGAACGAAATGTTGTGTCTCGCAGGACAATGGTGCTATAAATTAATCTTAAATACAAACACAACACTGGACATAAGAGCTATTTAAAAAAATATTTGCATAACTTACATAAGATACTTAACTATACACATAAGACCGGCTATACAAGTACTTTGTGCAGGATATTGTACAAAAGAGGTATTTAAGGTTGAATATTGTGTTAACGTTATTTAAGGTTGAAGCAAGCAGTGCAACATGATTGTCGTACGTTAGATGGAGTTTAAATAATGTGTCAGGTGCATAAGAGAGAAGAGTGTTTCTACAGTGTTTACAGCTCATCATAAATGATGGGAATGTTAAAGTTATATAATATTTATGTGTCTACATAGAAAGAAAATGCTACATTTTGACGACAGTGCTTTGTCAATTGCAGCTAGAAATCTGGCTTTAAATGGCAGGGCCACACAATCAGACCTGATCAAAAATCCATGGACAGGAGAGGCCCATGCCAGTAATGCTATTGATGGAAATCATGATGCAGATTTTTTCCATGGATCCTGTACTGCCACTGAAATACAAGATGATCCATGGTGGAGGTTAGATTTACTAGACACATATGTGGTGAAATCCATAACTATAACAAACCGAAAAGACTGCTGTCCCGAAAGACTTGATGGAGCCGAAGTCCACATTGGCAACTCTCTGAGGAACAACGGCAACAGCAATCCACTGTAAGGAAACCATAGAGGAAAGGAGATCTCAAAGAACGGCATGATCAGGCTATATTATGCAAATCAATTGTCATTTTTGTGCAGGGCAGCAAAGATTTCATCCATTCCAGCTGGAAGATCCCTCACTTTCAAATGGAAGAAAGGCATTTCAGGACGTTACATCAATGTAATCTTACATGGCTCCAATCGACTTCTTACCCTCTGCGAGCTTGAAGTTTACGGTTATCCAGCTCCTAATGGTGAGAATTTATTTAGGGATTTATCAGAATTTGATTGAGACACTTAGAAAAATAATGAATCAACCTACATGAAAAAATAGAATAGTAATTTTTAGTAAATTTACTGTCTTTTTGAACCATACTACATGTGTATTTTAAGGTATGTAATGATTAACAAAACTTAAGAAATGCTGTCGCATACTGCAGCATTAACTATCATGAAACTGTAATAAATAATGTAGTATACTTTATTTATTTATTTATGTTTTACCTCAGTAAATTGTGGTGTATTACCCTATAGTTGTAGAAAACCTAGTACAGTATTTGGTCATTTGTTTATAGTTAGATGTTGTATTACCACTAAAACAGTAGAATTACCACAACAGATTAATTCAAGTTTTGCATGGTTGCAAAAAAGCACTGTAAACAATCCATAAATTGACAGTTTTCCGTACTTCATAATTTTTTCCCCCTTTTATTTATGATTTTGAATTGCATTATGGGACATTTTTAAAAGTATAAAGTGATATATAGTTGGGTCAGGGGCGTTGCTAGGGTCGAAAGGGGTAAGGGGCTTAGCCCCAAAGAAGGCATCCAAATATTGTTGTAGCTGAATGAATGAAATTAAGATCTGAATAAAAATAAAAAGGCTTCAACTGACCATTTACACGACTGCGGCAATAAATGGTCTATATGTGTTCTTCCGGCCATCTTAGTTATTTTCATAAGAATAAAGTTGATTTATAATCTGATGCTAACTGACATAGCATGCTACAGTAGAATCTTTCGGTTGAGACGTTACACATTTCCACGTTGGCCAAAGTCCCTCAATCGGCCCTAACGATCAAGGCCTCCTAATCATCCCTATCCACCGAATTGGCTCTATGTCTCTCCACTCCCCCTATAGCTGGTGTGTGGTGAGCGCACTGGCGCCATTGTCCTGTGGCTGCCGTCGTCGCATCCAAGTGGATGCTGCACACTGGTGGGCGTGTGGAGAGACCCCCCTCATGATTGTAAAGCGCTTTGGGTGTATGGCCATACACAATAAATGCACTATATAAATACACATTACAATATAGCTATACAATAATAAGCTGCACATTTTATTGATTACAGTTAAACCAAAACTACACACATTTTATACTGTGAAAATAAATATTAAGCTTCATCAGCATTTAGAGCAAATCAGTTTCACGAAACAGTTGATTACCTCATCAGCTTCTGCTCCTCAAAATAACGAATGAATGACGAATGTGTAGTGGTTGCCGTGTGATAACAGTGCCACTCTTACCTGCCGGTAGAAACAGGTACTGCTGAACAGCTGACTATTTAAATACGCGACAATCTGTGTGATGTGATGTGTAATCTGTGTGATGTATGCGGTAATTTGAAGTACTTGGATAACAAAATAAATATTACACAACCTATTTTTTTAACTGCAACATATCCCAAAAGATCAGGGGCTTTTGACAATACATCAGGGGCTTAAGCCTGCAAAGCCCTCAACCCCCACCCCTGCAACGCCACTGGTCTGGGTTGGTGTTACATATATACCTTGTATATAAACCTTGTAATAAACTGGCAGTACATTTTCGGTTATTTTACAGATGCATTTGTCTATATATTGTTTCTTATACATTCTCAGAAATAAAGATACAAAATCGGTAGTACCCTTTTAAAATGTACATTTCAACAGGTCCTTAAAGGTATTTCAATACCGTACAAATGTGTACCACAAACTTTTGAAAAGGTACCACCTCAGTGACAGATTTTATACCTTTATTTCTGAGTGTGTACATTATACTATTTTATACTACTAAAATGTTAAGATGTTAAGTCACTTTGTTAAATTGTAGCGTTGAATTTTCAGCATCAAAACACAACAGAGCAGTGATCAAAGTCCCATAATGCAATTCACAATCATAAATAAACAGAAAACACTTGTGAATCTTAAAATACGGAAGCTGCTTACTAACAGATATTTCATTTGGGAAAGCAGAAATGTCCTCCCTGTGTTTCTTCATTTGATGAGAAAATAAATTTAGTAAAGTGATCATTTAGACTGAACAAAGTCTAGATTTAAATGACAATAACTGTGAAACTCATCCATTGTTGTAGGTGAAAATGTTGCTTTAAGGGGTAAAGCTACACAGAGTTTCCTCTATGGAAACGGTTTTGCATCCAATGCAAATGATGGGAACAAAGATGGTGTTTACACTCATGGATCCTGCACACACACTCAAAAGACCCTCAACCCCTGGTGGAGACTGGACCTGCTGAAAAGGCACAAAGTGTTTTCGGTGGTCATTACAAACACAAAAAACAATCTTCCTGAAAGATTGAATGGTGCAGAAATCAGAATTGGAGACAGTCTGGACAACAATGGCAACAACAATCCCAGGTAAATAAACTGAGCTCTAAACCTTCTTGTTATCTGTTCATAATTCATTCATTCATTCATTCATCCATTCATTCATTTCCATTCGTCTTAGTCCCTTATTTAAACTATTCCAGCATATCTGTTATGCAGTGGATGTCCTTCCAGCCGCAACCCAGTACTGGGAAACACTCATACACACTCATTTACAAGCACACACAAAATTTAGTTTACCCAATTCACCTATAGCGCATGTCTTTGGACTGTGGGGGGAACCGGAGCACGTGGAGAACATGCAAACTCCACACAGAAAAGGCAACTGGCCCAGCTGGGACTTGAACCAGCGACATTTTTGTGTGAGGCGACTGTGCTAACCACTGAGCCACCGTTCCACCATGTAAATTACTAATTTAATGATTTACTTAAACTGTTAGTAACCAATAAAGTGTGACAATGGGTTACTACCGCAGGCTTGCTAGCAACATACGCTTTATGCACACAATACAATGTCCAATCTTGATAAGGTATTTAAACTTATTTCATGAACAATATAGAAAAAAATACTTAGCCTAGCTTCCTTTACCTGTGTGTGTGTGTGTGTGTGTGTGTGTGTGTGTGTGTGTGTGTGTGTGTGTGTGTGTGTTTTAAAAACGTATTGCTTGCATTTAATTTCTCATTGCTGTTTGCTTTCAGAGTTCCTCAATACGTATTTTTTTTAATCTTTCTTCAGATGTGCTACAATCTCTTCCATTCCTGCTGGTTTTTCCAGTACTTTTGATTGTGATGGGATGGAAGGACGTTACATTAATGTTGTTATTCCAGGACGAGAAGAATATCTAACACTGTGTGAGGTTGAAGTTTACGGATCGCCACTGGACTGACAAGCACTTTAAAAAGGATTATCCTTTATGTTTTTCACAATCCACTTAAAGTAAAAGCAAATGTTGTATTAAAGCAGTTTTATTAATTAAAACACATTGTCAATGATAACTGCAAAAAAGAAATTTGTATGTTGCACTTCTGTGAAGGACATTTAAAATGAAAACAATGTTTTAGCAATGTAGAAAAAAAATACTTGAACATGATCTGCACTTTTTTTAAGAATAAAGGTTCTTTTTGCCATTGATGGAAATGCCTGCCACTATTTTTGCTCTTCATTGGAAAAAATGAAAAATAATTAATAAATGAAAATATAATAATCAATACTGCTTTGCGAGATACAAGATATGTCTCCTATATTGCTCTTATCTCTCTTTTGCAACTGTCATACATGATGCCTAGCTCATATTTTCTATTATCAAGAACTAAAAAAATGTATGTGTGAACACTTTTAAACTGGTATCACATGTAATTGGCATGGTAAGGAATATAACTATGGCAAATAAGTGAGAACCCACATGGAAAGAACCTATATAAACATGTTTTAATATAGGATTTGATATAGGTTTTTAATATATGTGACACATATGTACATATAATAAAGGGAAAACGGCCAATTTTATATATGTCACATTTTTTAAAAACCTATATCAAAACCTGTATTAAAACATAAATGTTTATATACAGTACACTGTAATAAAAAAATGTAATTTTACGATTTATTTCCGGCAGCTGGGGCGCCGGAAAAAAAGTAAAATAACTGATATTAACTTACAGAGATTTACTAATGGTACTAACACCTTATAGCTAAAAAGCAGATATAAAATGTAAAAGGTTTTGTAAAACAAGACACATTTGGGAATCCTATGTGCAAAATTAATAGTTTTTTTGTAATTAAAGGCACAATATTTTGTGATGGCAGAGTATTTTGCAAACTGTAATAACCTACATATGTCAAATAAAACATGATCGTTTCATAGTAATAAAAAACTATTGCATTTACAAAATGTCATAATGCCCTCCAGTTCTCATCTGGAAGAAATGTGATTTAAGGCCCAGCCTGACCCCTAGTGGAAAGCAACAAAGCATGAACCCATGTTATGACTTGTGCTCACCTGAAAAAAGTGATAAAGCACTACTAGTGAACATTCATTGAGCAATTAACCACAATGTTTAAGGGGACAATTTCCCTGCCTAAAACAGTTGAAGGTTCTTTATACTGCAGAGTGCAGACTTGTATTTATTATATTATTTTGATGTAGCCTATATCTCATAATTATGCATAAATAATATTATCGTACGCACCTCTTAAACATAGTATTTACACACATTATTTAGAGCGACAGCTTACTTCCCTGTTGCTAATGAGGATGGATATATTAGCTATAGTCTATTACGTGTTTTAATCGGCTGACGTCATTAAATTTCACCAGACTCTCCATCTTTCAAACAAGTGTTTAAGATATGACAAAGAATTCGGTTATTCTTAAGCTAATCTTATTTACTCCGCAAAGCCATTATATTATTATGTTATTTTAGCTTCATTAATAATCTGAATTTCTCAAAACAACGATGTTTTTTTCTTACTCGGCTTTTAAAGGATTCCCAGCATTCCAGGTCATCGCGGATCGTAAAATGCCATGTAGCAGTACTTAATCAGACGTACCAGAGACGTTTTGCCACTCGTCAATGCCACTTAATAAAATTATCTTTGCTCATATTTTATTCCTCTCTCCTTAATAACTATTTACAACACTCTCAAGGGCGAAATCCATTTTGTACCACTACACTTAGCAGAAACCCTCGTGATATGTAATTACCCTTTCTGAGAAATAATAATGAGAAAATGGTCAAAATAATACCGTGGTTCATGCCATTCATCCAAAGACCACATTTCCCAGAATGCACTGGATTCCGGAAGTTCAACCTGTACTCCTGTGCTCCACATTTCGCTTCAAGATTTAGAAGGTAAATCTAAACAAAGATGAATCGTTAAGTCAAACAACAAATTAATTATATAATTTCTCTTTGCGAATTTATTCTCGACATACCTGAATGATTGGAATTATGTTTGTCTGATCGGGATCTTTATTATTGACTAACGTTGCTTATTTAAACATTAATTTCAGCTGAAATAAGTCATGTGAGTGATTTCTGATGTATAATATGTGTTTTCATTTGGTTAAATGTTAATATAGCTCTGCACTACTAGTACGTATTATCTTAAACTGTGTATAATACAACCCAGTTGCTATTCTGAATCTCTAGAATGAAGAAGGAACACCAAGATCTTGTTTTGAAGGCATGTGGAGCAAAGTCTCTGCAGATTGGTGCAAAGATTCAGACTTTGTGGAGCGGTTATGGTGAAATAATAAGAGTCCATCTGGAGGGATGTGACCATCCATCTGTGGTTGTCAAACATGTGATGTTTCCTCAAAACCAGAAGCATCCAGGAGGCTGGAACACAGACATTTCTCACCAGCGCAAAGTGCGATCTTATCAGGTTGAGACCTATTGGTACCAAAACTACACTACCAATGAAAACTGCAGAGTTCCTCTTTGCCTCGCTGCCAAGTCATTTGGTGAAGAGCAGTTGATTGTTTTGGAGGATCTCGATGTCGCAGGATATCCAGTGAGAAAAACCAATGTTAATGATGCTGAAATCAAAGCCTGCCTGAGTTGGATTGCCAACTTTCATGCTCTTTTTCTTGATGTCACCCCAGAAGGACTTTGGCCTATAGGCACATACTGGCATTTAGAAACAAGGCCTGAAGAACTTGAAGCCATGTCAGACCAAAAACTCAAAGCAGCTGCTGGAGAGATCGACAACATCCTCAGCAGCTGCCGCTTTAAGACAATTCTGCATGGTGATGCAAAACTCGCTAATTTCTACTTCTCCAAGGACGGTTTACAGGTTGCGGCTGTTGATTTCCAGTATGTAGGTGGTGGGTGTGGGATGAAGGATGTGATTTACTTTTTAGGCAGCTGTATGGATGAACGAGAGTGTGAAAAGAGAGCGCCTGGCCTTTTGGATTACTATTTTTCAGAGCTGCAGAAATCCTTTGTAAAGAAGGTTGACTTTCCAGAGCTGGAGAAAGAATGGCGAAACATGTTCGCTTTCGCTTGGACTGACTTTCATCGCTTTCTTCTTGGGTGGATGTCAGGACATCACAAGATTAATAAGTATAGCAAAAGACTTACACAAGAGGTTTTGAAGAAGCTAAAGCAATCTCTTTGAATGTTTGGGGGAAAATATGGTGTGGTATTTACACTTGAGGGTAATTGAACATTGAGACTGTACCATATAAGATGCTGGTTGATTTATTGCATAATTGATGTATTTGCTTGTGAACACTTTTTTTGTGAAACTAAAATGATAATTTTATTTATTCATTTTGTAGTCTGTGTTGTTTTTTTATATCAAAGCATACCTCACACAGATATAAACACACTTATTTCTTGTATAGAAATATTTTATAATTAGATTCTAATTATAAAGGCATAGTTAGGAATGATTTAATTAGAAATGCACTATAATTGAGTATAGTGGTCGCTATAGTGGTCATTATAATAACCAGGCCCTTAGCCAAGGGTTGTTCGGGTGGTTCAGAAGACCCACCCCTCACTGACAAAGGTCTGGAATTTGTCTCATACATGAGCTCATTTGTCCTATTTCGACTGCTATGCCATCATAAATAGTAATAATAATCCATTGATAAAGGTTTTAAGACCAAGCAGAATTCTCCGTTGGCTGCCGCTTCGATGTGACTTTAGCTAATCAGTTTTGGCCAAAGCAAACAATTATTTTTCATGAATCCAACATCCAGCTGTGCAAAAAACATACAATCTGATGTAAGTGAAGTAATCTTTTACTACTGTATTGTTTTTAAAATTGAGAAAACATTTTACAAGTAACTTTTATTGTAAATCTGAATACTAATTTGGCTATTGTTTTAAATGTACTTTGTACCCACCCCCTTTCTGACAAAGTTCAGAATTTGGCACCTATATGAGCTCATTTGTTCCATTTTTGATCTGATGCCATCATAAATTGTGAAAATAACCAGTAGTAGAAGGCTTTAAGAAGAATAACCAGTAAAAGAAGGCTTTTATTATTTAAATGGACAATTTCTGATTGAGGAAATGAACTGCCCAGTTTGTTTTTTTGCCTACAGGCTACAGTTTTTCATTTAAAACAAGTTTTGACATATTCCCTTTTTGTTGTTGTTATTTTTTGTGTGTGATGGATTAATAAATTAGCATTTAAATTTTTTGTTTTCATATGTCTAAAATTCTAATCTCATTACAGAACTTACAGTTTAAATGCCCATTTGTAAATAAACACATTTTTGGAAACAAACAACAACAACAAAAAATAGTATGATAAGCACTTTGACAAAATGTAGGAAGTTAAGCTAATCCAGCACAAATTAGAGCTTAAAATGTCACTAAAATGCAATATTTAAACCTCGAATCACAGCAAAAAGTTTTTTTTAATAGGCTGGCTAAGGGCCTGGAAACATTTTATGATTTGACTAGATTTTTCTTCATAAAGGCACACGTGTATGACGTTTGAAATGTATGAAGATATAAAGTGACAATAAATTATATTTGTTTAGCCATATGTTACGTCATCGAATGATTCTTAAATACGTCTGACAATATTTATTTGTTGTATAAATAATTGTTACTCTGAATGAGATTTAAGTGGTTGTCTTGTTTCCCTCAGTTTAAAAAGTTGCATTGTCCATAAATGTTGTTTCCATGAACCGGCATCTGTCTTTTGAGAAGAAGGCTGAACCAGGAACAGCGTACAATAACCGATATAACTTCAATCAACACGAAAACAATACTTCATAGCTGATCTCAGGTCAGCTCATACGTGCTCCATCTCTGTATGTGGAAACATCTCCAAATGTACGGAACTGTCCGCTCTGTTCTACTGTGCTGACGACACTTCCGGAGTTACGCCCGACTCCATTTTACACGAAAACAATCTTTGGGGGAAATATTTTCACTCGGGTGCGTATAATTTCAATGTCGTCTCCAAATGCCTTCAGAATGTTGTTTTATTCTTAGTATTAACTCATTTGTGTCGTTTTATCTGTATGAGGGATTAATTTCGAGTCAGTAGCTCAGTGGCTAGCTAGCTTGTCACAGTCGTCTGATGTTTGTTTCTGTGTATTTACAGTTCGTTGTCTCATAAGCAATCAATGTTATGAGAAAACCTTAACAATTTGTGTAGATTTTCTGATCAAGAAGGCTAACAGCTAGTCTGAGGTCATTATATGTGATGTAATGTTTTGTTTAGATACCAGTCTTGAATCTGTAGCTGTCACGAACATATCCTAATAATTTTTAAACGTACTGATTTATGTCACTCGATAATTTTACTTTTGTTGAATAGCTGCCATTATTATTTCTTAAAAATTCTACTTTATGAGTTATTACATTGATCAATTACAGTCCTAATTTATTTAGCCAATTTTTTATTATTATTTTATTACTGAACACAGCTTGGACACAAACTGAAAATATGAGGCGTCAAATAGATGCCACGCTTTGTGTCAGCTGTTAAGAGTGTAATAAGCTTATGTTCTCATTCATCTACCTAAGTGCCTTCATTCCAGCATGCGGTGTATGATTTTACTGGCCTGTCTACATGTAAAACTGGTATTTTATAAGGTGTCACATTTCATTTACGAGTATCTAACTTCAGTCTTTTTCTTCCTAGGCTGACAGAGTGCATCCACACCTGCCTCCGCCACATTCCTCTCACTGATAGACATGCTGTTGTACGTCAAATGTTGAGTGATGAGACTGTCTGGAGAGCAACATGAGGGATACTTTTACCATTTATCAGCCATGAATCAAGACTGAGGAAGAAAAATATCCCTGCCCTTGAACTGCGATTTCCTCCGTTTCAAAGCTCAAGAGCTGCTTTATTATGAAACATGGACCAGGGTACAGTTGACAGCCCCGTTACTCTTGTCATCAAGGCACCCAACCAGAAATATGACGACCAGACCATCAATTGTTTTTTGAACTGGACAGTAGAGAAATTGAAAAAACACATTTCCAATGTGTATCCTAGCAAACCGGTGAGTTTACAAAATTATATAAATTATTATTCTAGAATTAAATAAGTCTGCTTGATGCCAGTTGTTCCACAAGAAGTGTAAAGTATTTGTGTGAATTCATTGAGTTTTATAATAGGATGTGTTTGGCTCTTGGCATGATTTATTTGATTAAAGATGTAATTTGGTGTGGCTGATCTGTTAATACAGTTTGTTGCGTAAATGCTGCCATCATAATCCTGGTGCCCACCAAAAAAAATGCTTGGTTGTCTGTTGTTAAAGTGTTGTCTGATTGACAAGCAGCATCTACATGTGTTCAAAATAATCTAAAATGCCAAATGGGATGAATTTATGTTGCATTTTCTAAAGCAGGGTGTCCAAACTCGGTCCTGGAGGGCCGGTGTCCTGCAAAGTTTAGTCAAGTAGGTATCGCTGCAGCCCGGAGATCTCCAAGTGATTATACCGCAATTAGGTTGGGTTTAGGTGGTGTAGGTGGTGCAGATATTAATAAAACACCTCCATTTATATTCTTCTCAGTTTAGTTCCAATTCCAATCAGACACACCTGGGCTAGATAATCAAGCTCTTACAAGGCTTTCTAGAAACATCCTTGCAGGTATGTTGAGGCAAGTTGGAACTAAAATCTTCAGGACACTGGACCTCCAGGATTGAGTTTGAGAACCCTTGGCCTAAAATAAAACTTACTATTTAACTTTTCTTAAGCTTTTCTCTTGTACGGTGGCTCTAAATTGTCAAAATACCTCTCAAAACGCTTTTTCGGACATAACTTATTTGTAAATATGTTCATTACTGTAACACGTTTTATTCAAGAATATTTGACTTGGTTTCACTTCTTAGCTCTTTCCTTTTCATTTTATTTAAAATATATTTATTTCACTTGTTAATGAAATCTCATATCGTTATTATTATTTTTATGGAACAGTCAAGTTGCTTGTTAAATGTCTTTGCCAAAGAAAAAGAAATAATTTATTTTTGGCATGCTGATTTATATGAATGTAGATCTATATCAGGGGTGACCAAACTTTTTTGTTAATTAATTTATTGAATTTTTAAAAATAACTAGAAAACTATGCTTTATATCAACTAATACAGTATAATTTTCTTTACATTTTTTAATGAACTTATTACAATAAAAACAAAACTATTTCATTAATAACAGTATGGAGTTATACTAGTTTTTGAAATAGAATCAGATTCATTTACAACATTAAATTGAAACATTTAAGTCAGTTTGCTTTTTTGTAGCTCAGCAATAAAATAAATAACCATAAATAAAGAAAAGTTTATGTCAGATGGGATGGTGGGTTACAATGGGCCAACTTTTCTCTGGTCTAAATAATCACCTTCCAATTTTGAAATTATTGCTTTTTTTGAGTAGGCTATTCTAAGATCAGTTCAAACATTCAGTTTAAAAAAAAAAATAAAAATCAGTTGTTTACTGTATAAAAATATAATATTTTAAAATATTTATGTTTATCGGCTTATATATTGGTTATCAGCCTCCAAATCGGTTATCGGTATTGGCTAAAAAATCCATATCGTTGCATCCCTAATTTGAGTAAATGGACAAAACAATCAGCCAATACCTGTTTTTATTCTCATCATAGTTGACATTCCATACAAGTACTGACCTCAAAATCATATATCATTAAAACAAATCTTTGTTTGCGTGTGACTCATGAATTTCTGGTGCTATTTTGCCTTGTTTTCACATTTATAAGCTGTTTACTAATTTTCAGCTTATAAGAATTACATTATGTGTGCACATTTAGTTCTGTTGCAAAATATCTTCCATTTAACCGCTTTTAATTTTGTAGCTTAAAGTTTGGTCTTAAAAATGAACAACTCTAATTTAATGTACTAAATGTATATGTATGTTTTCCTGATTGGGGTCTAATAATCATTACGGCAGTATTTTAGGACTTCTTATAGATATGAGTAGAAATAATGGTGGTTTGGTGGTTTAATTAGGTTTGGTGTTATTCTGAAAGTGTTGTCAGGAGAAGACTATGAAATAGTTTGACTACAGGAGATGGCATTCAGATGCCACCTGCTCAACAGGAATGTTTGGCATCACTGGTATTTAGCCTGAAAGCTTTTTTCTGAAAGCAGACCTCTGTGGTTCACATTCAACTTTGTTATATGTACTATAAATAGTGAATGCTTATTTGCACAATATTATTTCAGATTTCAATGAACGTCTTTATAATGAAACCCTCAGCACCATACATGTCTAATTATAGTGTTTATGTTCCACTTTTTAGTTATCCAAGGACCAGAGACTTGTCTATTCTGGACGACTTCTGCAGGATCACTTGCAGTTGAGGGATGTGCTAAGAAAGGTACACTTTATATCCCGATCTAATATGCAAAACAAAGTTTGAAAAAGAAAGTTTGATGTCGCTTCAAGTAGTTCATGATTATCAACATGCTGAAATTGTTTTGTTGAAACATTTTGTTCAAACAGAGTCTAAATCTTTTGAATCACAGTGTCATGATTTTTCTATCTCTATTGATGGGACTGTAAATAGACCATCTCTCACCCACTGCAAGCAATTATTGGGTTGATTTAAAATTCACTCTTTAAATTTATAGATTTTACTGCAAATAAGTAAGCATGCTAGACTAGTCTATCTTTTGAGAAAAGTTTAAGTGCTCCAGACGTGGCTTCAGTTGTCATCCATGATGAAGATAGAGTGATTGATTTTAGCAGTTCAGTTACCACTGTCTTTTATGAAGCACCACAACACTCCAGGGGTCACCAAACTTGTTCCTGAAGGTCCGGTGTCTTGCAGATTTTAGCTCCAACCCTAATCAAACACACCTGAACAAGCTAATCAACCTCTCACTAGGTATACTTGAAACATCCAGGCAGGTGTTTTGAGACAATTTGAAGCTAAACCCTGCAGGGACACTGGACCTCCAAGACCGAGATTGGTGATGCCTGCTCTACACCAAATCAATTGTGCCAAAATTGAACTGATTTTATCTAGACTGAACACAGAATTACAATCACCTGCAAACTGTCTCGTTCTGTCCAAATCATCAGTTTGGTGTCTGACCCTGTCTTTCTTTTCTTTTTTGATTATCTGTCACTCTGGATGTGTGTCACAATATGCTATAAATATCTGACGATACTTCAGTTACACACTGATTTTAAAACTTAACCTAGCATAGTGGCTGAAGACATCCATTTGATGCATTTCTACCATGACCAACAGCTAAAAATGGACGCATAAATAATTTTAGTTCATTCATTTATTTTCCTTCGGTTTAGTCCCTTTATTTGTCATGGGTCACCACAGCTGAATAAACCGCCAACTTTTCCAGCCCTTCCAGCCACAACCCAGTATTGGGAAACACCCATACACCCTTGTGAAAAAACTTGGTCCCCCCGGCGTCTTCAGCCTTTTTAAATAAATTAGGATTACAAGATCTTAAACTTCTTGGAGGTTTATAGGGATGCAAGTGAGCTGATAGATAAGTATCTGAGATATCTGATAGAAGACAAACAGAAGAATTAAATAACACAGCGAATTCTGCCGTTGTTTAAATGTATCTATTGAATTCAGGTTGTTGTAGTGTTTTTTTTTTTTGCCTCTTCTCATGACCGGATTTCATCAATTCCAACAGCAAGATGAATACCACATGGTCCACCTGGTGTGTGCTTCACGAAGCCCTCCATCATCTCCAACTTCTGACAGCCACTTTAGCACCACTGACTCCAGTTCTTCAGTGAGTACTTCAAATAAAAAGCACAGGCATTGAATAATAAAAGAGGAGTGTCATTCCATGAAGAGTTTCTTTTCATGCTGTTTCCTTCTTTTTAGACGTCAGACAGTGCTGGTCCATCTTTGTCATCTACCCCCAGTCAGGAAGCCCAGGCCAATTCCGATGGTCTACGGCACAGAGGGAATCCAGCAGCAACTCACGGCCTCAATCCTGCCCCTACTGGTGTGATGCAGAGGTAAAAAGACAAATTCCAATCACTTCTTCAAAGCAAATGATACTGAGCTGTTTTGAGGCCTTTGTCATCAAGAGTTTTTTTGTTTCACTCAGACCTGAAGGAATGCCTCTTCCCATGCAAGGTGGTCCCGCTGCTGGCTTCCCTACCCACCCTATGTACATGCCGATGCAAATGTTTTGGTGGCAGCAGATGTATGCCCGCCATTATTATGTCCAATAGTAAGTTACTTCTGCCAAGCTGTGTTAAGCTGTTTCAAGCTGACACTTCAGAAACATATACTATAGTTTGTAGTAATTAGATTTAGGAAAAGACTTAAATATTCATTTTAAATATTACTTAAATATTACTTAAATATTACTCTTATTTAAAGATTAAATAAGAGTAATAACAATAACATTTAATAAGAACATTAAAGTCATGAAATAATCTTCAAAATTTTTCAAAAGTAATTTGTAATTTTCAAAAGTTTTTTTGTGCCAAAAAAGGTTCTGTATTTATACTTTTAAAAAAAATATTTTTTTTTGCTCAATTTTACTTTCTCTGAAAAACACATTTGAATGGGCATTACCTCTGACTGAAACAGAGGAAAATGCCCACTGCTATCATTAGCAGGTTTCATCACACATTGAACGACATGATGTACTTTAAAAAAATTAACGGTAAAAATAAACAGTATGGTAGCACAGTGACAGTTTCCTCCACAAACACATTGTGCAAATGTGATGAAATGTAATCAATTAGAAAACTCTCGATCACATCCAACTCTATCTCTCTGGTACCACCCTGCACCCGATTAAGCACTATTGGAGCCAGATCTTGTAGCTCTGTAGCTCCTCAGCTATGTAACTCGCTTTCATTAGATTTAAGGAACAGTGATCGTTTTCACACTTTTAAATCCCATTTTAAGACCCATCGTTTTAAGCAGGCTTTCTTATGATTATTCTTTATATTTAAGATGTGTTTGTATTTGCAACTCTTTTCAACTATTTGAAATTATTTTTGCCAACTTTTTATTAATTGTTTTTGCTATGTTTGATGTCCAGAAAGGTGCCATTTATAAATAAAATGATGTATTATTATTATTGTGTAAATGTCAGTATAACATGGGCAGAGTTTAAGAGACTGCATGGTTTTATTGGAGTGTAACTTCTTAAATGTGTAAATATCAAGAGCCTTTTGGTTTTCCGTTCAGTCACCTGTTTAAATAAATTTAATTAGTAAATTACGTAGTCAAAGACAAAATGTTGCGTAAATGTTCTTTTTTTATTATTTTTTACATTTTTTTTTCAGAATATAATACTGTAACATACAATATCCGAGAGTTTACAATATCATTTAAGGAGGGAAAAAAAGGGGAAAAAAATGAGATGAAGAATAATAAAATAAAATATAAATATTGAACAAGAACAGCAGGGTAAAGAACATTGTAAGAGTGGTCTTGCATGGTTACATACAATACTGTATACACATACACGTGTGCATACATACATTCATCAGCACTGATTAATCTCTGAATCCAAAAATTCTTTCCACTTGCTCCATAGCATAGCCCCTTTCTGTTTTTTTATTTTAGGGAAAAAGTAAAAGTTTCCATCTTCCAAATTTCTACAACAATTGCTTTCAATTCTTGTAAAGTGGGATGGGTAGGCACAAGCCATTTACGTGTAATAGCCTTCTTGGCAGCGACCAGAAATATTCTCCATAAATACGTGTCTCTAGCCTCGTGCAACTCAAAAATTCCCAAGTATAGAACCGAAAATTGAAATTGGATCTCGATCTTCAATATGGCCTCTAATGTCTTGTGTATATCCTTCCAAAACAGGTGTAAAATTGGACATGCCTAGAATATATGATGATGATTAGCCAGTTCCGAACCACAATGCCTCCAACACCCCGTTTTCACTTTATCGTGGCACTTTTGTGCAAGAGATATAAAGAAACGAATGATGTTCTTCCAAGCAAATAGTCTCCATTGGTGTGAGCCTGTAGTTTGCCATTGAGAATTACATGTTTCTAACCAGTCCTCTTCTGTTATACTACTACTTCCTTCTTTCTCCCATGTAATTCTTACATATGAGGTAGAGTCTGATCTGTAGTTTTGAAAACAATGATAAAATTGAGAGACTACTTTGTTGATAGTGTTACCCCTATATGCTGACAGAAATATTTTCACAAATGCATTTTGAGTCCAATCCCCTCTCTTGTGCACTACTGAATTAAAATAATGCCTTATTTGAAAGTATCTAAACATGTCGTTGTTATTCAACATGAACCCTTTCTATGTTCTTGATATATTTTATTGTTCATAATGTTTATGATTTAATTTTCATTTTCAATCTTCTGTGATTTAGTCAAGCTGCAATGGCAGCATCCCGGGCCTCCAGCGTGGCCCCTTCTCCCTCTCCAAGTGCTGGCCCCGCCACACAGCCAGTTCAGCCTAATGAACCTGCAGCCCCTATGGGGCCCAATCCCGCCCCTGAGGACCGACCTGCCAACCCCAACATCCAGATGAACGCTCAGGGCGGAGCCATGCTGAACGACGATGAGCTCAATCGAGACTGGCTGGACTGGATGTACACAGTGTCACGTGCTGCCATCTTGCTCAGCATCGTCTATTTCTATTCCTCCTTTGGCCGCTTCGTCATGGTCATCGGTGCCATGCTGCTAGTTTATCTGTAGGTCAAACACACACACAAGCAGAGGCTGATGTTTAGGAAGTTTAAAGATGATATTTTCATTGAGTTTTCTTAAAGTTTGTCTGTGTTTATGTACTCCAGGCATCAGGCTGGCTGGTTTCCCTTTAGAGCCGAATTGCAAAATCCAAGGGCTGAAGAAGGTGCACAAGACGAGGCTGATCAGAATCAGGATATGCAAGAGATGGTTAGTTATAGAGATTGCACATTTCTAAGCATAATAGTGTTAATAACTGATTTCGAATAACTGATGACAGTACAGAATATTTTACTAAATTTTTTTCAAGACACTGGTATTCATCTTAAAGTGCAATTTAAAGGCTTAACTAGATTAATTAGGCAAATCATTGTACATATAACAGTAGTTTGTTCTGCAGACAATCGAAAACAAATACTGCTTAAGGGGATAATATTATTGACCTCAAAATGGTTTTTAATAAATTTGAAAACTGCTTTTATTCTAGCTGAAATAAAACAAATAAGTTTTTCTCCAAAAGAAAAAAATATGAGAAATATTGTGAAAAAGTCCTTGCTCTGCAGAGAAAGAAACACAAATCACAAGAGGACTAATAATTTGGACTTTATCTGTATGTTGTTTTCACTACATAATTCCAATATTTTCATCTGTATAATCTTATTTTTCTTCTTACTTTTATTTTATTCCAGTGTGGAAAGTAGTGCCGATTTTGTATCCATACTTAGTACTATATATAAGAAATTAAGCAGTTCATTTACCCAGTTAAGTAGTGAGTATTACACTGTAGAAAAGTTGATGCGTTTACAGTGTCACGTTTACACATCCCTGCACAAACAACATGTGGTGTATTCTTCCTATTTTCGTTCGTTCCATCCAACCTTCCTTCAATTATTTGTTTGTTCCCTCCCTCCTTTATTCATTCATTTGTTCCCTTCTTCCTTCGTTCACTCGTTCGTTCATTCATATTTTTGTTCCTTCCTTCAGGTCCTTTTGTTCATTCATTCGTTTGTTCGTTCCTTCCTTCCTTAGTTTGTTCAGTCCTTCATTGAATTCTTCCTTCATTCGTTTGGTCCTTCCTTCTTTCCTCCCTTCATTTGTTCGCTCATTCTTTCATATTTTTGTTCCTTCCTTCATTAGGTCCTTTGTTCATTCGTTCCTTTGTTCCTTCTTTCCTCCCTTGAATCCGTCCTTCATTTATTTGGTTCTTCGATCCCTCCTTCCTTTTATTTTGCCCATCCTTCCATTCTTCATTCGTTCCATTTAGTCATTTTTTAAAGCTGTTTGGTGATTTCAGTCATCATACAGTCGACATCCGTAATTTTCAGTGACATGCAGTCTATAAACAGTCTCTGAATCATTGCGTGTAAAGATTTTGGACATCTTCTTGGACATTTTTAATGTTTCCAGAAGGTTTGCTGCGTTTATAAAGTGCCCATGTCTTGAGGTTGTTCAGTATGATGCGATTTACTTTCTATTGGCCCGTTTCCACTGAGTGGTACAGTACGGTACGGTACGGGTCGGTACGGGTCACCTTTATCAGGCTTGCGTTTCCACTGCAAAAGGGTACTCTTTTGGTGGGCGTGGTGTACGACAGAAAGTTTGTCGACGTCATTTTCGCTCGAGGAAAAGTCTACAGTAATGCTTTATGGGTCGTTCACAAATCATACGGGAAACACTTCTCACAAAACAGATTTTTTTTATTATACACATAAACACTGGTGTAAAAATGTCATTACTGACTGAACATGATCTGATTATAACTGCAGATCAATGATGCAAAATAGCCTACGGTCCGCGATTATATCAAATAAATAAATAAATGCAGCATATATGAGCATACAGCCCCACACAGTCTCCGATGTTACCAAATTACAGAAAAACTACACACAGCAGACATGTATGCCTTATTTAGGTTCAAAAACAATACGAAATAGAGCCCCGTCTGTGCAAACCTCTCATCTGTGTGTGTAATCTTCACCAGCACATGTAGCCTCTCCGTCATTATTCTCTCGTTAGAGAGTAACTCCGTCATTCCGAGTTTATAATAGTCCAGGTTAAGATCTTTGTTATTTCAAACATTGACGCGCACGCGGGCACAAGCGAGAAGCGAAACCTCGCGCTCGCGCTCGCGCTCGCGCTTATGGGCTCGTAACCCATAAGAATCTGCTCTTCTCTCGGCTTTGTGGCCGTTCAAGAAGACGACAAGGTTTGTTTAAGCTCGGGTCGACCATGGCTCGTTATTATATGTTGATATTATTTCGGAGCATTGCCTCTCGGCTGTGTTTTAAACATGGCGGGTCCTTTGTTTACATTCTGCTTGTTGCATGAGCAAATGACGTATCTCTGTAAGCCAATGGCGTTTAGCTGCGCGTGTAGCTCCACCTTACGGGACCCTTTCTGGGTTTGGTACCCTTTCGAAAGGGTGACCAAAAAGGGGTACGGTACGGTTCAGTTCGGTACGCTTTTAGACAGTGGAAACGGCCTTAAAAGCGTACCGAACCGTACCGTACCGTACCGTACCACTCAGTGGAAACGGGCCATATGTGTGATTTAATTGGACAGGAATCACAGGACTGATTTTTCTACTTTAGACAATGACCATAGACAAGAAAGAAAGAAAGTAGTGACTGCAGGTTGAAGGAAAGTAGTGGAGTAAAAGTACCGATACTGCACTAAACATGTACTCAAGGGAAAGTAAAAGTCCACATTTTTAAAACTACTCAGTAAATTACAATTCCTGAGAAAAACTACTCAATTACAGTAGTTTGAGTATTTGTAATTAGTTACTTTACACCACTGGTGTAATCCCACCGGATCTACATCACCCAACCTGCTTCGAGCTGGTATTGAACCGGTGACTTTCCGGTCACTAAAGCATCTTTAGAGGTCAGAGGAGTGAGGTTTTACCTGCACAGCACTTACTAGCTGGCCTCCATTACACTCACCTGCCTAAACCTCACTCCCAATCTGCGCCACCCAATCTGCTCTGAGCTGGGATCAAACCGGCGACCTTCCGCATGGTTCCGCCAACAAGGAGGCTAAAGACCATGGCCTCTAGCATTTGTCGCTAGAGCACCTTTATAGGTCAGAGGACTGAGGTTGACCTGTATAGCACTTCACTAGCTGGCCTCTGCTAAATGTGCACAGCAAGAGAGGCATTCCTTCACCAGATTAGTATATATTTTTGCTAATTCATGATGAAACTCAACCATGCCTTTTCTTTATTTGTTCCTCTGTAGGAGCGTATGATGGATGAGGGGATTGAGGATGATGAGGGCGACAGCGGAGAGGAAGGTCCCGATGATCCCATGAACGCAGGCCCGCATCAGCCAGGCTTCCTATCGGCTGCCTGGTCCTTCATCAGCACTTTCTTCACCTCCCTCATCCCCGAGGGACCTCCACAGGCTGCCAACTGAACTCAGATTCTCCACCATGTCTGTGCACAGTGGAGAGGAAAAAAAATGACAATAGCCTGAAAAATAATAATAATTAAAAACACAAACAAGTACATCATGGGTCTGCCATGTTCTGGCAAGTCTGTAATGCTGCTTCACTGGTGTTCAATTTTGCCTCATACCATTGCCTAATGCTTTTCTTCCCGCCTTTGTCAACAAGACGGGTGAGTTTTCATGGATGTCCTGTCCATGTTGTTACGAAAGATCTTTTTTTTTCTCTCAAGACTGGTTGATAAACACATAAGACCATAAGACTTAGTGAATCATGCAGTTAATTCTTTTCTCTTCTTCGTGTGTAAATAAATAGTAAATATTTACAGATATGAATATATGCATCTCATTGAAATAAGGTGTGTTTTGGAATAAAATCAGGTTTTGGTTTCTTGTGGTAATGACGTGTGTTTAATTTTACTTATTCACCACTAGCGGGCGCCACTGATTTACAAACCGGCACACTCGCAATCATGATCGATGCGTTTTGTAATAGGAAATTTTCAGTTTAACAGTTGTTTACAGGGTAAAGTCTAAACCTATAGCCGTCAGTTAAACCACTTGATTTTACCATTTAACATCTGACAGCAATGCGTTTAATAACATTCAGTTCAGTGTTCAGTAGTTTATCTTTTTATATATATTTAATGAAAAACAGGTCAGAAAAAGTAGACAAATATGTGAAGTCCATACAAAAGTTATAAAAACTTGCATAATTATGCTAACATATTTGTGTTATATGACATCAATTAACCCTTATGTGCTGTTGGGGACGTATTCATCCTCTCTGGGGTAATTTTGAGTTTAATTTGGCCATAACTGTTTCTGTGTTACAGCTAGCAGAATGCATTTAGTGATAAATCTTATTTTGACATATTTTGGGAAAATGCTTTGAAATTGTTGAAAACTCAACAATACACCCGGGACAAAAATATTGTTCTGATACATTTTTACAGCAGATTAATTTTCCTTACAAAGAAACCCATAGGAATCCTGCAGGAATATTATACAGTTTCCTATAGGATTTTCAGCTCATTTTGCTGTAGCAATACCTGTAGGAATTTTGTAAAGGAAACATTATTCTCGCAGGAATAACAAAAATGGTCTATTAAAATATAAAAACATACATAAAAACTATTGTATATATATATATATATATATATACAATAGTTTTT
>CAIGQQ010032566.1:10712715-10736317 GCA_903798035.1 Danio albolineatus
TCTGTCTGTCTGTCTGTCTGTCTGTCTGTCTGTCTGTCTGTCTGTCTGTCTATCTATCTATCATCTATCTATCTGTCTGTCTGTCTATCTGTCTATCGGTCTGACCGTCTGTCCGTCTGTCTGTCTGTCTGTCTGTCTATCTAGGAAATATTACAGCCAAAGACTTTTTAATAGTAAAACTGTAGTAAATAGTTGATCATGTTAACACATTATAATATGTTACATTACAATTTAATTTAACAATTTAATAATTGTTAATAATTAGCATAAATGTAATAATTTAGGTAAATATGTTGTTTTAATCATGACAACCTGCTGTGCCATTGGGACTAATAGACAATAATGTGTTTTAAATATACAAAGTCAAAGTCAGTTTATTGCCAATTTAACCGCATGTACAGGACATACAGAGAATCGAAATAGTGCTACTCTCAGACCCTATGTGCCTAATATATAATATTATTACAAAAAGAATTATTTTAGAAAGAAATTACAATAAATACAATTACACATATATAATAATCTAAGAACATAAGTAAAAGATAAACATTTGTAAACAACACAATTATATTTACGGGCACATGGCAAGGAGTGCAAACCAGAGTTGTGCAGACGCAAAACAGTATATAGTGCAAAAAGTACAATATAATGCAAAAAAAAAACCCAAAAAAACAAAACAAAACATGTGTAATAAGACAATAAAAGACAATAAAAGTAAAATAATACATGAATAAAATAAGACAATGATAGTAAAATAATACATGTGCAATAAGGCAATCTGACACATTGGCTATAAATGTGAAAAGAATATATATTTTAAAATGATTATTTATTATTATTTATTTATCGCTTACAGAAATTGTCCTATAATCAAACTCATGCTGAGAATTATTCACGGAACAGTGGGACAAATCTGCCAATTCCCCCCTATATCAGCACTATCTTAAACTAGCTTAACCTTATTAAATTTAAGCCTATGCAAATTCTATTAAAGAAGAAATAGGAGGTCCAAGTATTTCAAAGATTCGTCCAAATATTGGAAGCATCCCAAGTATATAAGAAACAAAAAAAAGTGTCTTAGCTGACTCCGAAATTGAATCAACCCTCTAATTATTTATGCATTTTACAAATAAAGCAAGTGCAGCATCTATAAAGCTCGTAGTAAAATTGCCACGGTCAACCAATGTCTAATAGAAGCCATAAAAAACATGGCCTCCATTGAAAGGGATGTGGTTTCACCTTAATTCAGCAGCACAGACAGCAGACGCTTCTACATCACTATAAAAACACGCTCCTTTTGTCTTACAAATTAAAAATACGATGGCATGTTGGGGAAAAACATGCAAAATTGAATGAAATGACATTAGATCTAGCTGGCAGTCCCTGCTGTGTAAATGACACTCTTATTCCTTAAAATGGACTTCCCTGGTGAACTGTTCCTTTCAATTTATTTGTCCATACCTCACGGCCTCCTCCTATATCGCTTTAATCCAATCCCCCTCTCACTGGATGTTATTTATTTGCTTATTTATTTATTTTCAAAGGATGCGACTGATTTTTATCAGAGGGTAGAAGTGGCTTTCCTTCCTGGTGAAACGGTGACTAACGACCTGCTATCGATTTGTTGGTTTGTGTGCACGATAGCGATGGCTGTGTATATTTAGAGTTATGCCGCTGATACCTCAGACGTTTCCTCCCCTGCGAATAATGCACGCGGAGTAACAAATGATAATTGGTGTCACCTCTGTGTATGATTAGTCAGGAACAGGCAGATAATTGCTGGGGATTTAGCAAGCAAATCCATTTATCCGAACTAATCAATATATGCTGTTAGAAAAAATCTAAACATGGACCAGAAGGTTGTTTTTCGGTTGGTATAAAGTAGGGCAGCACAATATATCGTTTCAGCTTCAATATTACAACTTATGCGTTTGCAATAGTCACATCGTCGGATCTGCAATGCCAAGTATGGCTTATTGTTGATCAGGAGCTTGTAGATTAATAGCAAAGTTTAACTATTGTGGATTTAGTTTATTAATTGCATTTTTTGTTATAGGTTTTTTTTAATTGCTAGGGTGCATTTCTAACAACACTATTTACATTTGCAGTTAATTCATTATTATTAGTACAAACTGCAAAACCTGGTTGATAACCTGCAAAAGCATGTCACTTGCTCAAAATGGACAGCTCATGCCTCAAAAACAAGTATTTATGTCAATGAAAGTTTCAGTGTCATCAAGTCCTGACACCATTGTTTATGAACAAGTTAGTCAAATGGCTTTGTCATGTTTTCATTATGACTGTTTACTCTGTACATATTTTCCAATGCAAAAAAGTCAGATTTTGGTGACACTTGCTGAAAATGCTCAAGACAGCACTATATACTATTTGCACAGCCATTTGAAAACTACAGTGAGGTTAGACATTACTGCATTTAGTGAGGTATCAGGGTACAAGACACTATGTAGTGAATAGGTTTCACATTTTTACTGCATATGCTTGTGCAAAAGAATAAATACACCCTTGTTTACAACAAACATAAACTCCCTTTGGGTAGAGCTGTGCACAACAGCAAACAATACTGCAGTACATATTGGAGCTGAACCTACAACATACATGTTTCTGTAAATCATTTATTATTATTCTTCTCTTTATTTTAAACTATTTCTTTTCTTCAATTTGTTTGGAGTGTTGAATATTAAGTGTTCAATAATTGCACATATTTATGTTGTCTGAGCTATTATAGTTAAATTATTATGAAATTATGCCATAAAACTTGAACTAAAATGAAATAAGGTATAATCACAGTATAAAAAATACATTTAAAACTAAAATAAAACAGTTTTTCCCTTTATGCAGTGCAGTGTAGAATTGTACTTATTAGACCTCCTGCAAAATTTGAATTCTATTTAAAATATTTCCCAAGTGCTGTTTAACAGAACCGAGAAAGTTTCACAGTATTTCCTTTAATGATTTCCTTTCTAGAGAAAGTCTTATTTCTTTTAGTTTGGTTTTCATGTATTTTTAATTCTCAGTCAATATTTTTAGCCCCCTTATAAGAATTTAAATTTTCTTTCGAAGAAACCACTGTTGTCCAATGCTTTAATTAACCAAGCTTGCCTAATTAATAAAATGTGTACCGTATCATGGCAAACAAAATATATTTATTATCACAAATTAGTTATTAAAACTATTGAGTAAAAAAATCTTAACCTCTTAACTTCCCTCTGTTAAACATCACATTTGGAAAATACTGCAAATTAATTAAAGGGGTGATCTACTACAATATCATATTTTAAACTTTAGTTGATGTGTAATGTAGCTCTGTGAACATAAACAACATCTCTGAATGGAAGAAACTCAAAGTTCAATGCTAAGGGAGACAGCGGCTATTACAGAGTTAGCTTAGCAAAGCCATACAGCGACTACAAAAAATACAGGGGACTACAAAAAAAAAACATCCTGGTTGATGTCATAAACCCTACAGATTACAAGCATACACCTTGCGCAGCAAAAGGGCGTGTCCGGATGTGCTGTAATGTAATAGCAGGATGCTTACTGGTGACATGGAGCCGATCCGGGACTCTCAGCACATTATGTTAGCTGACCAATCAGAGCCTCTTGAGGGCGGACTTTTGGAGAAACTAGGAAATATGACAGTCGTTTTCATGTTAGCTGAGTAGCTGTATATAATCAAAGTAAGATATATGAAAAAATAACATGATTTGCTACAAGTGAAGCATGAGCACACATTGCTTTGCACCCCATAAACACAATCAAGCTTTAAAAATACACTCTGGACCCCCCCTTTAAAAAGAACCAAGTGCTAATAATTTTGCCTTAAACTGTATATTCCGACTGATTATGCTCAGTCCAAATTTTATTTTCTGTTTTGTATTATTAGCGTAATATTAGCTGAATTTTAAAACTAATATTAAAAGGAAATGTAAAATTAAGATGAATTTACACACAGTATTCTGTAGACTGCAATTTACAACAATGCAAATGTTAAAAAAAAGAGTCACACTCATGCCAGCATTATTTTGGAGTGATATATATTTCTTTTTTGTTTACAAATAACATCTATCATTGCTTCAAATATTACATTAGCCATATCTTTTTATAGCTGAAATAAATATATTGCACTTAAAAAAAGGCATCAAAACAAAAAACTATCAGACGTCTCCTTATGAGTAGGACACTTCTGACTCAGAAATACACACAAACAAACAAAAATAAAAGATAACATCTGCTAATATATTGCAACTACATAACCCTTTGTACAATCTTACAAATCAAAGGCTTGAAATGTTGGAACATCACACTGAATCTGAACGAAATGTCCCAAAATGCACAAAGATCGACTGGTTATTTGCATTGCGTGGCTCTGTTTGGATGGTTGTGTATTTATGCTTGTTCGTCCTGATGTCCTCTTCTTCTGTTTATCACGGCTCTAGCGCTCTTTCTCTGTGAATCGGTTGCAGGTTGTCGATGAACTGTTGCAGGTGTGACTATACAAATTGGAATACTTTCAGCCACAAATCAGACAACTTTTCTCATTCCTCTGGGGAAGATGAGCCGATTATTTAAATGTAGCCCAATATTTACAGGTGTAGACTTCCTGCAAGCTGCTGTCAACAAAACTGGCCAACAAGCAAGTTTCTGTTTAGACGTCTAATAGACATCTAAACGTAGATGGCTAAAGCAAGGCTAAATTTAGGCTGTCAGTGAAAATCTAATAGACATCTAAGCATAGACCAAAACTAGACTAGTCACCAAATACAGATTAGACAGACTTCACACAGTCGTTCATGTTTTTGTATGTGATGACTAGTCTAATTTTGAGCCTTTCTTCGATGTCTATTAGATGTTCACTGACAGCTCGAATTTAGCCTTGTTTTATCGAAGCCATCTATATTTAGACGTCTATTAGACTTCTTTTAGAAACAAAAAATGCTTGCTGGGAGCCTTGAGAAAGAAATGGAATGTCCGTTGGTTTATATCAGCTGCTATTTACGCTGGTTTTGATGAAATTATGTTCATTGCTTTTCATCAAGAACAAAGAGTTAACTTAAATATCAAATACAAATGATAGAATCAACATTTTTGCATCCACAAACGTGTTTCCGTCCGGTATTGCAGTTTTCAGAAAGCACAGCGCCCTCTATTGTCGACAGTTCGAGTGGTTGGCAGCTCCACAGATACAGTATGAAGTGATATGCTTAAAGGGGTAGTTCACTCATAAATGAAATGGTGCTGTTCTGAGTATTTCACGGTCCAAGATGTAAGTAATGTTTTTTTAATTAAAATATTATAGAAAGTTTCTTTTTTTTTTACTGAAACTGTGATCCTTGGTTATCACAATAAATGCACGTCAATGACTACTGGCACTTTGAGAGTCAAAAATAAAACCCCACACATACAGGCAAAATTAAATGAATACCTGAGGCTATTGACAATACGTTGAGGTCTTATGAAATGAAATGCTCATCCTGTGCAAGAAAATGTAATTATTATTTAAAATTAAATATACACATGCGTAAAACTAGGTGTCATTCACATATTGCATGGTTTATTTCATATAGAGAAGTATGGCATGTGTACGCAAATAGGGAGAGATGTGGTTGTGAAAATATCTCAAATTTTCAGAACAGCACAAGCGCACTGCCTGTCATGTGGCAAGAACCAACCAATCAGCTTCAATTGTATTGATTATACATATTTCAGTAATAACTGTTGACCATTTAACTAAATTAACCCAATTAACTTAACGTAGAACACTGGGGCGGTTTCGAACTTTCTGAATAAATAAAACTTGTATCAGAGCTGCTGCAAGGCTTTGTAAGTGGTGCTTGCTTGGAGTGTGCAGCTAATGGCTGCTTAGCAATGACTGGTGCGCGAGCTCAAAAGCACATTGAAATAGGTGAAGGAAGTGGCGCGCCTCACGGTTTTTACATGGTTTTAGATGCATCATGTGTAAACTGGAAGTAAACTGCCTCTTACATATAGCTTTTTTATATAGGCTACTGCAGCATACAGGCTAAGGGCTAGTAGGATTTTTATGAACGATACATGTGTGTCCTCTTCGTCCAATGTAAACAAACAGAATCGTCTCACATATCATTTTGTGTCCACATATTTGTCAGTAAACTTTAAGAGTACTTTTAATGCTTACGAGAAGGTCAATGTTTAGTGTGTGTGATGTAAATTTTAGTATTAGAAAAGTACATGCATTGTACGCATACTACCAAAACAATATAACAATGTCTATGCAAATCCACATTTAGATTTTCGCAGTAATAAGTTGTTCCACTAGGTGGCTGGCTACTGTTATTTTGCTGTGGGGCATCTGCAGACCTGGAGCCAGGCAGATCTACGGCCCAGTTTTACATCCCTGCTGTTCCTTATGCGTCCACTGGGGGGTGGGATAGCCAAACACAGGTACATACAGGGTATATACAGGTGTATAGCCAAATAATACATGTGACTATAATGTGAAGTTAATACTGAAGTTGGAAAATCATAATTAAAAGTGTGTTTTGACATTCAAAGTTTGCCATGTTTCCTGTGACGGTTGGGTTTTGGGGTAAGGGTAGGATAGAACCAGATAATTAGTGGTTTTTGATCACGATTATGATAATGGGGCCTCAGTTAATGCATACATGCTATAACAGCAATGGATGCCATATACGTAGACAAGTGTGAAGAGGTTTTAAAATACCCTCACTTGCCAACTTTTGCTTTAATGAATAAAGACGCTCATTTGGTGACAAAATTATGCACATGAACAAATACCTCTAGGTATCGTCACAATCTGTATATGTCAAATGCCCGTGTACATGCACACGCCGAAAGAAGTATACTTTAATAGGCTGTGCATTTGATAAGACCTCAGTGTGTTGAAAGGTACCATAGGTATTCATTTATTTTTTGGACTCTCAAAGTCATTTGGTCATTGACTTTGATTTTATTAACCACCAAAAAAGTCTTCTTTTCTGTTCTACAGAAGAAAGAAATGACCTTATTGAATAGGTTTTCATTTTTTGGGTGAACTGTCCCCTTTAGACGTGATGCATCATGGAAAATAAAAAACAGCAGTTGCTCAGTGTTGCGTTCAGCGACCTCCATCATTTGCTGTGAGATGAATCTTTAAAGGTAGCACAAAAACATCTGCAGTTCTCTTATCATCGCTAAAAACTCATGCTCGAAGTCCTTTCACCTTTTTCTTTTCTCCAGCACAACTGCGCGACGCAGCACGTCCGGGTCGTCCGGTACTGCTATTTACATTTCGTAAGCGTGTGTTTTTTTTGCGTGTGTGTATTCGCATGCCAGCGAAAGGTAACTCATATCACTGTCAGGCTATGTCAGGAATCATACAAACGGGGTCATGACTGTGGAAGAGTGCCGCAGTCCCTGGATGGCAGCGTAGGGCCCTTGTTGGAAGTAGTGGTGGTAGCGAGGCATGTGGAAGGAGGGGAAGGTGGGTCCGCTGGCTTGCATGGAGCTGGCGAGGGCAGATGGAGTAAGGGGCATCCCCAGACGACTGTAGGGGGGCAGAGAGCCCTGGATGGGGTGCGGGAGAGGACTGGCTAGGGACGCCGTGCTGGTTCCGATGGCAGATAGAGACTGAGGGTGCTGAAAGCCAGAGAAACCAGATGTGGTGGTCACCCAAGAGCTGAGGGAGAGGTTGTCTGATGCAGTGAACGCTGAACCTGTACAGGAGAAAGATTGGAGTGCATAGAATTAGCATAGTTGCATTATAATATAAACAAATGTTAGTAAAGAACCAGAAGATGGAATCGTAAAAAAAAGACTACAAAACTATTTTTATTTTAGTAATAAAAAGGTTATTTCAATAAAACTGAATTATTTAACTATTCACATTTTTTCTCAGTCGCTCTGGTACATTTCTCAGATCAGAATTGTAATTCTCAAAACTACGTGTTCAATCTTCACGTCATTTAAAAAAAGCAGTTGCTCATTACTTTGAACAAGTTGCAAATGCTTATGTGATTATGTGCAGTTTTCTACATTAACAATTGCTTACTGTATGTCATGTTGATCAAATATTATTTTTGTCTCTGTTGAATAGTCTCACCGCCCACAACATTTAATCATTTGTTCATGGCATAAGTCTTTACATGCAAAATGGCTGAACAAGTTGTCATAAAATTTCGTTATAAACCGTTTTCCCATACTTTCCATTAGACTTTTTTTTCTACTATTGGTCAATTTCTCCCAGGTGACTCTTGACTTTTTATAATGAAGGTGCATCTGAAAGCAAGATTTCACATTTCTATTTTGTACTTTTGTAATTTCTTTGTGCTATGTAGTGTTGTCTTTTCCTTTCAGACAATGACATGATCTGTCAACAAATTACAATCCAAACAGCAAAAAAAAAAAAAACTAATTTAGCCGTAGTTTACATCAGAACATCCTCTAGAGTACACTGTTATATTGACAACATGACAAGTAATTTGACTGTCTTATCCATACACAATGACACAAGGACTTGTCATTTTGACGCACAAACTTGTTCATTGATACAGAAATTGAGTTTTGAGAGATGAACTATGGATTTTGAGCTTTAGACTGGGTAATCCATGATGTTTGGCTATTTGTACATGTTGTTTTAAGAAATGCACTTACTGTTTTGCAAATTTCAATTCTGATCTGAGAAAATGTACTAAAGCGACTGAGAAAAACTGTAAATAGATATAAACTTTAAAGAAATAATACTACTTAAAAAATGGCACAGAAATATTTCTCACTTTCACTGAAATTAACTATGACTAAAATATAAATGTACTAAAATTATAGAAATAAGTAATAAAGTAAAACACAATAAATTTACTAAAACTTACTAAATTTACTAAAATTTATTTCTAAGATTAAACTATTAAACGATTGAAACAATCAATAAAAACTTCAGTATTTACTCACTTAAAGATACTAAAGGAACGCTGCAATTATGTTACGTTTGTTGTCAGTTTTTCTACCTTCAGAATTTCATGTTTAATAAAAATTTACTCCTTGTTTTTTTTAAACATTTTTACAGTTTAATATCAAAAGCAGACTATGAATTTATAAATATTTCAAGACACAACTAGATGGCATTTTATTTAATTAATGTTTTTGCATTATTTTATTGTCATGTGTTACCATGACGATCCTTTATACGTATGAACTAACATTATATACGTCTAAAAAAATAAACTATTATTCATCATATGGTTGTCTAGTTTACCATTTTAGTTTACAAAACATCTCAGTACTAAATATATTATTTATAAATTGTAATAAATATATGGATATGGATAAATATATACCAATACACACACACACACACACACACACACACACAGTGCTCAATAAAAATAAGTACACCCCATTTTTAAATTGTATAATTTTATCCAGTTATATCTAATAATATTTTAGTCACCAAAAATCTTTAGAAATAGAAAGATGCGAAATCGTGGAAAAAAAATACTAACTACTAAATTTTAACAAAATTTTATTTTTGATTATTCCTCTTTTTAATTTTTTCATTTAATATTTTTCCCTAACATATTAATTTGGTAAAATTGTATGATATGCCATCTTGTAATACAGAAAACACTGAATTTCTGGTTTCCACAGATGCAGTTTTTTTTACCTAAATGTTTTTACCTAAATTTCTTCGTTTGGTTGTTTTTTTATTTTTAAACAGTGTACAAGTTTACTGTAATGTAGGATTTTCATACCTCTACTGTGTGCCGAATGTCCTTCTTCTCCCAGAGTCTCTTCATCCCCAGCATAAGTCCGGATGGGTGACCGGGCGTAAGAGTGCTTGTGGATCAAACTCTCAACACTTTCCCTACAGCAAAAATCAAAAGACAAGAGCCCAAAATATATCTCTATATCCATAATCACTTACAAAACATCACTTGAGCTGGTTAAACAGGCTAAATATATAAAGCATATTTTGTTATTTAAAGTAAGAACGGTACAAGATATTAAAAATAAAATAACCTGTTGTTTGTACAATAAAGACTAGTGGGGTCAAAAACAACATGTAAACTAAATGTCAGATGATCTGTTTTGGGGGTGATCTATACCTTTCAAGCATTAAAGGAAAAGATTTTCCATGTGGTTTTTCTGAGCAAAAAAAGAATGACTGTCATTCATTTTTACTATGATTTACAACAGACCCACCCACCAAAATGTCAGCATAACAATAGCTTATAGGCCTAACACTCTTGTCAGCCATATTCAAATCAAGAATCCTTTGGCGACATATTAAAAGACTGAATTTTTAGATCAAAGTGCAGCATCAAAATATAAATGAATTGACATTTTATTCATTTTAGTTTTCCACTTCTTTAAACACCACGGTGGCACGTGAGTAGCACGTTCGCCTCACAGCAAGAAGGTCGCTGGTTCGATCCCCGGTTGGGGCAGGTCCCGGTTGGGCCAGTTGGCATTTCTGTGTGGAGTTTGCATGTTCTCCCCGTGGTTGCGTGGGTTTCCTCCGGGTGCTCCGGTTTCCCCCACAGTCCAAAGACATGCGGTACAGGTGAATTGGGTAAGCTAAATTGTCCGTAGTGTATGTGTGTGAATGAGAATGTATGAATGTGTTTCCCAGAGATGGGTTGTGGCAAATGCCGGATAAGTTGGCGGTTCATTCCGCTGTGGTGACCCCGGATTAATAAAGGGACTAAGCCGAAAAGAAAATGAATGAATGAATAAGCATGATCACTTATCCTTTTGAACAATTTAAAGGGACAGTTCACCCAAAAAGTTAAAATGCTGCCATCATTTATTCACTCTTGATTTGTTCCAAACCAATTTGAGTTTTTGTTTTGTTTTGTTTTGTTGGACACAAACAAAGATATTTTGAAGACTGTTGAAAAGCTGTAGCCATTAACATTCATAGGAGGAAAAACGAATACTATGGAAGTAAATGGTTACAGGCAGGGTGCGAGTTATACAATGACGATTGGGGAGGTCAACTGTTTAGTATTGTTAGTTTGTGTAATATATGCTTTGGTCAAACAAATTTATGTATTTATTTAAAATACATCTAAAATACACTAAATTATTAATAAAACCTATTTAAGTTGTCAGTATTTTGAAGAATGTTTAGTGTAATATGACATACAGTATATATTCTATATAGAACCTTTTTAGGGTTCCATATGAAGCGCTTGATAGAACCATTTTTGGTTCTATATAGAACCATTTTTTTTAAGAGTGTAATCTCTGATTAGCTGTTTAAGAGGTTAATTTAGGTCAAACTATAGAAGAAAAGTATAGGCTATGAGCGAGAAGTATTGACCTTACGAGCAGCCACAGACAATTGAATCTTTTTGGCTCAAGACTTCCGGTCTCATTCACTTCCATTGATTTTTAGACATTAAAAACAGCTCGTTATGCTGCTTGATGTTGCAAGCTGATTTTTAAAATAATATTATTCTGCTTTGTTTAGTCATGAACAAACTTGTTTTTAGAGCAAGTAGTTTGACTGTTTTCTGCTGTTTATTATTTCATTTCTCCCATAGGCGACTGATTCTGAAGTTCTAAAACAATCGCAAAAACGAACGCACTTCCGCATTGTAGAATAAGGTCAATAGAAGTATAGTATAGGTGACTGTAGATCAAACACCTATTATACAATAAAAGTGTCTCATCATAAACACTTATGAAGTCTATCGGTGCTCTAGATCGCTGAATTCAGACTGTTGAATGAATATGTTTTTGAATACAATTGGTGGAATTATGCTTTCACAATGGTATGAACCGTTATGGGGTGGTCAAATGCAAATTTATATTATCTAAAATTGCATTTGTTATAATTATTATTTAAGAAACAGATCAGAGAAAATTATTTCTCAATATTAAAAGGCTGAGCACCCTTACATTTTGTTTTGACGTCCTTCAAGGGAGATCAATTGTTAGATGGGAGGTCAATCCCCCCAAACCCCCCTATAATTCACACTCTGGTTACTTTTAAACATCCCTCAAAATATCTTCTTTTGTGTTCAACAAAACAAACAAACAACAAAAAAGAAACCTCAAACACACTCAAAAAAAGTTTGGAACAACTCAAGAGTGAGTATAAATAGCATATTTAATATATGAATAATAATATATATTATATAACTCTATCAATTACTAATATATTGACATAATTTGAACAATTAAAGTAGACATTTTCTTGCATTTAATATAATCATTTTTATTTGATGCAGACGCCAAAATGTGACATCTCGTCCTTGACCCATAAAAGCAAACTCATAGTGGTGACCACAAAGTAAGCAACCTCTAATCTTTTATTCACTAAACTTGTTTTACACCCCTCATTATGAAGTGATATTGTCCAAAAACGCACGTCCAATTTTCCTCTCTATAGGTTTGATGTTCCCTGAATCGGCTTGCGCATAAAAATATGTTAACACACGGCGGTTGTGCAGAGAGAAGTGTGTCTGCTGGGCTTGCAGTAAGTGCATTAGCTGCTGTTAGATTAGACTCTTCAGACAGCCTGAGATGGTCTGCATCACAAGAGCCATGCGTCCACATTAGCCTCCCAATTAGGTTAGGAAAGTGCAATATCTGTCAGCAACGCAATACAAATATGTGTGTTTTTATCTGCGATGCGCTCCCGAGGAGAGGGGCCTCGGAGCCCTACAACTTGGGTGGCTGTTTTCAATCAGTCACGGGGCCCAATTGAATTACGCTGTGTTTTAGTGCAGTGCCCGACTCCAGACTAATGCGATTTCTGCAGCTCCCTGAAGATCAATTGATCAGATCTAATTCACAGCCCTTCCAAAGAGAAAAAGAAATAGAGAGACAGAGAGAGAGAGAGAGCAGGATGCATTTTTGTGTGGTATTTTTGGCAGTCGTTGTTCTTTCGTTGAGGTCTGAAATGCAACTTGCTGGTAAATGTTTAACTGGAATGCTAATTTGAGTGCGCACTGGCAAAAATCAGCCATTTCCAGCATTTCTAGCTTTGTTCAATTATTTTTGAGTCATGCAATTGTTTTGCTTGTAAATCTTAGGTCAGAAAACTGAGTGGTATGGGTTGCTTTCTTGTGTTTATATATTAATTGGTTATATATATTAATATTGATTTGAAATATATGGTGTTTAGAGAGATTAAATAACACTATTACCAGGAAAAAGAAGCTAATTATTCATGAATAAAAAAACATTTATTGAACAAGTATAATAATATACAGATTTTTAAAGCTATTTATTGTCTAAGCCCTTTAGTTTTTTCTCAAAGGACATTTCCAAAATCATTTCCAGAATTTATATTTCCAGAAATCTACACTTGAATCTTGGTTCAAAAAATTGAGACAGTTTTATTGTTGTGATTTCTTGTATGTATATTTATAAAATTAAAGTATAGTATATGGTATTTAGGTCATAAAACACATAAACAAATAAATAAACAAACAAATAAATAAATATAAATAAATATATACATGTGTATTGTCTAATTAAAATTGTGTTTACAGATCATAAACAACCCAAATTATTGAAAGATTTTTTTAGATCATTAGATAATTTTTAGGAAGCGAAATAAATAAATTATTTCTAGGTTTGATGTTTTTTCTTGTACTTATATTCGGGTAATATGTATAGAAAGTAATACAAAGTGTGTGTGCATGCATGTGTGTTTCTGTTTGTGAGTGTGACCTTAGACCACCAAACCAGTCGTAAGTGTCAGTTTCTGAAATTAAGATTTATACCTCACCCAAAACTGGAATAAATAAGCTTTTAATTAATATATGATTTGTTATGGGTGGCACAGGGTGGTGCAGTGGGTAGCCCTGTCGCAAGAAGGTCACTGGTTCGAGTCTCAGCTGAATTAGTTGGCATTTCTGTGTGAAGTTTGCATGTTCTCCCTGTGTTCATGTGGAGTCATGTTCCCGTATTCGCGTCAAAAGACATGTGCTGTAGGTGAATTGGGTAAACAAAATTATCCGTAGTGTATGTCCTGGTCCTCCAGGTTGAGGGTTGAGCGTTGGGCTAGCAACCCATCTCATAAAAACTAGACGTTAGGAAAAAACAAATATGATGCGGCTAAAAATCACCTTCGAAATAAATGGCCCTGAGAGTGAGTATGGTGTGCTTTGATACAATATTTAGTTTTTTTTGACCAAGATATCTAAAAATCTGGAATCTGGAGGGTTAAAAAAAATCTAAATATTGAGAAAATCACCTTAAAGATGTGAACATTTGTCCAAAAATGTATTGATTGAATCATTGTTTTGATATATTTTCAGTCAGCACAATGTTTTAGTAAATTTTATAAATATTTTTATAGAAAATCATATTAATATTCAATTTTTTGATTTTGGAAAATCTAAAATAATTAATAAATAAATACTACTTTTGATTATAATTAATAAATAAAGAATTTTCTATTGCCAAAAACCGCACGTCTCATTTTGTTGTCCTGCTGGTTCACACAGATACTTAGCATCAGTTTATGCTAAATATTTATTCTAGATTTTGCATTTTCTTTCTATTTCCATTTGTTGCCATACATTGTTTTGAATTTCACCACGTTTTAGGTTAACAGTTTTTTTAAGCTTGTTTTCAGCTTGTTTTCTCCTCCTTTCATTGAGTCAGCCCTACCACGCTCATCTCTAATGAGACTCTAATGAAAAGCCACTTGTGCAGTTGTTAATGAGTTTGGCTGAACATTCGTCTGAGCGCTCGCACACACACACACACACACACACACACACACACACACACACACACACACTCCTGGCGGTCAGAAATGAGCCGAGCGCAAACAGCAGAATTCCTCATACCTCTCAATATCCGTGAGTCTGGAGGAGTCTCTGAAGCCTTTGGCAAACGGGTTGCTGTCAATCTTCAGTCTGGTTATCTGCAGCCCAAAGAGGAAACAACTAAATTAAAGCAGATCCTTTCCTCTCCCACATCAAGCCACGGGCAGTAAATTAAACATAAGTCCGGATGCTATGACTGATGTCTTCCAGTAAATCGTTGTGTTAAAAGTGAATCCATTTTTAACTGCTGTCAAAATACACTCAGTTCATTCTGTATTCAAAATACTATTATGGCTCACAGAACAGCATGATAAGACACATTGGTGGAAATATAGTCGATATACAGTTAAAGTCCAAATTATTCGCCCTCCTGTGAATTTTCTTTCTTTTACAAATATTTCTCTGGAGATATTTTCTGAAGAAAGTGTTATTTGTTGTATTTCGGCTAGAATGAAAGCAGTTTTTAATATTTTAAAAGACATTTTAAGGTCAATATTATAAGCCCCCTTAAGCAATATATATTTCCGAAGGTCTACAGAGCAAACTACTGTTATAAAATGATTTGCCTAATTACCCCAATTAACCTAGTCAAGCCTTTAAATGTCACTAGCTGAGTAGTATCTTGTATATCTAGTAAATATCTAGTAAAATGTTATTTACTGTCATCATGGAAAAGATAAAAGAAATCATCTATTATTATTTAAATTATCATGCTTAGAAATGTGTTGAATCAATCTTCTTTCCGTTAAATAGAAATGGGCTAATAATTCAGGAGGGCTAATAACTCTGACTTTAACTGTATATAGGCTATATATAAGCTCTTGTGAAAATATGACGTCCTGCATAGGAATGAGTGAACGGTTATTTTGTACTCACCAACTGGTTCTGGTAAGCAGTTACTGCAGTAAAAACCGTCTCGGTGAAGACGAACGTGCGAAACTCCTCAGACTTCAGATTTAGCAGAGACGCGGTGTGATCTTTCTTCTTGATGATATGAACTCGGGGTTGGTACTTGTGCATGGAGTTGAGGATGATCTGTTCGACAAAGATACAAAATTAAATTGGTGATATATTGCATGATAATGATAATGTGATGAAAATTGTATAGTTTACAGTACTCAGCATATATAAGTTCACCATTCACAAGCTTTTAAATTCGTATTTTTAATAGGAAGCTATATATTATATTTGTGCATATACATTAGATTAGTCAGTACTGAAGCCAAATCTGGAGCTTATCTAACAAATTAACTTACAATAACAGTCCAAAAACTAGTACACCCAAATTTATGTGTTATAAAAAAATATTAAATACAAATTTAAAAAGAGGAGAAATCAAGAGAAGCAAAAAAAAAAAATTGAAAAATTTAGTTGAATTTTTTTTTTTTGCAATATTTTGCTTGAATTTAATTGTATCATCTTTCATTCTCTAAATATGTTTGGTGACTAAAATATGATTTTAATAAATATATCTGTTTAATAAATCTGTTTTGTTTAAATGCACCAAAATACTATATTCACTGAGAAATGGATAAAATAAAATGGCTATAAATGGATGTGTATGCTATAACTTTATGCTATAACCTAATTGTATTGAATTGGACTTTCTTTATTGTCCCCGAGGGGCAATTTGGTTCACACCACCACACAAATAAACATAAAAGTTCACAATAAACATTAAAATTAATCACAGTCAAATAAACAGTAATTATTAAGTTTAAAAGACAATTGAAAATGTGTTCAAACAGCAGGTGTATCCAATGCACATGAGCAAAATAACTTAAAGCTTGCACATGTAAAAAGAGTTTAATTGAATTGTACATAAACATAATTCCATATTTTCTTTTTTATTTTGACTATACAGTACATTAGTATATATTTACTTATTTTGTACCAAAGGCCAAGAATAGTTTAATTAAAATGGATTGCATTTCTTAACTCCTAATGTCGCCATTTTTTCCTACACATCCAATAATTTCTAAAATATCAGCCTCTACCAAATGGTTGATAAGTCGGTTTATGGTAAAAGTACCAGAATTAATACACACACTGTGCAAAATCAGAAAATCTGAAGTGTAAGACCAATTGATTTAAAAACATAATCAAAATAAAACATTTTTGACACTAAATCATCTTTATTTTGATTTTTTTTTACAATCAAACCAAAATCAAGTATAGTAGTGCAACAGGATTATGTTTGTTTTTTTTGTAAACCAACAATGCTTTGTAGTGTAAACCATGATTTAAAACAGCCATTCTTCAATAACTTTAACAGTCATTATTAAAAACAAAACAAAACATGGTCAACCATTTGGTACACTGCATTCAGCATTTATAAGGATTTAAAAAAAATGTAGATACATTTAATACAAACATTCTATAATTGCATCATTATTTTGTAATTAATTATTTCAGATATGCTGTCTAATGTGCATATGTAAAATAAAATATTGTGTTACATAAGGTTTAATTAATAAATATGAACATTTAGTTTCAATTTAAAAATGCAAATTAAAAAAAACGACTTCACAGAGAACATTTTGTGTAATTTACCGTGTTCTTTCAGAAATAGTAGCCTTTTATTTTTAAATCATTGAGGTCTAAGACAGATATTGACATACAGACACTGAAATGTAAAGAACTAACTATTTTAAATAGATTATTTGACTTACGTGTCCATGCTGGTCCAGTTCATTATTTGTAAGCTTCACTTTTTCGAAAGAAACCATTTGTTTCAACAGCTGTTCTCCTGTGAACGGCGAATCTGGATGAACGTATAACCTGTAGAACAATTCGTTTGTTCAATTCATTTTCTTATAGCATTCTATCCCTTATAATCCTCCTATTAATAAACATTAACTTCGATTTGAAACTTACATTTTTTCCAAATTTTGATTCCTTACCCAAAATAGAAAATAATAGGACGTGCGATATTAAATACAATTATTTGTATCTATTCAAATTGAAAGACAGCATCAACTCTTTAAAAATAATTAATTTCGTTTACAGTTGGGACTATTCATATTTTAACAGAGAATCAGCAATTATTAACATTATTTTAAAAAATCCTACCTAGCAGGTAAAGGAGGATCTGCCTTTCCCGCCACCAGCCATGAGGATCTGTGGTAGGCGTATCGATATCTCTTATTGTCCACCGGAACAATGTCCATTAGCACAATATATTTGGCATCTGGGTCCACTCCGGAAAATGACACACGAATTGTCGGAAACATCCGTCTGTTGAAACAAAATAATACGCATTAAAAGGTGAGTATACGCGTGGTTTATGAGACTAGTTCGACGATATATTCAGAAATAAAAAAGTCGCTTGCTTTCTTAAAGAAATATGTCTTTAAAATATTATAGACTCTAAAAAATGCTGAGCTGTTGTAACCCTGAATTGGGTCAAATACAACCCCATCATTTCCCCAATTAAATTTAAATTTAATCTTTTTAAGAATCAGAAATTAAAAGATGTCGCATATTTTTATATATCTAAACGTCATCATAAATAGACCTGTAAAATATAAGGTTGCATTCTAAAAAAAAGGTGGATTATTGTAACCCAAAGTAGGGTCAAATACAAACCCATAATTTTTCCAATTATATTTAAATTATAGCCTAGTATACTTTTCAGGTTGAGAATCAATTAAAGAAATGTCATTTTTAGAGCAAATATAACTAAACGTTTACAGAAATAGACCTGTCAAATAATAAGTAAAAATTTAAAAAATGCTGGGTTGTTGTAAGCTTGGTCATATATGGACTAACCTAACACTGCGTTAATTTTGTCTATCAAATTTAAATTACATTTTTAAATCCAACGTTCCGGGTTGTCCGTATTTGCTTTACGTTGTGTCACAACAACCCAGCATTTTGTTTGTAGGCCTAACATAAATGTCCATACATTAAGCTACAGTTTATCTCATAAATATGTCCATTGCTTTAAAGCTAATTTAACTTATTTTGCTTTACCTTCCAGACTTTGTGATAATCATTTCAGTGCCGAGTTCGTGAAACTTGTCCCACAGCTCTTTGGTCTCGAGGCTGCAGGAGATCTTGGCCATCTCCTCGCTCGGCACACTGGGAGTCGTCGGGATGAGCGGCTCCGTACATAACGGAGCGCCGCTGCCGGTGCCGCCGCCGCTGCTGAAGTCACTGTGGGTCTCCAGCGGAGGGAGATCGCCGAGGTTTGGATGGCACGACGACTTTTCCACGAATTGTTCTTGAATTCAAAAAGCAATAACCATGATTATGTGCGCATAAATGTGATGCAGTTAGCTTTGGGAAAACAATATGGGGCCATTGCATGCAAATGTCATTTTCTAAAAATATCACAATAATATAGGCCACAGAAACAACATAAAAACGTTTACATAATTAAAATATAAAAGCCTAGATGAAACTTTAAAATATTAGGCTACTGCTTAAAGCAAAATCACACTGAAAAGATTAACAAAAAAACAACACCATTCTTTACTTCAAAATGTTATATTCAATTACAGTTTCTTTATCATATATAGCCTATAAATATTTATTTATATATTTATACTTGTAATTTCAGTGCATTTATAATAATATTACTGAAAAGAAAAACAACTGAAATAAATAACGAATATCAGCTTATAGCTAGAGTCTTTTATCTCTTAAAATATCATGTTTGATTCAAAGCGTTCAGTACTTCAGTTTCTTATTGATTAGTTGTAAAGTATACTGAAATCTAGGCTATAATGCAACGTTACCATTCCGTTTAGATAAAAAAAAAACCTACAAACAATATCAGAAAAATGATGACAGACTAAAATATTTTTTTTAAATGTGGAAAAAGTAGACCTATATATTTACTAATGTATCATTTTATTATCATTAGTTTGCAATTTAATTTGAATGATTTAGCCCGAATTTTAATGTTACAAAGAGCACAAACGCATCCAAACATATACTATGATTTTATTCTACAAAACCCACCACTATTCATGGTTTTAAATCTTTTAGTTTCGGATAGGTGAATTTAAATGTTCATTTTTAATTTTAATGTAATGTTTTAATATAAAACAAACTGATAGGCGTAAGGGATTTGTCGTTTTATTGAGTTGATTTGCTATGGGAAAGCGTACAACATCTAAAACAAAACATCACAAACTTGTCAAAAACAAATCGGACTTTTATATCCAATGTTTTGTTTTTTAATAAATAGTTATTTTTATATAAGCCTATAAAAATGTATTAAAATGTCCATGTTATGCTGACAGATCACAGTTTACCCTATTTACTCATAATGTACCATTTTAAGACTGAGACTTAAGAATTGAAAACCGGTGTAACTTAGTTATTTAAACACTCGTTCGACAATATTCATGCATAAGTTATTTCATGTTCCTTTATAAAGATAAAACCTCTATTTTGACGCTGATGTCACCGTAAGACTGAACTGCAAATTTATCTTATGTCGTTGCACAAACACAAACCACACTGCATCAAACTTTAACCGTTAAAGAGTCGGATGTTCTCTTACCCAGCGGCTTGATGGTGTTTTCCTCGGACTCCTTGTCCTTGGTTTTCCCACTTGACATGAGTGCGGCTATGGAGAAAGCGTTCGCCCTGGAAGAGAGCTGAGGTTTTGGGGAAGAGGTGTACTCCATGATGCGAGCGCTCAAAACTACTCAACAGCAGGAACGTCCAGATGATAACTCCGAAACGACTTTAAATAGCAAGACGTTATTTTAGTCAGGACTATGAAGATTGCAGTTTGTAGGCTGTTGCGTTAGTTACTTCCAAATACTTTGGGACATTGTGTGTCGTGCTCCAGTCTCCTTCTTGAGCAAGCAGAGTTTCATTGTAAGTGTTGGACACTTGCAGTCCCCTTAATTTCGCAAGCTCCTCCGCCGTGCGCAGATACGACCAATCGTTGTGTTGCTTTTTGATCATTGGCTCTTCAACACCCTCCACTGTCTGTGCTGAGTTTATTCCTACTACGGTGAAGGATTGGTTTATTAATATTTAGTTATGTGAGTGACGCATGCCTTCCTGATTGGCCACCGGTGAGTGGGTGTCAGTGAGCTGGCTAATATTAACGAATACTTGTATGATGGATTACTGTTATGATAATTACTTTATTATTATGCATAAGATTTAAATGCAAAAAAAAAAAAAAACTTCATCACAGTTTTACACGTCGTTATTTGCAGCTATAGGCTACTCACAAAAAGGCTGGTTTTGCATTAGCTTTCATCATACATGAAAGTTTAAATGCCTACACCAGAGGAAATACAGCTGCCCTAAGAAGACAAATGTGCACCGATTTCGATTATTGTATTTCTTTTATGTTTATTCATTATTGTTGTTAGGGTATATATATTATATATTTTGTATGCTTAAACATTATTTTTTTTTCGCCAAAACATTTATCTCTAATATAAAACCACCAATAGGAGGCCTAATAATTTGACTAACTAGTAATTATTATGACCAGAAAAATATGGCTGAACAATAACTATAACATATTTCACAATACAAATAAATAATGAAATAATAAAAAATATCAACAACAATTATTATTATTCATAAAAATGATATTGTTTTTCGTAGTAGGCTGCTGTCATTTTCATCGATTCAGCAATATTCCTTAGCTATCTAATTAGAAACTTTTCACTGTTGTTTTTTTTATTCTGCGTTATCCTTCTGAACTTTCGATAAGAACAAATCCTGTCTAGACGCCACCTCAAGCCACCCCGCTCTCCATTGATGCCAAAACCGAGACACAGGCCCTTTGTTGAGTCAAACACTTTAGCAAGCTTATGGCGATCAAGCTTGCTGAAATCATTACTGCAGCTTTAAACCAACACGTTTCCCACAAATAAGCACTTGTCGGGTTATGGATAAACCAGGGTTCAGCGGTGGTCAGCTGTTAACGTGATGAGACTTAGCACAACTTTTGATGCATTTTTAAAGGAACAAATTTCTGTTCCATTTTATTGACATCTACAGCTACATGGGTAGCCTAAGCGGTATAGGCTATGTTTTTCACTATCACTTGGTGAAACATGCTTTTTTGATAGCTATCACTTTCTGCGCCTCTGTGTACATAAATATATCTCCTAAAAGCGCTGACTCCTGTGTTTTTTTCCGCTTGAAGAATCAGCTGATCCTCAATGTCACTCTCTCCGGAGAGACGCACGAGCCCCAGTTCTACAGCGTTTAAACCCATTAAGGCGACACTCAAATGCAAATCCAATGCTGCAGATATATTATAAGGGACCTTGGCTGGAAAAAATTAGATTACTGTGCAATTGCCAGCGGATAATGTGCTAAAAGCTTTCCCACTTAGCGTAACTCCTTACTGAATATTATTCACACTTTCGGGGCCGATGTGCCAGCCGGCCAAAGGCGACTTTTAAAGATACAGCAAACCCCGAAACGTGCCCGTCAGGTGCAGTGTTGCCATGTCCACATATCATAAACGACTTTCTGTTTGTACGGTTTTGGCTTGACAAAAATGTGAACAACCTTTTTGCTGTTGCCTTCATTCCACCTGCTGTTCAAACTAAAATATAGACTTCCCTTAACAACCTTTTTAATAATGATAAAAATGACTTTAATTATTTTAAAATATGATGATAAATGATACAGTCCTGCTTTTCTTATGTAGGCGAATATCAGGTAAAGTCAATTGTGACTTAACTCTATATGCTTTATATTTAGAAATAGTGGTGTTTATTATATATTTATTATAATATACTAATTGGGTTATTGTAAACATTTAGCCTACTGCACTTTTTCTTTTTCTTATAGTAACATACAAGCAGACTTGGAATTGTAAGTTTCACACATTTTTAATTTTGCCAAAATTAAAGGCTTTGTTGCCAAATGCCAAAGGTGGACACTAGAATATTTATTGGGTGATTTGTGATAGTGACTGTGCAACATTCCATAATTGTTGCTGGTATGTGATTGGAAAGTAAACAATAAACGTCATTTTTTCTTTTTTTCGTGTTTTTTTTAGACGATGCATAACATTTTCCTTGGTTAATTTCTTGCGGCATCTGGCAACACTGCTTGTAAACGAGCAAAATAAAATCCTAACAAACAGGAACTATTTAAAATGAACCGGACGGACATTTCAACTCATGTACGCTTCAAAACAAGGATTGTATTCAACAAACGACTGTTTAAAGTTTGCATCGGAGAAGCGAATAGCCGATGGTAAGCCAACAAACACAATCATTTTGGATTAACTAACGATTATAACGTAGTTATTTATACCAAGGTCTTCGTGTAAATGTTATGTTAATCTGTTGGTTAATATAAAGGTAGGCTAAATTATTTTAAGCATATTTTGGCTACATCACTTATTGGCCAAATCATATCATCCCCAACAACTGATCACCCATAAAAACACGAACTGTGGTTTTATTAGGCTACAAATAAAGCTAACAAACGTTAGGTAACATAACTAAAATGTTTTTGTATACTATAGGAGCCAGAAATTGTGATTTCTGCAATAATCATAGTGTAACCATGCATGGGGTTTGCTCTAAAACTTTGATTGAAATTCATGATTGTTTTGCTTTTACTCTAATAAAACCATGTTAATTATCTTAAGGGTATGTTAGTATGAATAATATTTGAATACAAAGACTTAAATGTTTGATTTACATCAGAAAATTAAAATCAAAATAATATGTGGATTATTAGTCAAAATCATGGGCCTATTTTAATGCTGGTAGGTTATAGCTGCACCCAATAATAAAATATCTAGACTTTTAATGATTATATATATATATATATATATATATATATATATATATATATATATA
>CAIGQQ010032566.1:10748385-10776285 GCA_903798035.1 Danio albolineatus
AACTGTGCAGGGCTGCGCCCCTCCAGGAATTGAGTTTGACATCCCTGCTAACCATTATCTTCCATATAATTTTTTTCCCTACTATTGAAGTCAATGGTTACAGGTTTTAATCTTTCTTTAAAATATCTTCTATAGTGTCCAACAGATAAAGTAACTTATAAAGGTTTGTAACCTCCTGAGGGATAGTAAATATATATATCCCTTTAAATATCCCTTTAAGTGTGCTTTTATTTTCATCTCACAGTGCATAAGAAAACAGATGCTCATTGTGATCTTGCAAATGATCATTTTAAAACTGTTACATTAATTATTCTTCTATTTTTTGCTTGTAATTGAAAGAGAAGTTGTTTGTGAATTTGTATTTGCCATATTGATATATTACAGTGCAACTTAATATGTCTGATATCATAGTGTGGCTTTATTTATTATTTTATATTTGCATCCCTTTGACATCATGTGGGATTAGAGAATGGGATTAGACATCATGGGGGGTAGTGAATGTAGATAGACATCTTATCTGTCAAGATGATAAAAAATCATGACACACTGCATTTGGAATATTTAGCACATAGTTTAAAATAACAAAACACATATTTTTAGAGACCTGGAATTTTTTGGATCCTTCCGAATTACCAGCCTACGTCACACATGACATGACACAGGTCCCCGGTTGCAAGAAAAGACATGTTGCAATAGCAAACAATATTGTGTTGTGCGGTAGGATGCTAAATTCGACGTCGTAAAAATGTTGGTAAAACCGCAGACGTCTTTGGCTGAAAGGGAGCTGAATGGAGTGACGACCAAATTAAAATGCTCGACTGCAGTTCTCATTTCATATCAGGTAAGGTCACGCTATGCTGAATCATACACATTACTCGTTTTTGATTGCAGAAATGATTTCAGTAAAAACAGTGAAATATGGTGAATTAAACGGTGGACACTGAATGCTTGGAATGAAATGTAAATATGTAAGTTGACATACCCTGTCTTACAGGTGCAGTTTGCTGTCAGAATGCAGTTATTTGGCTTGTTGATGATTACCCAGGCCTTGTACAGCTCCGTCTTCTTTCCTTGTCTTTGGCTAGACAGAACCTCAGTTTTTAGCACTACATAGTTTTGAATCTGGTAATCATGCAACATTATTTCCTGCACATGACCACACAGAACACAACTGTAGGCCTTTAACTTCTCTCTTGTAAAATCACTTGGAGTTTCAATGCTGGGAGGGTGCTGCTATCGCAAATGGACCTTTCAGACGAACGCCGCTCACTTTAACGTTAATTTTGAAGAATAACTGTGCTTATCACTGGTTGACAAGCTGTTATAATTTGCTGAAAGCATTATGTAAATAATATATATATAATATGTAATCAATATAACTTATTTTTAAGACAACAACAAACTGTACCGCATCGAATGTCATTCCCTCGCTGTAATGCTAGCGCTCCCGGTATTTTTCTGGAACCTCCCTGCGTGCGCATCCTGAATGTTTACAAACATGATAATTCGTCTATAGGCCCGTTTTATCTATAAAGTTATGCAAAAAGTGACATTTAGGCTACATTCTGTTTGTTTTGTTTTATGTTAAAATGACAGAAAGGGTTTTAAATTTGTTTTTAAACTGAATTTTTGGTGTGCATTTTTACATTTTGGTACAATTTCAGTCAGAGCAACTTCGTTTCCATTGTAGTCTGTCAAGTGTTTGAGTGAGAGCGAGAGTGAAGGTGTGAAACAGACAATGCCCTGGTCTTCATCACCCCATGACTGATCTGAGGTCAAGCCTGTGTTACCACCATGAAATGTTCTCTCTAGTTTAAATATTCGCTCAATTAAAATCCTGCCAGAGAGAACTGGAGGAGCCTGTTTCCCCCCTGATACCCCCCTGCTGGGCTCTTTCTCAGGAGAGGAAATCTTGCTGATTAGTCAATGATTGAGATTTTTGGAGGAAGGACAGAAACAAAAATGTAGAGGATAAGACAAGTGGTGCCAAGGGGGACGTGAAGACAGGGAAGGAGGGGAGGGTGAGGCCGGGCTACAGGAGGGCTTCCTCGTGCCTCCAGTGGAGCAGAAAATCTCTCTGAAATTGGTTATTCCCTTCATCCGTCGTGGCAGGGGGTCATGGTGAAATCTCCTTTACGTGCCCCTCCGCCTCCCTGGACAGCGTCCATTACCACCGCTGTTTGTCAGGCACATGGGGCCAGGAGTGTCGCTGCTGGCCGGACGTCCCGAGTGAGGCTCATTTAGCTGTCAAATGCTCCGGTTGCATTAGCACTCCATGAAAGGCGTGAAGTAAACACAGACAGGGACATTCACACCATTACAAACTGCTAGATGTCTCCTTTGCTTCTTCTCTTTCTCTTGAATAAGAGAAGAAGGAGTAGTTACAGTTTATTTGAGTTGTAGAGTGTATCTTGTCTATGGAATTGGATTAGGATTTCGCATAAGGATGGATACTGAACTATAGACCATTTTGAGGGATGTAAACAATAACAGTGGTCCCAGCGTATTTCCTGTTTTACATTTGATAAATGATAGCTGTTTTAACATGAAGTTATAATTGAATTGCCTCTTGATACAGTTATGAAATAGTTTGATAACAAGCACGTAGGTAACTGACATCATGGCAAAGATAAAATAAATCAGTTATTAGAGATGAGTTACTAAAACTATTATGTTTATAAATGTGCTGGAAAAAATCTTCTCTCTGTTAAATTGAAATTGGGGGAAAAATAAACACGGGGGCTAATAATTCAGCGGGGGTAATAATTCTGACTTCAACTGTATTTACTATACACATATTATTGTGTGTAGCATTTATTTAATTGATTAATCTAATTTATGAGCAGTTTGTAATGAGCCCCAGCTTCTTAGGTTGTCAATGAAATCTTGACAGATTTTTAATGTTAAAGACTAACATTTATTCAAGGTGTTAACACCAAAAGCCTATTTAAGGCTTTTTAAATGCTAACATAATGCTGAAAGAGCCATTGTGTACACATAAATGTGTTTTGCAAAGAAAAGATTAATTCAAACCATAATCTTGCATATACAGATCTTTAAAATATGTAGCTTCATACAGTTGGGGAAATAAGTATTGAACACATCACTATTTTTCTCAGAAAACATTTTTTCAAAGGTGCTGTTGACTTGAACTTTTCCTCGGATGTTGGTAACAACCAAAGAAATCCATATATGAAAAGAAAACAAAACTAATTAGTTTACAAATGAAGTTATGTGTAATAAAATGAAATGACACAGGAAAAAGTATTGAACACATGAAGAAACGAAGGAGTAGAAAGGCAGTGAAAGCCCAGACAGCAGCTGAAATCTCTCAGTAGTTATTCAGCAACCCTCTGCCCTTCATCATTCATGAATATTTGCTGCTTCAGTCCAACACCTACATTAGCAGGAGGATGAAGATGAAACCAGGGTGGACATTTCAGCAAGACAATGATCCAAAACCCAGCCAAGGAAACTCTCAAATGCTTTCAGAGAAAGAAAATCAAGCTCTAGAATGGCCCAGCCAATCACCCACCTCGAATCGAATAGAAAATACAAAATAAAGATTTTAGAGACGAGACTCACAGAACAATCAAGACTTTTACACTCTGTTAAAGTCTGTGTAAAAATCACACGTGAGCAATGCATGTGACTTCATTCTACATATGAGATTTGTATTTAAGCTGCTGGGAAAATGGTGACGTTTTGAATACTCATTTCCCCCACTGTATATACTTTTTAATCAAACTATATTAGTGTTTTAAAGACTTCATCTATTGAGTTCAAATTGTGTTGAATTTCAGAGCTTGTGCAAATACATAATGTTCAGTCTCTTGTATGTTACCTGTTTTAAAGGGATAGTTCACCCAAAAGTGTGAACAGTATCTTTTTTTCCCTACTATAGATGTCAATGGGTTTTCAACATTCTTCAAAATATCTTCATTTGTGTTCAACAACAAAAAAGAAACTCATAAATGGTTAGTAAATGTTCATTTTTTGGGTAAACTATCCCTTTAATTTGCCCACCACAGTGTCATTAATGTTAAGTTCACCACAGTGTCATTAATGTTAAATTCACCACAGTGTCATTGATGTCAAGTTCACCACTTGTCATTAATGTCTTTATTATGATCAATAATTGGCTTTTTTATATGTACTTTATCAAATAATGGTCGATGTTTTTTTTGTCCTTCACCTTCATCTGCAAACTCCACATAGTCATCGTGTGAGGGATCTCCTTATCTGCCATGCAGGTCTGCTGATACAGATGCTGTACAGATAGATGTCTCTGAGAACTTGACCTTTGGGTTCTTCTTAACCGCAGCATTGGAGTCTCTGACCTGGTGGTGTTATCAGACTGTGCATTTGAACTCTTTTCTCTGAACATTGAACTTTAGACCTGGTGTTCATATGTTGGGGTCAGACAGGAGGAGGAGGAGAACTGGACGTTTGCAGTCGAACCCAGTAGGTCACAGGGTTAATCCTGCTTTCCATGACCTCATAAAAAAAAAAGAAATCTCTCTCACCAAATCAAAATGAGAAACTGCATGAAAATTGTCCAAAAAGTTTTATTAGTGACAGCGACGTGGTGGCTCAGTAGGTAGCTCTCACAGCAAGAGAGCTAGTTTGAGCCCCGGCTGCACCAGGAAGCATTTCTCCAATGGTTGCGTGAGTTTTCTCAGGCTGCTCCTGTTTCTGTGTTGTGGCTGGAAAGGCATCCATCGCATAAAACATAAGACATTGGCAGTTCATTCCACTGTGGCAACCCCAGATACTCTGGAAAAAATACAGCGTTCCACACAATTCATTCATGTTGTCGCAAAACAGATAATTTAAGTTAAGTTAATTGGTTTTGATAAATTTAAGTGGATCGAACATACAGCTATAAAGAAATATAGCTGATTTCTTGCCTCGATATATACTTCATGGTGAAGTGTTTTTTTGTTGCATGATTTTTTCAATGCTCTTTACACATTGGCAATAAAACAGCAATAAGAACATTGAAATTCTTTCAGACTGACTCTTTAAAACATCCTTCTACATACTGTATACAAAACCTCTTGTGAGTTTGCTAGTAAATATTTTGGCTCATCCATCTAAGAAACTTAACACATTTTACCATGTTTACTGTGTGGTATGTATGTGTATAAGTAGTATGGTGACATTTCACTATTTGATCAGCACAGAATACATTCATTCATTCATTTTCTTTTCGGCTAAGTCCCTTTATTAATCCGGGCTCGCCACAGCGGAATGAACCGCCAACTTATACAGCATTTGTTTTACGCAGCGGATGCCCTTCCAGCTGCAACCCATCTCTGGGAAACATCCATACATGCTCATTCACACACATACACTACAGACAATTTAGCCTACCCAATTCACGTCTCTTTGGACTGGACTGTGGGGGAAACCGGAGCACCCGGAGGAAACCCACGCGAACACGGGGAGAACATGCAAACTCCACACAGAAATGCCAATTGACCCAGCCGAGGCTCGAACCAGCGACCTTCTTGCTGTGAGGCGACAGCACTACCTACTGCGCCACCGTATTACCAGCACAGAATATATATTATTAAATGGTTTTTAAATTTAAATACTCTGTTTATTAGAAATTGGTCTAAACTGCAATATAGTATGTACTTTATGCTTTTCTGTGCATTTTTATAATTTTATATTGAACCGATTTGCAATATTTAGTTAGGGATATTTAAGATATCATTTCACGCTGAAGACTTAAGTAAGGCTCCTGAATATTCAGTTTTTCAATCAAATAATTTAGAATAGCTTGAAAATCACTGTAGGTGATAAACAACTTGTTTCAAGACCCTTACAATATCGTAGTGACCTCAAAACTTTAAACAGCAGTATATAAAATGCCAAGTAATAGCATTCTTTTTACATGGTAAAGGCTATATAGCATCATTTAGTTTTAGATTTATTGTACTTCATGAGACATTTTTGTCCATTATTAACATTTTGCATTAAGTAAAATAGTTTGATTCAAAATCGCTGTTTTTCACTGCATTTAGTTTAGTTTATTTGTTTACAGGGGCAGTGCACATTAATCAACATTACTGTAAAATGTGCCAGAATTGGCTAAGAATTGCTATTTGCAACTGTAGACCCTTGACAGAATGTTAAAAAAGGTCACACCTAAAAATAGAAATAAATCATAAAAGCACAAAATACACTGTCATATATACAGTATAATTATACAGTGAGGGAAAGAAGTATTGAACGCGTCATGATTTTTCCTGGGAATAATATTTGTTGTTGACATGGCATTGAACCAGATTTTGGTAAAAACTCAAACAATACAAACAGAAAAAATAAAAGAATTCTGAAAAATGAGTTATGTGTAATAACAAATGACACAAGAAGAAACAACTGAACTACTGAAATTTTACCACTTTATATAAAAGGCTTTTTTGGTGATGGCAGCTTAAAGATGCCTCTCATAAAGGGAACGAAGTCACATGCATTGCTCAGGGATGAGTTTGTTTGATTTTTTTCACAGGCTTCAACAGAGTGTAAAAGTCTTGATTGTTCTGTGGGTCTCGTCTGTCAGTTCTGATCTTTATTTTGTATTGGATATATTAGATTCAAGTCAGATGATTGGCTGGGTTCTAGAGCTTGATTTTCTTACTCTGAAAGCATTTGAGTTTCCTTGGCTGAGTTTTGGATCATTGTCTTGCTGAAATGTCCACCCTGGTTTCATCTTCATCATCCTGCTAATGTAGATGTTGGACTGAAGTGGTGAATATTAATTTACAAAGGCCAGAGGGCTGCTAATTACTACTGAGAGATTTCAGCTGCTGTCTGGGCTTTCTCTGCCTTTCTACACCTTCGTTTCTTCATGTGTTCAATACTTTTTTCCTGTTTAATTTCATGTCATTACACATAACTTTCATTTCTAATTTAATTAGTTTTGTTTTCTTTGCGTATGTTCATTCATTTGGTTGTTACCAACATCCAGCAAAAAATTCATGTCAACAGCAGCTTTAGAAATACATTTTCTTAGAAAAATTTTCAATATTTATCTTCCCTGCTGTACAAACACAACAAACAAGAAGATAAATCTTCTTCTTTCTTGACAGAAATCATAAACCTCCGATTTAAATGCCTAATTTCATCAGAATTTACATCAGATTTGGACCAACCTGTATATCCTGACCTGTCGCATTTTGTCCCATTACACTGACTTGACAGATAAAGTGCTGTAACTGTGCTTTCCAAGCCAGTGTCCGAGTGATATCAGGCCACAGGGCTGGTGCTGACAATTCCTGCAATCACTATATTTGTAGACAGTTAGCGTCTCGAGATGCCGTCAGGCCGGGGCGATAAGAGATGAGCTCTGTATGTGTGCGAGATACATGGGGTCGCATGAAGCCCACAGACGCCCCAGCAGATGATAGCGGCGCAGGATCAGAGACGGTCCACCAGTGGAAGGATGCGCTAACGGCCTGTTTTCATAGATTGCAGGAGGAAACGGCTCCCCAGCTCTCCTCCCTGCCTGTCAATGCCCTCTACCAATGATGGACTTTCTCCTCAATATCACAGTGCATTTCTTATCCTGAAAGGTAATGAAATCAGGCCTGACAGCACACTGTGATATTCTGCAGCGCCACCGCATTATTGGCTAATAAACTCCCTCTTTTCTCTCTAGTCATGAGTCAGACAGGAAATACATTACGCCATGCTAATTTTATGAAAAGCACTACTATAATGTTGGCTGAATCGCCCGAAGGGTATAACGGGGAAATGACAACACTGAAATGGCTTCACCAGCACATTAATAGCCCAGTGCGGGAATACTTCTTAATGGTTGGTTAACCTATTTACACACAGTGACCCATTTCCGCAAGTTAAACTTTTTCCTTTTTCCAAAAGCTCTGTCATGGGAGATGGATTCACCACTTATATTGAATCCGCCAGATATTGCTCAAATCTGTGCGCTGATTTCCGAAACATTCTTACGATTTTCATTACTAGGTTTGAAATCATCACGATACGATATTATCATGATACTTCTGTCACGATACAATACTATTGCAGTATTCTACGGTATACAGTGTTGGGTAAGTTACTTCAAAAAAGTTATTCATTACTAATTACATAATTTAAACTGTATTTAAATTACATTTTTAATAACTTTTGTTCGAAATATAACTCAGTTAGGTATTTAATTATTTAACTCAACACTAAAAATTCAACGCTAATGCAAACGCACTAGATGTAAATCTCAACGCCGCATACTGTAGACAATAGAAATTAAACTCGACAACAACTTAAATCTGCACTAAACAGGACATTTTAGCATTATTAAAAAACACTTTAAGAATTATAAACATTGTATGTATCAAAACACAAAACATTTCAAAGCAATAACACAATATTTCATACCATACATTACCATAAATTTCATTGTTTCACATGCATGTTTAATCTACTTGATAAATGAATTTTTCTTCTTCTCTTAACTGATGATGAAGAATTGTTGAATGTATGTACAATATTTAAACAAGTACATTAAAAAGTAACAGTAATTAAATGGGCCAAAAATGAATAGCAATCCCTTAATTTACTTTTATGGCATAAAAGTAATAGTCACACTTTACAATAAGGTTCATTAGTTAATGCATTTACTAACATGAACTAATCATGAACAACACTTGTACAGCTTTTATTTATCATAATTGAACATTTACTAATGCATTATTAACATCCAAGTCCATGCTTGTTAACATTAGTTAATGCACCGTGAGTTAACATGAACTAACAATGAACAACTGTATTTTCATTAACTGTATTGTTCATTGTTTGTTCATGTAAGTAAATGGATTAACTAACATAAACTAATAAGCTTTATTGTAAAGTGTGACCAAGTAATCCAATTACAGTAACTAGTAACTTTGTAACTAATTACACCCAACACTGGTGGTATGTTGCAGTTTATTACAATTTTTCAACTTCAAATTATATCTCCAAAGGAAAAATACTGGCAACATCATTTATCAGCTTGTTTATATTACTTGAAATGTATTGCTGCTGTGCAAAATGGTTTTGTCAAGTTGACAAACTGATCCAAATTTTAATGTTATAGTCATAAATGTTGTATGGAACTTTTCCACGGTACTGCCGTCTTTATTTTACTAACTTACTGCTTGCTGAAGGTGACACCGCTCTCTAGAAATAAAAACTGATTCCACCATCTTGTGTACTCTGAATAGATTCATTTGAATATTTAAACAATTAGCATAATAAATTATTAGTGTTGTATCGATATGGACATTCGGTAAGTGCAGTCAGCAGCAAAAATCCAGTCTCGCTATTTATATTCAGACTCATTTATTCATTAGTTTTCCTTCGGCTTAGTCTCTTGTTTATCAGGGATCACCACAGCGGAACAAACTGCCAAATATTCCAGCATATGTTTTACTACTATGTTCTACTATTCAACTATTCCAGTGGATGCCCTTCCAGCCACAACCCAGTACTGGGAAACACACACGCACACTCACACACACTCACACAAACACTCATACACTCTATGCACGGGGAAAACATGCAAACTCTGCACAGAAATGCCAGCTGACCCAGCCAGGACTTGAACCAGCGACCTTCTTGCTGTGAGGTGACAGTGCTAACTACTGAGCCACTGTGCCACCCATATATATAATTCTATTGAGTTCAATTGCTATTAGCAAATCATTAACTACTGCTAAATAAAATCTTAATTTGCTATTAACAGTTATTGCTGTAGTTAGGCAAGGCAAGTTTATTTATATAGCACATTTAATACACATTCAAAGTGCTTTACATAAACAAGAAGAAAAGAGACAGGTAGAAGAAAATAAAACAGAGAATAAAAGTGATAAAAAACAGATTAAAATGTTTTAAAACAGGTTATAAAAGAATGAAAAAGAAAAGAAAGACACAATAGTGTGATCTGTTGGACGTAGCACAGTGCTCATTTAGTAAAGGCACAGCTAAACTGATGTGTTTTCAATCTTGATTTGAATGCGAAGCTTTCTGGAAACTGATTTCAGCAACGGAGCGCGTAGTAGATGAAGGCGGATTCACCCTGCTTTGACTGAACTCTTAGAATTTCTAGTTTATGTGATCCTAAAGATCTGAGGGATCTGTTAGGTTTGTATTCAGTGAGCATATCTGTAGTGTATTGAGGTCCTAGGCCATTTAGTGATTTATAGACAAGTAATAATACTATTCTAATAAAATCTATTCTGAATAAAACTGGGAGCCAGTGTAAAGACCTGAGGACAGGTGTGATGTGCTCTGATTTTCTTGTCAGAATCCTGGCAGCAGCATTCTGGATGAGCTGCAACTGTCTGACTGTCTTTTTGAGAAGGCCAGGGAAAAGTCCATTACAGTAATCCACCCTGCTGCTGATAAAAGCATGAACAAGTTTCTCTAAGTCTTCACTGGAAACAAAGCATCTAATTTTTGCAATATTTTTGAGATGATAGTATGCTGATTTACTTACTGCTTTGACATGACTACTGAAACTCCAAGATTGACCTCTAGAGCCGAGGTACGCATTCACCTTGAGAACCTCATCTCTGCTCCCAAATGCAACAACTTCAGTTTTCTCTTTGTTTATCCGAAGAACGTTTTGACACATCCAACTGTTAATTTCATCAATGCATTGGCAGAGGGTGTCAAGGCTGAAGTCATTAGGCAGGAAGGCTAAGTAGATCTGAGTGTCATCAGCACAGCTGTGGTAGGAGATTTGGTTCTTTCTCATTATTTGGCTCAGTGGGAGCAAATGAAGGTTGAATAGGTTAGGTTTAGGTATTGAGTAGGATAATGGATGTAGAGTAAGATCTTGCAGAAAATGTGCTTCGTAAGTACTAATAAACAGCCAATATCTTAATAATAGGCAGGTAATAGTGAGAATTGGTCCTTAAACTATTCCCAATTTTTCAACTATTCAGGCAAAGCTGAATTTTTAGCATCATTACTCCATTTTCGGTGTCATGATCCTTCAGAAATCACTCTAATATGCCAGATTATTAGTTTGCTGCTTAATATTGTTATATTGTTGTGGAAGCTATAAGCGAAATTGGAACTCCTGTGTCTCACACACTCGCTGCTCTGTGTTATCAGTATTTTTTTGGGATGGTGGGTGGTGGCGCTCAGGCCTGCTGTGGAGCCGCTGTCGGCCCACTCCCCCTCAAATGGAGCCAGGCCTGCCTGATAAGCCACGTCCCAGGACTAGCAGGGAGCCAGGCCTATCTGAGCCCCCTGAGTGACTGGGTGACACGCTCTTCCATGGCCCAGACTGATAGACAGGGGCAAAGCTATACGACACAGTGAGGAAGAGGAAGGATGGGATAAGGATGCAATCAGCAGTTTTCCCAAACTCTGCGAACCTCTGGAGATGATTAGGCATGTAGAATGGCAAATGTGTTGATGATTAAAGGGAAGATTCACTCAAAATTGAGTCATCACGTATTCACCCTTACTTCAATTTAATCCTGTATTACTTTCTATCATTTCTGCAACAAAACAGATGTTCTTTTGAAGAATGTGAAGAAAGTACACTTATATTTATATATATTTATATTTATTTATGTATATTTATGGTTTTGAATTGCGTTATGTGCGCTTGACCTTTATTCCAACAACTTTTAACTTTGAAAAGTTCCAAAAAGTGACTTTTATTAACATTTTAAATAGTTTAAAGTGATATATTGTCTGGGTTGGTGTTGTATATTTTGCTACAAAAACCTTGTAATAAGCTCCCAGTACATTTTCTGTCATTTTACTGACTTATTTCTCTCTCTATATATATTATTTCTGATACATTATATTATTTCAAACTACTAAAATGTCAACAAAAGTCACTTTGTTAAACTGTATAGTTGAATTTTCCAACTTAGAAATTGACAAAGCAAAGATCAACATCTCATAATGCAATTCACAAGCGTAAATAAATGGAGAACACTTGTGAATGACAAAATATGAAACTGTTAATTAACAGATAATTCTTACAGTGTACTTCAGGCAGCTAGGAGTAAAAACAGGCATGTTTGGGTATTCAGGTGGATGTATTTGGGACCATTTTGTTGTGTGTTTGGTTCATTTTGCATTTATATTTCTGTAAAATCACATTAGAGTTCATTTGGAAATACAGCGACTCATATACCACAAATACAGGTCTCAGTGTGTTTTTTGTTGAGAGCAGGGTTCAGAAATTTTGCTCTAGGATTTGTTTCAATAATCCAAACACTCCCTTAAAAGAACTTGTGCAAGAGTTTAAACCTTGCAGACTGGCACATTGTATTGGTTTTATATACTGTATAAAAATCAATGTATGTAGCTATTTTCCAAAAATCTTTGGTGCCAAAGATATCAAATATAGTCTCGTTTGGAATGGCATTTTTATTAGTTTTTTTTTTAATTATTGTTATTTGTTAAATAATATATTTTTATCTGGTTTGGTTATATTGTGTCTCTGCTTTTTTTGTTACTGTATGGATATATACTGCTAAAAAAAATAAAGGAGATACTTCAACAACACAATGTAACTGCAAGTGTTCCCTTTATTTTTTCGAGCAGTATATTTCTCTATATTCTTATTCTTCATATTTATTTATTAAAAAAAGGTGTAATGTCAATAAAAGTCACAATGTTAAACTCTGCAGTAAAGTTTTCAGCATCACATAATAAAATTTTAAAGTTTAAACGATCAAAAAACACCAATAAATCACAAAATGTGGGAAACAATGTAAGAAATAAAATAAATGAAGAACATAAAATAACAGAAAAAAGTACTTTCAGTTCAATACGAAAAGAAAATGAATGAATGAATAATATAGGGCGTCATGGCGGCGCAGTGGGTAGCACGAACGCCTCACAGCAAGAAGATTGCTGGTTCGAGCCTCGGCTGGGTCAGTTGGCATTTCTGTGTGGAGTTTGCATGTTCTCCTTGTGTTCGCGTGGGTTTCCTCCGGGTGCTCCAAAGACATGTGGTATAGGTGAATTGGGTAGGCTAAATTGTCTGTAGTGTATGAGTGTAAATGAGTGTGTATGGATGCTTCCCAGAGATGCAGCTGCAGCTGGAAGGGCATCCGCTGCGTAAAACATATGCTGGATAAGTTGGCAGTTCATTCCGCTGTAGATTAATAAAGAGACTAAGGCGAAAAGAAAATGAATAATATAATATAATATAATATAATATAATATAATATAATATAATATAATATAATCAACTGTGATCAATTTTGTTAAACTAAATCAACATTAAACAAAGTTTTCAGAGCATAGAATAAAGGAGTACTCTTATAGTCTGGGATTTAATACACCAAAAAATACACTGAAAACTGTGAAACAACATTAAAATGTAAAACAACCATCTTCTATCTTGATATTTTTGTAAAATGTAAATTGTCCTTGACCGCAAAGCTGAATTTCACTCCAGTCTTCAAAGTCAAGTGATCCCTTATTTTAATGAAATCATTCTAATATGACCAGTTGTCGTTATTTTTATTATGAACGAAAAAAATAAAAAATAAAAATGAATACACTGTAAAACAAATGCTGGGTTCCACAAAATTGATTTGAACATGAAGGAATTAAGTTAACTTATTAAGTTAACTCGAAACAATTGAATTGTCTCAGCAAAAACTCAAGAATTGTGTTGTTTCAGCTTATTTTACACACAAAAATTGCTGGGTTTCACACAATCCCTTCATGTTGCCCCAACACAAATCAATTAATTTAACTTAATAGTTTTTACAAATTTAAGTTGATTGAACATAAAACTGGGCGCCACGGTGGCATAGTGAGTAGCACGTTCGCCTCACAGCAAGAAGGTCGGTGGTTCGAGCCTCGGCTGGCTCAGTTGGCATTTCTGTGTGGAGTTTGCATGTTCTCCCCGTGGTTGCGTGGGTTTCCTCCAGGTGCTCCGGTTTCCGCCACAAGTCCAAAGACATGTGGTATAGGTGAATTGGGTAGGCTAAATTATCCGTAGTGTATGGGTGTGAATGAGTGTGTATGGATGTTTCCCAGAGATGGGTTACAGCTGGAAGGGCATCCGCTGTGTAAAACAAATGCTGGATAAGTTGGCGGTTCATTCCGCTGTGGCGACCCCAGATTAATAAAGGGACTAAGCCGAAAAGAAAATGAATGAATGAATGAATGAACATAAAACTATTAAGTTATCACCCCAAAAAATCGCAAGAATTGTGCTGATTCAGCTCATTATAAATACGTAGTTTGAACAAGCAGTAAAAACATTTCTCTGAGTGTTCTGTATACTCATATACACTGTAAAAAAATTAATGACAAAAAGTCACAACAACAATTTATGTAGCTTTAACTTATTTTAACAAGTTAATCAGGTTTCAACTAAGTTATCCAAACTTTAACTTCATTTTTTTCAGTCGGTTTGAATAATGTAAGTTGAGATGACTAGACAAGTTCATTTGATTCAACTAAACAATTTAAGGCAGCAAGAGCTTACAGTGTAGTTTGAACAAACAGCCCATGTCATTTTTTGAGTGTACCATTTTATAGACACGATGATACATTTTTAAAAACACCAACATCTATTTTACAACTAATATATTACGAATCTAAAAGCAGTGTCTCTATCAGACTACAAACGTCCAGCAGATTAGTGTGGGCCGCAGTATCTGGACAGAAGCAGGGTGGTCTCGGACATGTACATCAGTTTGTTTCTCACACATTTGAAGTGCAGAGCAGAACCGAGCTGGAGATGACAGCTCAGCGCTGACTGAGACCAAGCATAGCAGCTCTGTCTGCTGGACGAACACGTTTCTAGAGGGATTGTGGGTGGTCAGGGGGACGTTTGTGTGTGCTTCTGTGTGTGTGTAAGCAGACTGGGTGAAATTCAGAAGGGTCTCGTCACTCTGAAGGTATTCACGGAGGACCACACAATTCTGTCAGAGCCACCAGAACTGTTTTGTCTGCTCAGTGACGAGAAGTGAGATTGTTTGAGTCTGGTTACGGAAGACTGATAAAGATAAAGACTCTGCTAATGTTAGATGTTAAATATTGCTACTGTGTTTATTTGTGGATGTGGAAAACTAGTCTGACGTTTCTTTCGGTTTGTATGTGTTATGAGGAAGGTTTTTGATAACACTTGTCAACATTTGTATATAAATATCACATTATACAATATCACATTATACCCACGTTAGAGGTGGGTAGAGTATTCAAAATATATACTCAAGTAAAAGTACAAGAAACAATCTTAAAAGTTACTTGAGTAAGAGTAGAAGAGTATCTGTTAAGAATTACACAAGTAACTAGTATATACATATATATGCACACAAACACACACACACACACACACCATTTTTATATTTAAAAATGTTTAAATGTTAGATTTCTATTGGTTAACGGTTTGAATTAATAATATGTGCTTGATCAGTATTAATTTTTAACAGCAGATGCTTTAAAAACATACTTTATTCTTACATATTTTAAGTACATGAATATCTTAGGATTAAAATAAATACAATAACGTATATATTTATATAAAAAACCCTGTAAAATAATAGCTGTTAAATTACAGAAATTTACCGTAAAATATCGAATTTTAAATTACAGAAATCTACCAGAAATTTTAATTTAAGGAAATTTCTTTAATTTAATATACATTATTTTACGGTATATTTCTGTAATGTAACGACCGTTATTTTACGGTTTATTTCCGGCACCCCAGCTGTTGTAAATAAACCGTAAAATTACTTTTTTTTTTTTTTTTTACAGTTTATGTATATGTAAATCTCTATTTTAAAGGTGCTGTATGTAATTTTTTGACTCTTCCAAAGCATAAAAATACCATAATATGTTTGCAGATATTTAAGATACATGCTAAGTGAACATTCTTGTTTATCTGAAAACAATGCTGAAGTCAGATATTCTGCTTTGAAAATGTGCGTTACGTGCCGTAATGCTCTTTGTTTTGGTAATTTTAACCTGCCCAATGCCAGTTCAGCCAGTTTTATTTCAGCAGCCCAGGTTGTCTTGGTGGAAAACCACTTATTTCGTTCATTCATTCATTCAGAAAGGCTCTGAAAGTATGCGTCTGTGACCAAAATGCGACCTCCGGTGTACAGTAGCAGACTCCAAAATAAAACGCAGATTCAGTTCCACATGATGTGGTTATTAATTAGCAAATGGTACAAATATTACAAGCGTAAACATTAGGTGAGCAGGTTACGTTGTAACTGCGTGTCCTAACAACACGCTTCATGACGAGATACACAGTGATAAGCAGTTTGGCTCTTTGCACTAGACGAAACATGACAGAAATTTAAATACAGCCATTCAGAAGCACAGAATATGCACTCACTTACGAAATGGTAACATTTATAATCTATTTAATACATATTAAACCTCTTTAACATTATTAAATGTAGATGTTGAATCACTCAGATGTTTAGTTCAAAAGTTCTATTTCAAAAGGTTTATTGTATTTTCAAGATCTAAGGTGAACTATCTGCTGCTTCTTTCAGTAGAATGGCAATAAATGTCATGTAAAATGCAACTCAAACTCACATTGTTTATATATAGCACTGAATAAAGCACATGCGGTTTACCTAAGGTGACCATTGTCAGTTTTCTGTTTCTCACCTGTGAGAAATAGAAGCCGTTTCGAATATATCAATCAGAGGTGTTAGTTAGGACAAAAACTCCTTTTAATATGGAGAATATTCCTTCTATCGAGTGCTGTTGCTTTTATTTACAGCACAGATTAAATCACTTGCTCCTGTCCTCAATCTGGCAACCTGCACTTGCGTTTGTTTTGATCCAGGAGTGCAGTACTTAGTTCAACCACTGGGTGTCAAACTTACATACTGCACCTTTAACATAATATTTTCTATTGAATGCTGTACATTATATTATATTTGTGCATGTACATTAGATTAGTCAAATCTGGATCTAATCCAACAAAATAACTAAACACTAAGTCAACTATAAGCAAAACAAAAATTAGTACACCCAAATTTATTTTGTCAGGGAAATATGAAATAAAAAAAGGAAAATCAAGAGAAACAAAAATATATAGTTTAGTTGAAATTTTGTGGTTTGTTTAAATTTTAGTTTTATAGTTTGTAATATTTTTTGTAATATTTCTTTAGAATTTAAATGTGTTGTTTTCTTTTTATAAAGATGTTTGTTGAGCAAACATCTGAATGACTATAACTGTTGAATAAATCTGTTTTGTTCAAATGCACCAAAATACAGTATATTCTCTTAGACAAAGTAGTGATAAACAGGGAAAAATTATTTGTTAATGACATTAGTTAATGTGATCTGATACTGATAAATGCATTTACTAGCAGGAATTAATATTAGAAAAGCATTTATTTATAGTAATTTTAACATTTATTTGTAATATTAATATTAAAACCACTTCAAAACTGTTGTAAATTCACTCAGAAGTAAAGTGAAGAAATAACAAAAGAATAATTATATTTTAATATACTTATTGTTTATTAACTAGGATTAACAATAATTTATAAGTTGAATGCTCATTGTTTATTGCTATAGGTATAACTTTTATTTATTTATTTTACTTGTTTTAACTTGGTGTAAATTGTACGTTTTTTTTGTCACTATTTTTTAATTATTATATTTTTTCTTGAAAGACACTATTACATTTAATTAAAGCCAAATAAAATAATATAATATATTCGAAAATCTAAACATTTAAGATAAAATCTTACAAAATACAAATATTTTAAGAAATAAACAAATGGATCAAATAATCAATTCAACCCCTTCATCTCTAATAAATGTAATAATTTATTTCAAAGAAATCTGACCTCCAGTGTATATGTGTGTGTTAGTGTGTATGCGAGACACTGTGCAGAACCTCAGCTCTCCCTCACACTCTGATAGCACAGCAACAACACCAGGCTGATCCCAGGAGAGTCTGAGAGAGAGAGAGAGAGAGAGAAACAGAGAGAGAGAGAACCAGAGAGAGAGAATGTGCAGTGTAGACGGTCAGCGAGTGGCTGAGCAGGGGCTGATAGGAGCCGGCAGGGGGAGAGTCTGCTCTGATAAGAGGGAGACAGGCTGACTGGAGAGAGAAGAAAACTTTCCTTCATCACACACACACACACACACACACACACACACACACACTATTTAGCTCTCATTCGGAAAGAAATTTATTCGAGGAAAAATGAGACAAACTGATTTGGATTGTACTCTGTTAATAATTTTTGTAAAATACATAGTTTTTATCTAATATGAACTGTATTTTACTGGAGGACAGTTATGCAGTATGTTACTGTATTTAAAAGTTGCATTGCGAAAATTACTGTATATTTGACAGTAAAGATATACATAAAATTCTGTAAATACATACAGCAAGATCAACAGTGCTGTAAATACAGTATTGGTGGTGCAGTGGGTAGCACGATACCCTCACAGCAAGAAGGTCGCTGGTTCGAGCCTCAGCTGGGTCAGTTGGCATTTCTGTGTGGAGTTTGCACGTTCTTCCCATGTTTGTGTAGGTTTCCTCCGGGTGCTCCGGTTTCCCCCACAAATCCAAAGACATGTGGTATAGGTGAATTGGGTAAGCTAAACTGTCCGTAGTGTATGCGTGTGAATGAGTCTGTATGGATTTTTCCCAGTGATGGGTTGCAGCTGGAAGAGCATCTGCTGCGTAAAACATGCTGGATAAGTTGGCGGTTCATTCCGCTGTGGTGACCCCAGATTAATAAACGGACAAAGCCAAGAAAATGAATGATTTACAGTATGTTACTTGCGAACTGCTGCCAGTAAGTTACTGTAGATTCTACAGGAAATTGTTAACAGTGTATTGATGCATGAGTTGGTTGGCGTCAGATTGGGGTTGGCTGATAATCATCTTTTATGACTTGGCTGTTAAATTTGGATGATTCGATGAACTGATTTGCAATTCGACTACATAAAGAAATGCAAATATCTTTGGCATCTCTAATGTACTGTAGGCAAGGGCGCCGCTAGCAATTTTGGGCCCCATGAACAAATATGAGGATGGGCCCCCAACTACCAAGCTAGCTATCCAAACTCTTTGTCTGCAATGTAGTTATACTGACCTATGCATTTTATTATTGATTTTGTCCACTACTTCAGTATTTAGTAAGAGAACGGCCATGACTGTAGCTAGCAGATGATTTATTGTTCAAATGTAAATGTAGTACAAAAAAAAAGTACTGTGTAGTACATTTCTAAACACACAAAATACCAATGTGTCACTATTTAAATAACTGTACTGCAAAAGTGTCTCATACAATGTGCAATACACTGGTACAGTGACATAAATCAATAAGACACAAAATTATATTACAATGAGACCCATAAATAAGCAGAGACCCATAAATGATGCTGAGTGCATCATCCGGGTAATTAAAGTGCACTTATTATTGTTAGAGTTTTCAGTGTGAACGCACTACTTACACTATTTATACTACAAAGTGGCGTAGAATAGTGTATAAGTGTGCGATTTGGGACCCAGCTGATGTTAACCTTGAGGACATCGCTGCTTTGACAGTTTACCTGACGATCGCACTCAACAAAGCATCAACTCTCTTCCCGCTACTGACAGACTGAACCATACAGTGAAAGGAGGGGGGTGCAGTTTGACAGTGACAGACACAAGAGGCAGATATAAGACGTATTTTTACTTTTTATTTCTAATAAATTGATTTACGGTTATTAATTATAAAGCAGATCTCTGTGGGCCCCTAGAGTGCATGGGCCCTTAGAATCGTCCTAACTTTCCCCCCCTTAGCGGCGCCCCTGACTGTAGGTATGTGAATATCAAACTATGGAAAAATATGAAACATCTTGAAAATCCTCAGTTTCTTTGAATTTACAGTGCTTAGCACAGTTGACTACACCCCATTTTGAAAATGAATATTTTTATCCATTTCTCAGTGAATATAGTCAATATATTTTGGTGCATTTGAACAAAACAGATTTATTAAACAGATATGTTCATTAAAATTATATTTTAGGCACCAAACATATTTAAACATTGAAAGAAAATACAATTAAATCCAAGCACAACATTGCCTATAAAATTTCGACTAAATTTTTCATTTTTTTTTTGCTTCTCTTGATTTTTCCTCTTTTTAAAATTTGTATTTAATATTTTTCTATAACACATAAATTTGGGTGTACTAGTTTTTGGACTGTTATCGTAAGTTATTTTGTTAGATAAGCTCCAGATTTGGCTTCAGTACTGACTAAACTAATGTATATACACAAACATAATATTGTTTAGCTTCCTATTAAAATTATAAATTTAAAAGATAGATTTGTGAGGGGTGAACTCATATATGCTGAGCACTGTTTAACTCAGTATGGTGTATTAATGTGTGTTTGAATAAAATGACATTATTACTCTAAATGACAATGTTTGTATTTAAAATAGCGAAGAAATGTTATCAGACATTTAATTAATTCTTACGTTTTACTCAAACCCACATCTATTTTGAACTGGTTATGGAATGCCAAGCTGAAACGTTCAAATATAGCTGAAAATGCATATGATAGATTATTATCTTTTGTTCATTTAGGTTAAAGGTGTTTGTTGTCACAAGGCTATTTTTTCGACGACCACCATCTAATCTAGATCTAGGCCTTTGTGTATTGTGCGGTGTATATAATTGCCTTTAAAATAAAACTGTGATTTGTTTTTCATTTGACAAGAACATTTGACCTTTAGAATGCTACAAAATTGTTATTAATAATAAATGTTGCTTGAGCAGCATATTAAAACAGTTTCTGAAGGATCATGTGACTCGTGATCTGGAGTATTTCAGCTTTGTGTTTTTATGCATTTATAAGTTTTTTTATGTTGCATTTTTTATGTTTTAAGAATAAAAAAAGGTTTATTTTACTTAATAATAATAATTATTATTAATTAATTAATTAATTCACAATATTATGTTTAAGATTTTTTATTTGACGAAAAAATTCTAAAAAAGAAAAATCATATTTATTTATTTGTGTTTTCATGATGTTGCCATCATTTTTTTATACAACGTTTTTAAAACCTGTGATCAGTTTAATAATCGATATATTTAGCAAACAGTATAGTGTATTTTGTTCATGATACCATCACAATTGTGCATTTGTTGTATAAAAAGTTTTTAAAACCTGTCATATCAATGATCACTCTCAATGATTAACATGTTTAGCTTTACTATGCTTGGTAAACTTACATTTTCTCGCTTCATTACTTCCAAAGTTACTGCATTTTGGTGTGAAAAAGATGACGCTGTTTCAAGAAGTGTTGTGGTTTATTACACAAGTGCACAGCAAACACACTGTATGGTTACGTCAGTTTGAGCGAGCTGGATTTGATGAGGCCGTGTGAAGGTCAGTCAGCCTCAGTGTCTCTCATTCATCATCCTCTGTCTTCTGTCAAATCAGTCAAATTTCTCTTTATCTCATAGTGAAAGGGTTTTAAGTGCTCCCATTCACCAAATTAGTCTGCAGCCACAGATAAGAAATATGATGTGTGTATATACTTGTGTGTGAGCGTTTGTGCGCCTCATTGATCGACACGCTTAAAAAAGAGGGGTTTCACATCAATGCTATTAGAAGAACTGTGTATTGGTGAATACTAGTTTGAGATGGGTTGCCAGATATTCGGGGAAAAAAACTGGCTTTGCAATGGTGATGATAGAAAGTATTTAAGGTCAAGTTTATTTATATAGCACCTTGAAAGCAACAAGTGCTGACCAAAGTGCTGGACAGCAATGTTACAATATCATAAAATGTGAATGCAATGTTAAAATAATTAGAAATGCAAAGAATAAAACAAAGCAACATTTTGAACTAAACTTTAATTGAATAAATATCAACCAATGCCAATTAAGTATGTTTAATTTTTAAGAATGTACAATGTAAAAAATACATCAATTAATGCTTTCTGTATTTTGTAATTTACTGGTGTTGTCTGTTTATTTATTTATTTATTTATTTATTTATTTATTTGTTTGTTTGTTTGTTTGTTTGTTTGTTTTTTATTTATTTATATTCCTCCATCTCTGCTCTTTTGACATTTGGTGTTGAAAGTGACTTTTACTGATATTTTAGTAGTTTGAAGCAGTATATATATAGTATAGATCCATAAAATAACAGAAAGTATTGCCAGTTTATTACCAGGTTTTTGTAATTGACAGCACCAATTAAACCAATATATCACTTTAAACCATTAAAAATGTCAATAAAAGTCACTTTTATTAAGCTTTTCAAAATCAAATGTTGATGCAGTAAAGATCAAGTCCCCATAAAGTAATTCATTCATTCATTCATTTTCTTGTCGACTTAGTCCCTTATTAATCTAAGGTTGCCACAGCGGAATGAACCGCCAACTTATCCAGCATATGTTTCACGCAGTGGATGCCCTTCCAGCTGCAACCCATCTCTGGGAAACATCCATACACACTTATTCACACTCATACACTACGGATAATTTAGCCTACCCAATTCATCTACCACATGTCTTTGGACTTGTGGGGGAAACCGGAGCACCTGGAGGAAACCCACGCGACCACGGGGAGAACATGCAAACTCCATACAGAAATGCCAACTGACCCAGCTGGGGCTCGAACCAGTGACCTTCTTGCTGTGAGGCGAACGTGCTACTCACTACGCCACCATGGCAGCCACTAAAGTAATTCAATATAAATGCAATCCAGTATAAATATACTGAAAATATGAATCACAAAAAAAAACGGAATCACAAAATACGGGAAACTGCTAATTTATGGATATTTTTACAGTAATACATGCTATTTTTTTTATATAGATTTATTTGTGAAACACGATAGACTGTGTATTTAATAATATGCACAGTGTTTCAATCCTGTGGAGTCTGTGTGGTGTTATTGAAAAGCTGTCATTGTCATTGAGGTGCCACCAAGCAGGAGAATCTATAGTGAGAATGAAATTACAGTAGCAGACAATGTAATATTCAGTAATTCAGCAGATTTATGTTTGGGTCGATGAATGTGTTTGCTGCCATAAACCTTTATTGAATCAAAAACTGCCACTAGCAGGATTTGTTTGTTTGTTTGCTCGTTCCTTCAGTTCTCAGTAACTTTTTTCAGTGAAGTTTATTTATAAACCAATTTGGAGAGGATCACGTGCTTATGATTGATCGCAGCTGGTCCTGCATTAGCAACACAGGATTCACCAAACAGATGATTCCTAAATCACAATAATACTCAGAGTTTCTTACCTTAATTATCTTTGTTCCACCCCTACTCTTCCCTCCTTTCCTTATCAGGAAGGCTAAGTCATTCATTCATTCATTCATTCATTCATTCATTCATTCATTCATTCATTCATTCATTCATTCATTTTCTTGTTGGCTTAGTCCCTTTATTAATCCTACTTGGCCAGTAGACACTTCTGTGCAAAGTTTACATGTTCTTCCCGTGCTCGTGTGGGTTTCCCCCAGGTTCTCTAGTTTCCTCCCACAGTCCCAAGATATGACATAGGTGAATTTAACAAATGAAATAGGTACCATTGATGAGCTTTTAATCAGTAATTCCTACTTGCCATTAGCATATAATAAGCAGGGGAGTTCTCAAGACCTAAATAAGCTCAAATTCTCCTCTCGCCTTACAAACTGGAGGGAGTCCCAGGCTCAAGGATCTTACGAGCTCAGGGCTCTCTCCCAGGACAGCATACCAAATATGCACTATAATCAATTATCAGCTAAGTGTGAACTCTTGAATTAAAATTAAGGCATGATTCCTGTATACGAACGACTTCACTGATGTCCTAAAGAAGGATTTTCTAGACAAGTAAAAATGTTTGTTTTCAGAAATAAAAAGTCAAAGTTAAGTGAGTTTTCCCAGAAAACAAGCTAAATTATCTGCCAGTGGGGTAAGTAAAATAAACTTACTTAAATTTCTTTTTTTAGAAAAGACATTGGCTTATTATTTCTGAAAGCATAACAATGTTTTTTTGACTAAGAATTTAACTTTACCTTTAGTCAGACGCTTTCATCCAAAGTGAAAGAGACAGTATTCACATCAAGTGCAAAACCTTACAAAATAAATAAATAAATAAATAAAAATACAAGCTATAGAATAAATAAGGAATTTTAAAAAATACAAGTTATAGATTAAATAAGGAGTACCCCCCTCCACCATTGTTTTCCTCACTGGAGATTACTTCCTGTATTCTGAATGAACAACGACTCCCAGAACTCTTTGCACCCATCAACTCCCACAGCAGCTGACAATAATCGGGACATTCACACACAGACACATCTGTAGCGCATCTCACCGATTTTATAGACGATTTATACACCTCATTGTTGCATTCTCATTGCCGAGTCTTGTTTCTTTCATGAACATCACGTAGCATTTTTCCTGTTTTGATTTCCCATTTCTTGCCTTGTTCTTCGTTTTGATACTTTGATCGAGCATTGGCCATTGCCTGTAAGACCTGTCCAACATAAGTTCGTTCTGAAAACGTAGTCCTATGTACGCATGTATTTTGGCAGTTTTTGTTTTAGCGAATCCACCAGAGGCCGCTGTGTATGCTTTTTGAGACCTCAAATTTCTCTCGCGAGTGCCGTTCGCGTCTGCTGTTCTCGTGAAAACCCACCAGACGCCGCTGTCGGCTGAGTGTTTAACTGTTTAACTGACTGAATGACTGACTGACTGACCACCCAGTCGACTGACCCACCCTCCTCCTTCCCTAAACCCAAATAAAAATGTTATCAATTAGCCCACCGACACTCTTCCCTAAACCCAACCAACAATTTTCAAAAGCAATCCAGAAATAAAAAGAAAAGCCCTCGTCTCTTTTTTTACCATGTTTTCAGATTTTACCGCATTCTCACACTGTTGTTTACTGGTTTATTTTACTTTTTGGATTCTGTTTTTGTGTATTACCTGCTTTCTGGAACCGTTCTTCACCGGACTTGAACCCCATTGTCGTGGTCAACTCCTCCTCATATGTACCTCTGGCTACATAATGTGTGATCTCCAGAAACGTACATAGGACTACGTTTTCAGAATGAGCCTGTGTTGGACCTGTCTTCAATAAACTGCACTTGGATCTGTGCTTCTTTTGTCGACATCTGCTTCGTTACACTTATAAACGCACATTCTGCTTGATCATCCATCTTGAAGTGTTATGAAGCCAAACCTGTAACCATTTGCTTTGACTTCCATACTATTTTTTCCTACTATAGAAGTCAATGGCTACCGGTTTACAACATTTTTAAAAATATCTTCTTTCAGTGTCAACAGAGACAAGAAACTCTTAAAGCATTTTTTTTCCTACTTAGAGATTTCGGTAACACTTTAGATTCAGGGTTTATTAGTTCATGTATTTCGAATAAATAAGAAATACTTTAAACATAATTTAAAACGCGAGACCTCCCAGAAATGACTTATGAACACACTTTCTGCATAATCCACAGTCCTGAAGCGATATGTGTTTTGCTGAAGGGCGAGAAGGTGCAATCAAGGCAGCAGAGCCCCGAGTTTAGGGTCTGATTTCTTGTTTTTCACGACTGCTTTTAATAATGCGTGACTGTTGCCTTCAGAACTGTTATCTCTTCTTAACTGTTATCAATTAGCGAGCGGATAATGGGTCCAGACGCTGCGGCCTGCTTCTGTCAGTGACGCACTCTCAGAAAGCTCACATTCAGTGCTGAGCAGGTGCAGTTTCTGTGTGTTTGTTTCGGGACGGCGAGGGTGTCGGGGCCCTCGGGGCTTCACTGTCCCATATCACAATCAACAGTGTTCCTGTTAGAGCCAGGTCTGTTTTAATGATGCTGGAGGGAATTATTATGTATTATGGCGTGTTTCTTTTATGAAGAGGCCAGCTTGGTGTCACACTACAAAATGTTTTTTTTTTTTTGTGGCAGGAGGGCCACTCTGGAGCAGGGGTTTTAGGGGTCATGGAAGGGTGATAAAGAGAAATGTATTATTTATTATTACAATTTATAATTCACTTTACCCAAATATTTCAAATTCAGTCAGCTTTTTAAACTTTGGTTAAAAATCGTAGAAGTTTGATCATTTTCTTTGGTCGGCAGCACTAAAAAATCTTAAAACTAAAGTGTAAAACAAAAAGTGAATGAATAAATGAATGGATAATATTGGTGGGCATTCTCTCGCGCTGAATGATGTCCACCAATCGCAAGAGACTGGGCCATCGGTCCAATCAGCGCAGTTTAGCATCGTGCTAAGGAGGGGTTTTGGAATAAATGAATCGCTGAACGATTCATATAGGATTCGCTGGGATAATGAGGTAAAAAAAAATGCATATTATAAGACAATGAAAATGTTTTTTTACCATGCATGCATATTAGCCTGCTGTTGGAGACCCCCAAAACCAATATATGACCCTTTTTAATGTATAATAGGGGCTCTTTAAGTTACATTGCAACTAATTCTCATTAGATTATAAGTAGACTGTTAGGTTGGGGTTGGGGTTAGGGGTAGGGTTAGTGTAAGTTGACATGTACTTGCAAAGTTTCTTACAGTCAGTTAAATGTCTGTTGAATGTCTGTATCAGCATAAATTAAGGAGACAGTCTACTAATACTCAAATGAACCATCGAAATAAAGTGCTACCATATGTACCCTTGAGGTATTAATATGGACCCTTTAGGTACAAATGTGTAACTTTTGAAAAGGTACCACCCCAGTGACAGCTCGCATACCTTTATTTCTGAGAGTGTGTATGCTTAAACTTAGCAGTGAATCCAAAAACACATGTGCCGTGTGGCTCCTTGTCATGTATGATTCAGACTCAACATTGCATATCCTGCGATTTGACAATTGCAGATGTGCACATTGCTTTATTGATGATGAAATGATGTATTGTGCTGCCCTATATCGTATATTTGATCCTTACTATGAGCCCTGCTGAACAGAACATGCAGTATTATTGACAGTATTATGATTGGTAGTGATGGATAAATGCTGCCATGATGATGTTTCAGTGTTGCTACTGTGGTGAAAAGGCTGTGAGTGTGGAATGTGTTGTTTATGTTTGGGCTGATTTAGGGCGATGGAGATGCTCTGTCATTTGTCATGTGCATTCGCTGAGCTTCAGGGATCCTGATGAGAGTTGGGGATTAGCTCTGGCTCCTGACTCCAGATTCCTCCGGCTGGGGTTTTTGGAGGTCTGGGGGTCACTGACTGATTGGATGAGACTCTTCGTCTGCTCTTGACCATCGCTGACATGCCAACACTGAAGGGTGAACTCACTGAACAGTTGCAGCGCTGCATAATGTGTGGTATCTAGATGCAAAAATCTGCATCTCATTTAGTAATTAATGGCGTTGTAGTTTGACCTGGTGTTCAATGCACTTTTATGAAAAAACGATCAAAAATTATCCAAGCTTTTTTTTGTAAATGAAGCTTTCCTACTCATCTGCTCTAAAATAATTGTCACTAATAAATTGTTTAGTCATTTTTACAGATATTTACAAAGAAATGCCATTGAGAAATTGTCTAAGCTAAAAATCACATGTAAATCTGCTCATTTTTATACAGAATATGACTTTTTTTGCATAGGGAAAACTGCAGAGAGAGAGAAACAAATATATGAGAAAATATTTGTGTACGTTATTATTTTAAGGAATAATAAATAAATAAATAAAATAGTGAAATATAAATACATATAAATTATATTTTGTATTTAATTTATTTAAAAAAATAACATTTATAAAAAAATTATGTAAAAAATAAACACTTTTATAATGTGTTTAATATTTGAGTACATGTGTTAAATATGAATAAATAGAATTATAAAAAAATCTGACTTTTGTATTTAATTTATGTAAAAAATATATAAATTGTTTAATGTGTTGAATATTTAAGTAAATATGTTAAATATAAATAACAAGAAT
>CAIGQQ010032566.1:10797446-10808157 GCA_903798035.1 Danio albolineatus
CCTCACTTTTCCCATTGAGAAACAGCAAATTTTGCTCCTGGCCAAATGGTTGAGGAACTGTCAAGTTCAGAACAAAAGAAAGCACTAACAAGGTTATTGACACAGGGCACTTTCTGTTCCTTTGCAAAACATTGTTGCCAAAAGGTTTAAGGCAGCCCTCACAAACATATCGAGCAGCATGTAAAAGCAGCCGCCTTTTCATTCATACTCTGGGAAATCGGATGTAGTATTTTACTCAGAGGTTATTTTCATGTCAGTGGGGTATTCACAGGATTGGCACGAGGGCTGTAGTTCATGAACTGACTGAAACTGGCCTGAGTGCCAAAACCGAATATATTATTTCTGTTTAATTTTTTATTTTTAAATAGAGCATTGAGAAATGTTTTGTTTATTGTGTCTTACATGAGCACATACTGTACAGGCTATACTGTCACTATTAATTGTCACTGCAAACGCTTGAAATACACCAGTCCAAATATAAAGCCTGAAATACAAAATACAAAAGAGCAAAAACTTTTGATAATAACGCATATCAGGCATTACAATGCACCTCTTAGACTCAAAGTTGTCAAGCAACGGTATCTAAAGGATCATAGTCTTGCATTTGAAAACTTGAAGCAACCATGAAAACTGTGATCAAAGTTCTGTTACTGCACAATATACATTATACATCAGGAGTTCTCAGTCTCGGTTCTGGTGGGCCGGTTTACTGCGAAGTTTAGTTCCAACCCCAATCAGACACACCTGGGCTAGCTAATCAGGTTCCTAATAGGCTTTCTTAAAACATCTATGCAGGTGTGTTGAGGCAAGATGGAGCTAAAATCTGCAGGACACCGGACCTCCAGGACCAAGTTTGAGAACCCCTGTTATAAACCGCTTTACAAAGACCCAAAACAGCACAGTAAAAAATGCTGGTTCCCACACCATCAATTTGTGTTGGGACAATATAAAGGAGTTGAGTTAGCTTATACATTTTTACAAATTTATAGATTCAACATAAAACAATTACCCCCCCAAGTCAAGAATTGTTTCAGCTCAATTTATATAACAGAATAAAATGAACAGAATAGTTACACAAAACGATAGGTCTTTTAAAGTCTTTTAATTCATCAATAAATATGTAATACCAAATAAATGCCAAATTCTGTTTTTATGATTTGATTTTACAATCCCGTCTTTTCCCACATCACAGAAATAACAGGGCCCATAAAAAGTGTGACAGGGTCTGACTTAAATTTTTTGTCCTCAAAAAACATCTTACAAAAACAAGCATAAGAACGCATCTTTGATCACTGTCAGATTCTCATCAAATGATGTCACTTTCGAGTCATAGTCTTAAATGTGTATTGCACACATTTCTTCATTCATTGATTTATTCATTTTCTTTTCGGCCAAGTCCCTTTATTAATCTGGGGTCGCCACAGCAGAATGAACCACTTATCCAGCATATGTTTTACGCAGCGGATGCCCTTCCAGCTGCAACCCAACACTGGGAAACATCCATACACACTCTTTCACACACATACTCTACGGCCAATTTAGCTTATTCAACTCACTTGTACCGCATGCCTTTGGATTATGGGGGAAGACAGAGCATCCGGAGGAAGCCCACGCCAACATGGGGAGAACATGCAAACTACACAGAAATGCCAACTGACCCAGCCGGGGCTTGAACTTGTGAGGCGATCATGCTACCCACTGTGCCACCGTGACGCCCATATTGCACACATGGGGATAATTGTAAATTTATTTGTTTATTTGTAGTATTTATGTATAATTTGATGATTTTAATCAGTTGATGTCAATGATAACGACATAAACTTGCTACAATGACAGGATTTTACATTTGTAAAGTGTTTTTAATAAAGAAAAAATATATATCTGAAAACCAAATGAATGACATACAGTATTCCTTTACTGAACAACTCACAGAAATCAACCATCAGTCCACTTTAGGCATTTTGGGGATGAAATACTTTTTATTCACTGTATATGTTTTTACTTCAGGGACAGATCATGTAGGTTTCTGGTAGAATGTCCCAAATATGTAAATAGCCTCTAACTCTTACCGTTTAACAGTTTGATATCCACAGCCGACGTAATTTATCTCTGATTTTGCAAATATCATTTATTTTCAGCTGTCACCACTTTTTCAAATTACAACTTCAAATAGACGATTTATGTTTCCCTCCTGTTGATTTTCTGATGTATCGGTATGAATGTTGCATGTGTTGTACAGTAGCGTGAGTGTTTAAGCGTGGTAGGAGGCACTGAGTGATGTGAGGAATGCAAACAGACGGTCAGCTTTATAACTCTTTGGCTCCAGTTCTTATCTGGGCCTCTTTGAATTTACCCCAGAGAAGCACGCAGGGCAGTGCTCTAGCTCTCGCTCTTCCAGAACAGAAGCCGTACAGTATGTCTTGCTTCAGGTGTGTTTTCCACCCTTGCAGGGGTACTCGGCCTGTGAAAGGTTGAAGAGCCCTGGAAGACAAAACATGAGTAATGCATTTGCCTGATATACTAAGTTTTTTGTACTTAGACTACAGGTTTAAAAGTTATATTTTAATGCCAGTGCAGTTAGTAAATATACAGTTGAAGTCAGAATCATTAGCCCCCCCTGTGTATTTTTTCCCCAATTCTTTTTTTCCCTCCACACATTTCTTAACATAATAGTTTGATAACAAATTTCTAATAGCTGATTTCTTTTATCTTTGCTATGGTGACAGTACATAATACTTGACTAGATATTTTTCAAGATAGTATTCAGCTTCAAGTGACTTTTAAAGGCTTTACTAGGTTAATAAGGCAAGTTAGGGCAATAAGTCATTGCATAAAGCCAAGTCATTGCATAATGATGGTTCGTTTTGTAGACATTTGAAAAAAATATTGCTTAAGGGGGCTAATAACATTGACTGTTAAGACTGTTTTTAAAAAGATTAAAAAGTGCTTTTCTTCTAGCTGAAATAATCCAAATAAGACTTTCTCCAGAAGAGCAAATATTATAAGAAATACTGTGAAAAATGTCTTGCTCTGTTAAACGTCATTTGGGAAATATTTTTAAAAAAGAAAGAAAATTCACAGGCTAATAATCATACATTGTCTGTATGAGCTGATTATGTAGTACTAGTAACAAACTAAACACACACCAATGGTAGCTCAAAGGTGTTTCTAATCCAAAATAAAACACCAAAACACTTGTCAGCTGTTTTGAAATTGCAGGAATGACTTTGTTTTGGTCAGATTTTGTGCAAAACGACATATTTCCGAGCTCTTTATTTTCCAACTGGAGTATAGCGGGGTCTTAAGACTATACTTAACAGTTTTTGTAATGGAAAGAACTACAATCCCATGATGCATTGCAAATGACAGTACAGTTTAAAATAGGTATATAAAACTGCATTGAAGGCTCATTAAGTGCCTCACTGCAGTGGGTGTAGCTAATGATTGCTATTGGCCTGAGTTGTCTGTACAGCATCATGGGTAATGTAGTTTTTTCTTCTTGAATTTCACTCTTAAACACAATTGTTTTAAATTAGTTTTAATTGATGCAAACTTCTAGGTTTAACATGTAGTATACAACTGGTTAACAACCTCAGAGTTTACAACAGGTCTGTCTTCAAACTCATTGCATTGTTTCCTCAAGGAGAAAATGAATGGATCTTTTGTTTCCAGAATAGACTGTTGCACTCGGTGGTGTTTACCAGCTGGAGTGAACTTTTCTAGAAAGTACACTTTGGCAAAATTCATCAAGCATGTTAAACAATGTTAGTTTTGGCAAGATTTTGTGACACCAATTCATTCTTTGACTTTCAAGTCAAAGCAAATTGAGACCTGAACTGCAAATGAAAAGTATTTTATCTTCCTGAGCCACATTTTTTTATAATAATATGTAACACTTAAAATGCAGAGCGACTAATATGCAATTAATATCATGCATTAAAAACATGCCATTTAGAAATTTTGTTTGTATTGAATGAGATTTTGGTTTGTGTTTTCTCTTCTGGTGTTTAAAAGGATTTGTTGTTAAGGGATGAGAGCTAAAATATGTATTCATAGTGTTTGTAAACTAATTTATTTAAAAATTATTGGTAGTCTATTTCACATATTTTGTAATTATAAAATCGAACAGCAGGGCGACACGGTGGCGCAGTAGGTAGTGCTGTCGCCTCACAGCAAGAAGGTCGCTGTTTTGAGCCTCAGCTGGGTCAGTTGGCATTTCTGTGTGGAGTTTGCATGTTCTCCTCGTGGTTGCGTGGGTTTCCTCCAGGTGCTCCGGTTTCCCCCACAGTCCAAAGACATGTGGTACAGGTGAATTGGGTAAGCTAAATTGTCTGTAGTGTATGTATGTGTGTGAATGAGAATGTATGGATGTTTCCTAGAGATGGGTTGCAGCTGGAAGGGCATCCGCTGCGTAATACAAATGCTGGATAAGTTGGCGGTTCATTCCGGTGTGGCAACCCCAGATTAATAAAGGGACTAAGCTGAAATGAAAATGAATGAATGTATGTGTGTGAATGATTGTGTATGAATGTTTTCCAGTGATGGGTTGCAGCTGGAAGGGCATCCACTGTGTAAAACATATGCTGGATAAGTTGGCAGTTTATTCCGCTGGCGACCCCAGATTAATGAATGAATGAATGAAAAATCAAACAGTACTACGAGTAAATGAGTATGTAAATTACCCTTCATGTGGTGCCTAAGGTCTTATACAATACTTTCTGCGTCAGAACTGAGACTCCATTTTCCCATGCCGAGTCTCTTGTTTGCGTCTATACATATTCTCCTTCCGCTCAGGATGATGTCACTATAGCAGGCCTTCGGTGTGAGTCATCTGGGAGTGGCTGTTTGCTCATCAGAAGGTGGGTTTTTTTGGATCCCAGGTCCAGTTGACCTCTGGAGCTTCTCAGCCAAACTGTTTGTGGAGCCAGACTTGAGATTAGAGCGGCTGCATTGCTCTGCTCTCTTGACTTGCTTTCTTTTCTCTCTGCTGAACTTGTCCGTCGCCCCTTCCTCCCTCTCTCCCTCCCTCCCTCCCACAGTTCATGTTTTCCAGACACGTCACTCCAGCAGGGGCATTAAGTTCTAGAAAAACTGTATTTTATTACTTTATTAATGTGAGGTATGGGATTTGTGCTTTTTATCATTGAACAATAATATTTATAAGATATAAATAAGAAGATGGTGCCACGGTGGCGTAGTGGGTAGCACGATCGCCTCACAGCAAGAAGGTCGCTGGTTCGAGCCTTGGCTGGGTCAGTTGCCGTTTCTGTGTGGAGTTTGAATGTTCTCCTCGTGTTCACTTGGGCTTCCTCCAGGTGCTCCCGTTTTTGCATAAAACATATGCTGGATAAGTTGGTGATTCATTCCGCTGTGGCGACCCCAGATGGTGACTCAGTGGATCGCTGGTTCGAGTCCCGCTTCAGCCAGTCGGCATTTCTGTGTGAAGTTAGCATGTTCTCTCTGTGTTCACATAGGTTTACCTTTTGGTGCTTCAGTTTCCCTCACAGGTTAAAGACATGCTCTATAGGTGAATAGAATAAATTAAATTGTCCGTAGTGTATGAGTGTGTGTGTGTGAATGAGTTTCTCTGGGTGTTTCCCAATACTGGGTTGTTGCTGGAAGGGCATCCGCTGTGTAACACATATGCTAGAATAGTTAGCGGTTCATCCCGCTGTGGCGACCTCTGAAGCTGAAGGAAAATGAATGAATGAATAACTAGCACTCTATCCAAGAAGGTGCTTTTGTATTGATGCAACCGAAGAATGTTTTTATTTTTATTTAATTTTTTGTATAAAAATGCTGAATTGATTCTGCCCAAATTTGACCAAAATATTCACAAATTCAATCATTAGGGTTTTTTTATTACATTTTTAACAGCCAAGCATTTATATGTAAAGAATGTGATGATCTGATCAGTTCCTAAAATAATCAGATTAAGTGTAAAGAACCTTTTAATTATCCAAAGAATTATTTTCCAATGTAAAGAACGTTTTGCACAAGGAAAGATTCTGTGGATGCTAATGGGAGAAAGAAAGAAAAAGAAAGAAAGAAAGAAAGACTTTAATTAAAACTATTTATACTGTAAAAAAATTAGTTTAGATTATTTTTAAATTACTTTAATGCATTACATTACTTTTAAAAAGTGAGTAAACATGTTGCCTTAAAAGCAACAAGTTGATTTTACTATAAAAAGTCAGTAAACCTACTGACTTAACTTTTAATTATGCACAGTTTGTTTACTTGATAATTATAGGGCAGCAAGTTTACTCTCTTTTTTTAAAGTCAACTAATTGCTTTTTTACAGTGTACCAGCCATTGAAATTCTATATATTACATATTATAACATCCAATGAAATCCATTTTGAAGTTACAAAACAACAACAAGCACTTATTTAGTTTCACTTAAGTAAAGTGTGTGTTTGCCTGGATATTTCAATTTAGGCAAACTTGCTTTTTCTTTTTAAATAAAACATGTTTGGAAGATAAAGCATCTCTCTTATGTGCAGGTGTGTGTTGTATTTCTAAACACATCTGTTTCAATTTTGTGATTTTGAAATCATCTATGGAAGCTGACAGAAATGTGTGTGTATAGGTAAAGTGTGTACAGTGGTCCCTCGTTACTTGTGGGAGTTATTCTAAAAATAACCCGCAATAGAGGAAATCTGCAAAGTCAGCTTCATTTATTTTTTACAATTATTCTAGATGTTTTAAGGCTGTAAAACCCCTCACTGCACACTTTATACACTTTTCTCAGACAGGCATTAACATTTTCACACTTTTCTCTCTTGTTTGAACACTTTCAAAGTTCAAACTTTCGTAGAAAAATAAGTCCAGTATTATAGAATGAAACCAAAGATCAAAACCTGTTGTCAGGCACAAACATTCATTGCTGTCAGCAAAAGGTTCATAAAGCTTTTTAGATTTTGTGCAGATAATGTTGGCATCCAGCATCATGTTCTTTTTCCTGCAGTCACTGATCCACAAAATTAAAGCAGACTCCATCCTTAAGAGGGTCTCACACCGGATGCGCCACGCACATGATAGTTGGAAAACACTTTCTTGCACGTTCGCATGTTATTTAAAAATAAATTATTCAGATGGCACTCTGTGGCGTGGCAGAAATATGAACAGTGTCCTGAGTTGCTGGGCACTGCAGACAGATCCATTGTGTGACCCCCTTTACAATGGTCTTGCTGCAGACAGTTACAACATTTTGCATCCTTGTTGGAACTCAAACTGCTAGCAACCAAAGATTTATGTTAATTTGGCAAGCTGAACGCATTCTCTACCGAACTGGAGACACGGAGGAGATTGATTAAAAATGGTCTACAGACAATCAGGACGCAGAACACATGACACATGTCAAATTGCAGAAAGAAAAATCAGCAAAACTGCAAGGCCATGAAATGTGAATCACATTATAGTGAGGGACTATACACAGTCATATTAGAGTGATATAAACACAAGAAGTCTCTCTTTTTAAATGTCCTTACATTAAACTACACTGTAAAAAAGTATATGTTCAATAAGTCATTACAACATACTGTATGTTTTTAGTTAATTGTAACTTATGTTGTAATCATGTTCCAAGTAATTATATGTAATCATGTTCCAACTTAATTTTATGAGTCATGCAAGCTGTTTTCAGTCAGTTCAATACAAAATCAGTTCAAATGACTCATAAGGTTAAATTGATTCAGCTTAAAAATATAAGGCAACCTTTTTTTTCTTTTTTTTTAACAGTGTAGGATCCAAATCCAGCAAAATTGACACTTTCACGAGGGTATAATAAATGATCTGATGGGTATTTTGACCTGAAACCTCTCAGACACATTCTGGAGACACAAAAGACTTACTATACATCTTGTAAAAAGGGCAATAATAATAATTCCTTACATTTATGTAACACTTTTCTGGACACTCAAAGCTCTTTACACATGCTTGGGGGGAATCTTCTCATCCACCATCAGTGTCCAGCATCCACCTGGATGACGCCATGGCAGCCATGTTCCACCAGACCGCACACCACACCAGCTGATTGGTGGAGAGGTGAGAGTGATAAAGCCAGTTATGATATGGTGATGGTTAGGAGGCCATAATAGACAAAGGCCAGTGGGCAAATTTGGCCAGGATACCAGGGATAAACCCGTACTCTTCTTCGAAGGACATCCTGGGATTTTTAACAACCACAGAGAGTCAGGACCTCAGTTTAATATCTCATCCGAAAGACTGAGCAGTATAGAGTCCCCATCAATATACTGGGACATTAGGACCCACACAGAGACCAGGTGTTGAGCACCCTCTGCTGGCCTCACTAACACCACTACTGGCAGCAACCTAACTTTCCCATGTGGTCTCCCATCCAGGTACTGACCTTAGCTTAGCTTCAGTGGGCGACCATGTGAGAGTTGCAGAGAGCTACAGTAGCTGCTGAGTAAAATAGGAGGCCTTTAAAGGTTTAACTAACAGTCCGTTTACACTAATGCGTTTTCGTTTTAAAACGCATACGTTTTGCTACGGTTACGCCATCCGTCCACACTACACCGGAGTTTTCGAGCCCCGAATATGGAGCGTTTTGGAAACGCTGGAGAGGCCGCTTTCATTCTAAAGCACTGCTGCTCCGTCTCAGTGTGGATGGGGGAAAACGAAGACGTCTAAAAACGGAGGCGTGGCTGTTGAGATTTGCTGCTCGATTGGGGCTTTTGGGTCATTGCATAACCTTCCCTTATTCGTCAAGCCCCTATCACATGACTATAACGCCACCGGCAGACGGCAGACCAGCCTTCACTGTAAACAACATGGACACAGAAATGGGAGCGTTGTTATTGTCAGTTTTAGGTGCCATTGTGCAGTTAAACACTGCCTTTTTTACAACAACAGCTGCATATATTCGCAAGAGGCAAGCTATTGTTCGGGCACTCGCTAATAACGTAAGCCCTATTTAGAATGCCGAGCGAGACACGTGCTTCCTGTTTATACTTGAACGTGCATGCCCAGAGTGCGCGAATGGTCACGTGATGTACGTTTTTGGTGGCGTAGTGTAGACAGAGAGATTTTCAGAAAGGCTGGGTGAAACGCTAGTGTGGACGCTGATCGTTTTCATGCTAAAACGCTGTTTTAAAACTTAAACGCACTAGTTTAAGCGGGGCCTAAGGTAATTAACTGGGATAATTAGACAAATCATTGTATAACAGTGGATTTTTCTACTTAGTATACTGAAAAAAAATAAGTATTTCTTCAGGGGAATACTAACATTGAGCTTAACAGATTTTAAATGTATTAAAATTCCAGACAATCTAAAAGAAAATAAACATATTAAACACATTGAAAATGTCCTTCCTCTGTTAAACATCACTTGGGAAATATTTGAAAAAGAATGCAACTTTTTCAGAGGGCTAATAATTTTGTCTTCGACTGTACAAAGTGTGTGTGTCTGTGTGTTTGTGAGACCTAACGACTATGATAAGAAGAGGGCTTCGGCGCCGTACTGTTATTCAGTCTTTCCTGACACTCTCCTTTCTCTAGTGCTAATATCTGAGTACTGTACAACTGAACTTACAACTATCTACTCATCTTTCAGCATCCCTGTTTTTAATTGGCATGGCTTCAAAGCTTTCCAATGCTGTCGTATCAGCTCAAGAGACCACCTATCTTTAAAAAAAAAACTACTCACTCGCAGCTGTCAGGATATAAGAGCTCGCAATGGTAACCTGGCAATGGAGTTAATTTTCCTAATACGCCGCACAAGTCGACTCCATAAAGCACCAGACGGCCGTTTTGGAAATCAACACAGATAATCACCAGGACAGCGAGCACGTGGAGAGCACAATCAATAGTCGCCGCTCACACCAAGGTCGAACCGTGACATGCAAACAAGCCCCGACTGTCCTGTTTGGCATGCTAAATAGCCGTGACTGCGACTTAGGAGATGTTTGTCTCTCGGGAGAAGGCATCGCTGCACCATTGTTTGTGAAATCTAATAGGCTTGTGTTGCCTTCGCTGGCTTTGTGCTGAGCAGCGAGCTTTATTCCCTCGTCGCTTCAGCAGCCTGTTTGTCCATTAATGCTCCATTAGGGAAATTAGTGCTGTAATTGGGGAGGCGAGAAGAGATCAGGAGACTAAAGTGAAGGAGACGTGACTGCGAGTCTTAAAGGAACACTACACTTGAAAATAGACACATTTTGCAAGTCTTCTAGAGTTAGTATAGTTGAGTCTTACCAGTTTTTAACTCATTCAGTCGATCTCTGACGGGAGCACTTTTAGCTTAGCTTAGCATAATTCATTGAATCGGATTAGACCATTAGCATCTCTTTCAAATTTTCTTATTAAAACCTTTTTTTGGCCTTTCAAAAGCATGACAATTTAGGCCAAACTCAATTTCGTTGTAATCTTTCACAGACTGACTGAGAACTAGGGATGGGTGGATCGATCCTGAAGTATCGATATTTTCGATACTGGGAATGTATTTAAAAGGATCGATCCTTAAGTAAAAGGATTGATCTTTTCTGGGGGTTTTCTTACCGAGTAAAATATCTCAATAATTATAGCGCCACATATTATATAAATATTTACTTAAATAGGAACACGAATGGGAACTATAATATCCTTCCGCTGTATCTCCGCTAATGGGTCAGCGTTAGCTCACGGCTCAGTAGTACAGACACCACACACACACACACACACACACACACACACACACACACACACACAC
>CAIGQQ010032566.1:10808167-10850210 GCA_903798035.1 Danio albolineatus
ACACACACACACACACACACACACACACACACACACACACACACACATCTAGCGCAGGTTGTAAAACTGGCAGAATCCTTTAAGAAATCCGGTTATTGTAGACCGCTCAAGTAAAGACTAAGTAGTTTAGTTTAAATAGTTTTAAATAAACTTGTTTATGAAATAAAATACAAAGTTTAGGTACACATAATAACTGGGAGAGATGTACTTTTTTAATTAAACAAGGTTTCTGCAGTGTACTATTTTTCGTCATATATGGTGCCATGCAATTCTAGTTCTGTTATTTAAATAAATGTAAAAAGATCATGTGTTTTGTGATTAATTGAATAATAGTAATATTAATAATGGTAATGATAATAATAATTATGATATTATAATAATAATTATATATATTATAATAAAGGTGATAACCATTTTTTTATCACTATAAAATATTTAATTAAAGTATTGTTATCGGTATCGATATCGACGACACTTGTCTTGAAATACTTGGTATTGGATCGGAAACAAAAATATTGGTATTGCCCATCCCTACTGAGAACTGTCTGATATACACTGATTCAAATACTAAGCCGTAATGAAAATAATCAACACACAGTGCAAACATATCAAACAGGAAGTTTTTAAGGGTTCTTATTTAAAGATTGGCCCTTCTGTAGTTAAATTTGTGTAGGTTACTAAGAAGTGGCTATTTTCTAGGCTATACCCTCATTCTTGTGTGATAAAGGATTTTTGCTGTTGTACCATGGCTTCAGCAGGAGCAATGATAAGACTCAGATCCTGAAAACAGTCCCCCAGCTAGCAAGTGGTCATGTTGGTTTTATTGACGATTAGCACGTTAGTACTATTAAGGTACACATTTGTAACTTTATAGGGCACCTATTTAACCCCTTTTTCAAGATTTAGGATAAAACTTTTGTGTCTCCAGAATGTGTCTGCAAAGTTTCAGATGAAAATACCCATCAGATTATTTATAATACCTTTAATGCTAGTTCTCCCTGCCCATCGTTCCCATGTGCCTGTCAGAGTGTGCCTCAATCTCCGCCTCGGCTGTGTCAGATAAACAGCACACTGACAGACATGAAGGAAACAGATCTTGCGTAATTAGAAATACTACAGTAAGAACTTTATCAATGATTATTTGATGTTTTTGTTGTGGAGTTAATTCTTTCTGCGATGAGTCACAAACAATGTCGTTGAACAAAATTCACTCACGCACAAACAATTGCAAAGTACACGCAGTAAACTTTGCTCCTTTTTTGCACAGCAAATGTGACATGACACACGTTAATATCCACTGCTGTATAGATATTCATAAGGTTTGATTTAACGTCCACAAACCGGGATTGAAGCGTCTTCTTTTGTAATTGTACTGACATGTGGCTGTGGTGATAAAGACGGTAAAATCGCTGTAATTCATTACAAATATGCACTGGTTTAAAAACGTTTTAAACTTGTAAAACTCATTCTTGATCACATTTAATGATGATTGATGGTCACAGAGAACCGAACAGATCTTTTAAGTCTTGTTGATATGATGTGTTACTACTGAGACATGTTAATATTCAGCTGTCAATCAAATCGGTGGCAGGGAAACCGACTCCTACGTCATGTTGCCTCAAAATGGGAGAGATTTGGATCCTATTTTAACGTCAGGAATTTCAAAAAAGAGACTTATTGTGTTTCTTTCACTCCAGTATGACTGTGAATACATTACACCTACATATAGTTCTGTCCAAAGAGCTTACAAAAGATGATCTTCATCATAGGTGCCCTTTAAGTTTCACTTTTGTTCCTTGACAGTACTATAAGGTACAGATTTTACTTTTTTTTTTTTTATAGGTATTAACATGTACCTTTAAGGACCTGTTAGGAACACAAAAAAAGTACATTTTCAAAAGGTACTGCACCAGTGACAGATGTTGTATAGGTGTTGGAGTGTAGGATCATGGCTCAATTATGACTCATAATTTACTCTTAATTGAATAACTTTTGTTTGGTTATTTGGTGTATGTATTTGTTCCTATATTTATAATTTATTTGCTGTTTTTTATTTATTTATTACAATTATTCTGAGCAATTGAATGCTCTTTTCTGGAGAATGTCCTACTCCCTAACACTAATTGCTATTGATTGCACTGTCCGTTACAGCCAACTGATTTAGAAAAAGGGACAAGCTCTATGAAATGTCCCAACAAAGCTTCCTGTTTCTGTAGGAAACACAACAACATTGACAGGAAAACTGCCCGCTTTATGAGGGTTCTGATGGCCCAGATAAGCTGAGAGCACTTGTTTTGTTACCAAACGCAATGAAGTTTAATCACTATTTTAAAAAGTTTTTTTTTTAAACAGGGGGTCAGAATTAATACCAAATAAAAATATTAATATTAATTAATTAATAATTAATTAATAATCAAGTGACAGTAAAGTGTTAAGTATGTTTCTATTTATAAAAGAAAACTAAAAAATATATACATTAGGTTTCACAAAGTTTTTTTAATATACAATATTATTCATAAATGTTAATCAAAATGTAACGATCTGAAACATCTATATATTATTAAATCTTATAAAATTAGTATGATTTGATCATATGACAATGAAGATTGATGTTTAAAAACAGTAAAATCAAAATATCCACACATTATTTTAAAATAGAATAGAATAGATCCTTATTTTCATTGCCACAAATATAAATAAATTTAAAAGTGCCCTCCAGTCAATGCAACAATCATTTTGTCTATAAAAAAATGACTAAAATGACTAAAATAGGTGGCACTGTGACTCAGTGGTTAGCACCATCACCTCACAGCAAGAAGGTCACTGGTTCGAGTCCCGGCTGGGTGTGTAGTTTGCATGTTCTCCCCATATTTGCGTGGGTTTCCTCTGGGTGCTCTGGTTTCCCCACAGTCCAAAGACATGTGCTATAAGTTATTTGGATGAACTGTAGTGTAGTGTATGAGTGTGTGAATGAGTGTATGGGTGTTTCTCAGTACTGAGGTGCGGCTGGAAGGGTATCCGCTGTGTATGCTGGAATAGTTGCTGGTTCATTTCTCTGTGGCAACCCCAATTAGGGACTAAGCAAAAAGAAAACGAATAAATGAATTACTAAAATAAATTGCGTATTATAAATCATATAATAAATATCTAAGACAGACATGCGCTATAGGTGAATTGGGTAAGCCAAATTGTCTGTAGTGTATGTGTGTAAATTAGTGTGTATGGATGTTTCCCATGATGGCTTGTAGCTGGAAGGGCATCCGCTGCGTAGAACATATTCTGAATAAGTTGGCGGTTCATTCCGCAGTGGCGACCCCAGATTAATAAAGGGACTAAGCCGAAAAGAAAATAAATGAATGAAATGCTGATTAACTTTGAATAATATTTCATAACTGACCACTTCTGATGATTACTTTAAACTTTTGAACTTTAGTGCATGTGTGGCTTATGTGTACAAATATCTCAGAGGCCACTGCATCTCCAATCATGAAGTAAATATTAATTTATGATAAGGAAAGCGTGTTTATTTAAGGGAACAGCGGAGGCAGAGGGATGGAGGCAGCGGCTCGTGTGTGCGTGAGTCTTTCAGGGTGTCTGTTTGTGTGAACTTGCCTGAAATTCTCCAGGTCTGACCTCTTTGTTAAAGTGTTCTTAAAGTAGCTGGAAGAGAAGGGCTCTTTTTGATAAGCTTTTTGAATACTGAAAGCTAGCTTACGTTAATCCCCACATACTGTATAAACCTGGGATATTTACTGTCGCAACATACATTCTCTGACATGAGTCTGATCAGTTTGAGCATTTTGGGAGCAGTGCTATTTTCAGCATTGCCTGTTTCATGTTTCAGATGATCTGTTATAACTAGGCCTGTCACAATAATCAATATATCGACTTATCGCAGGCCGGTGTAAGATTCTGATGGTATGATAACCTTGGATAAAAATATCACAGTTTCACGGTATGACGGTATTGTGTTTATTGCTCTAAAATATGTTTTTTTTTAATGTCTGGCTAAAAAAACAAAACGTTTTTCCCATTTGAACACAATATATTTTATTTTGAGAAACATTTAAAATATTTTGGAGCTGTAAACATGTCAGGCTAAATAATTTGAGTGAATCCTTGACTTCTGCTGTCTTCATTAGTTTCAAAAACACTGATGTCTTTCCAATTTATTCCAAACAACAACAACAAAAAAAAAGTAAATAAAAAATCTTACTCATACCTTAGGAACGGTATAGTAGAAAATTTTGGCGGTATGAAAACCTTGACTTTTCCAAAGCGCGGTAAACCTTGAAAACGCAGTTATCGTCCCATGCCTAATCGCACAACACATGGACATGACCTCAATCATTTTTGGTGATGCAATATATTGTGACCATATATTAAAACCTATTCTAGCAACCTCTCTATCTCAATTGGAGGTGTCAGTATGGCTAAACACTATAGTATTTACTATTAATTACTAAAGTATAGTGTCGTGTGTGTCTGACAACTGAAAATAGATCAGGTAGTAGATTTCGCAGCCTCTGTTACTTTTTATCTTGCACTTTTTTTGCTACGATTGATTAATATTTGTTTAGGATATGCGTTTTCACATTCTGATTCCAATGCCTAATAATTAAATTGTTAAAAATGACAAAAAAATAAATTAAATATTCTTAAAAATAAAACATGATGTGTTCTTTGGAAGTGCATCCTTGCATTATGATGATATTATATTATCATTCTGGCAATATATAATGACTCTTAAAATTACAATAATATCGTTCATCGCAATATATTTTGGTGCAGTATATCGTACAACAAACAAATAGATATCATGACAGGCCTATTTAAAACAGCTTGTGAATCGATTTTATTAAGGTTGCAAACATATTTTTTAAATACTTTATTTATTGTAATTTTAATATAAATAAATAAATAAATAAATAAAAATAAAAAATAATAAATTTGCACAGAAAAACAAACAGTCAACAAAAACAAAAACAAACAAACATATAAACAAACATCTCCAACACTTATTTCCCTTTTGTGGCTTTAACAGAAAACACATACTGTAGCTAAGAGATCTGCAAACATCAGAGTCCTCAAGCATCATACAAATGCACAGCAAGTGCATGTATAGGATGCTTACACAACCACAATGCAGTGATAACAAATAAATAAAATTAATTAAAATGTAAAAAGCAAAATACAAAAAGATATACGATACACATAAAAAGCCAACCGTAAATAAATCAAGTTTTCGATAACTGGATAACTGGTAAACTTCGGTGTCTATATATATATATATATATATATATAATCGGTGCAAAACAAATTAGACCTCAGTCAAATATGTATATCAGGAAAGCAAGTGCTGTGAAGTTATGCATAAAATTAGTTTGCGTTAAAACATCTTGGACAATAAAATAAATCTTAGTGGGTTTTTTTTTTCTTTAAAATGTTTTTAAAATGAAAATTTACATATGGCAACAGCGCTGTCTTTATATTTAAAGTTTATTAAATAAATATGTTCTATTATATGTCAAATGACAGTTAATGTCATTAAAAGTAACACTGAATGACAACAACAACAAAAAATCACCTTTGAAGATAGTCAGTAATATTTTCTTAACCTGCACTTTACTACTGCTAAATTCGAATATTAAATGGATCCAGTTTATGTAAAGTAAAAAATTTAATGGAAAAAATCTAGCTATGGTATAGTAGCTATCAATAGACCAATAACCATATTGTGATACCCTGCTTGGAGCTATTTTTTTAACTTAATTTCAAATGTTGAAATCATTGTGGTTTCTCAGGAAGTCACACTTGAACACGAGATGGAAACTGCTTTATTCGCACATGTTTTTGCATAAAAGTACAATTCTACAACTTTGAATGAAAACCCATTGACTGATACGCTGTCTTTCTGTCGGCCATTATTGTGTGAAAGCGAGCCGGACCCCCGTGTCTTCCTGCCAGACTAATTTCCTCCAGTTCTTCCTGAATAAGACACCAGTAGCACATTTGAAAATGAAATACAGCCGCTTCTTCCTTTGCCCGCTGGTGGCATGCTTAAAATAGCACATCTCTGATCACCAGTTTGTCCCGCCACCCTCCCCATCAACCGAACCCCCCAAACATGATGATTCATGCTCTGTTTTCTCTCGAAACAGCTCAGCATCCTGGCATTGTGAAGACAGCCCGAAACAAGCATTGAGAATTGTGGATTATGGGCTTTTTCAGGGTGGTCGAGGAGATGTCCGTCACCATGCCAGAAAATGATTTCTGCTCATGACAGCTCATTTCCAGCCGGCTGTTTATTTGTTTTGCTCTCTTTTTTTTCGTTTACCCCAGAACGGTGCTCCTAAAGTTACTGACCCCCCTTTCACCTGTCTTGTCCCGAGGACTTTTAACACCCCAGGCTTTCGCATCCCGCAGCGGAAGGCTATTGATGAGATGCTAAAAGGATTAGCAGTATAAAGGGTAACTGTATTCAGATATGACTAATGCCTGAGCTGGACCCGCAGGACTGAGAGGTGTTAAGTCGAATCGTTCGATAAGGCCTCCATTAATCCCTCTTTCATAGACAGCAGCATAATCAGACAGACTCATGTTGTGGAGAGCATGACATTTGAATGCACATCTCTCATCGTCCTTCTGCAAATATGACTGCTTGTGTTCAAATACTATGACTTGGTTCAAATGGCTATAGACTATTTTAATAGGAATCATTTCACAGACTTTCTAACATGCTGCTAATTTAAATATATATATATATATACCGTTGAAGTCAGAATTATTAGCCCCCCTGAATTATTAGCCCCCCTGTTTATTTTTTACCCCAATTTCTCTTTAACAGAGATGATTTTTTCAACACATTTCTAAACATAATAGTTTTAACAACTCCTCTCTAGTAACTGATTTATTTTATCTTTGCCATGATGACAGTAAATAATATTTTACTAGATATTTTTCAAGACACTTCTATACAGCTTAAAGTGACATTTAAAGGCTTAACTAGGTTAATTAGGTTAACTAGGCAGGTTAGGGTAATTAGGCAAGTTTTTGTATAATGATGGTTTGTTCTGTAGACTATCGGGGAAAAAATTGCTTAAAAGGGCTAATAATATTGACCTTAAAAAAAATAAAAACTGCTTTTATTCTTTCCAAAATAAAACAAAAAAGACTTTCTCCGAACGAAAAAATATTATCAGACATACTGTGAAAATTTCCTTGCTCTGTTAAACATCATTTGGAAAATATTTGAAAAAGAAAAAAAAAATTAAGGGGGGGCTAATAATTCAACTGTGTGTGTATGTGTATATATATTGCTAATGCTATGCTGCTGCTTAGGGTGTTCTTGGTAGTTGTGGTTGCTTTTTGGCCCACACTTTTAAAAATAAAGGGCTTTATTTTAACGATCTAGGCGCAGAGTCTAAAGCGCATGGTACAAAAGCTTTAAAAGCGTGTCGGAATCCACTTTAGCTATTTTGGGGATGGAACAAAACGTTTTTTTTTCGCTGTGACGCATGGTCCAAGAGGGTTGTGCTTATTCTCTTAATGAGTTATGGATGTGTTTTCAGCATAAGGTGCATTAAATCAATCTCATCTCTCTTTCCCTTTAAGAGTCAGTTGTGTTGCGCCATGGCGCATTTGCTATTTACATGACGGACATTGTAAGTGGAAAAACTGAAGGCTTCACCGTTGAGAAAACAGTTAAACAGAGCATCTACAGCGCAAAGATAAAGATCGAGCCTCCTCCATTCGGCCTCTTTACTTTTTCTTTATTTTTATTCTTTACTCCTTTACTTTCGTGTATAAGGAAATTATGCTGTACACACACGTACACTATGACAATTCAGCTTACCCAATTCACCTGTACCGCATGTCTTTGGACTTGTAGGGGAATCAAAGCACCCGGAGGAAACCCACGCGAACATGGGGAGCACATGCAAACTCCACACAGAAATGCCAACTGACCCAGCCGAGGTTTGACCTAGCGACCTTCCTGCTGTGAGGCGACAGCACTATTCACTGCGCCACTGAGCCGCCCATGTCTACAAGTCTTGTTTTGGTCATAAAAAATCAACATTATTAAGTCATTATTTCAGAGTACTTGCACAAGTCGGGATTCAAACTCAGGACATTTGAGTTACTCTGTGCACATGCACAGTCCATAAGATTATGTTTTTTGTCTGACCCTGTCAATCAAATGCAGATTCACCAGCTCTTGAAACACTTGTGAAATAGCCAATGCTTTGAATCGCTTTAGTCTTGTGACCTGGGTGTTTCAAATCACCTCAGTCACGTGACCTGGGTGTTTCAGATCATGCTTCAGTGCAGAGTTTCGAAACACTTGCGCTTTGGGATCTCGACACTTTGTCGAAACATCAGTTCCAAGTCAACCATCCCAGCTGAACAAGCCTGTAAATGTATTGTAAATATTATATAGTTACATTTTTTTATTGTTATTTTGTCACTATTTTTTTTTTCACTTTGTGCCCAATAAATCATTCTTCTGTGGCTTCTGTTCTGTGTCACTTTTGCCTTCTATCCGCCAGTTCAATCTTAACCTAAAGATTACAAAAGAGAAATTTAGCAGAACAACCATTTTCAGTACGTTTCATAAAATAGTGGTTAAAAGAACCATATTTATTTGTATTTTGAAGAGCAGTTCAATAAAGTAATACTACAGTCAACCCCAAATTTAAATATCCTCTCCTTTTACTCAAACTCAAGTGGTTATAATCTTTTATGAATTTCTTGCTTCTGATGAACAAAAAAGCAAATATTCTGAAGAATGTTGGAAACCAGCAGCCATTGACTTCCATAGAAACAAACTAATATTATGCAAGTCAATGGCTGCTGCTGCTTTCCAACATTTTTCATAATATCTGAATAGCACTATAAATGATGACGATGTTTATTTATGGCTGAACTATCCCTTTAAGAACTATTTATCACCAAAAAGACACTTTTGATGGATTGCAAACATTCGATTGATGGTTCTTAATGATACACCAGTAAAAAACAACCTACTTTTTATTTGTACATTCATAGACTTTCTTACATGCAACTAATTTAAATATAAATATATATATATATATTTTGTGTGTGGTTTCTAAGCTATCTTGAGCTGTTTATTTTGCTTATTTTTTGGGTTCCTTGTTTATTATTTTGGATAAAAGTGCCTACTACGGTAACTAAATTAAAATATACAGTAAGTTCTGTTTAGTTAAAGTACAGGGTAGTTCCTGCAGAACTTTTGATTGCATTCATTTTTGTATTTATTTTCTTATTTAATTTAATTACATTTTTTTCAAAATTGTTAAAAAAATAATAAAGAAAGTTTTATTTCTATTTATTTACTTTTTATAACTTGCTGATGCTATGCTGTTATTTAGGGTGATCTTTATACTTGTGATTGCTTTTTGGCTCTTAAAAATAAAGATTAAAATAGAGAGGTTTATCAGAACAACAATTTTCCGTTCCTTTCAGAGAATAGTTCTTAAAAGAACCATAATTTTTCTTATTTTGATGAGCAATAAAGTAATTTCACCACAAATTTAAATATCCGCTTCATTTCGTTCTAATCTTTATGGATTTCTTTCTTCTGGATAAAGCAGATATTGTGAAGAATGTTGGAAACCAGCAGCCATTGATTTTCATAATAGGAAGAAAACTAATACTATGCATGTCAATGGCTGCTGCTGCTATCCAACATTCTTCAGAATATCTGAATAGTACTGTAAATGATGGCAGAATGTTTCTTTTTGGCTGAACTATGCCTTTAAGAACTATTTAACAAGACACTTTCGGTGGATTGCAAAGATTCTATTGAGGGTTCTTAATGATATATCAGTAAAAAGCCCTTTACTTTTTATTTGTATTATTGTCTTTGATATTCAGGTCTCTAGTTTTGGCTCGGGTCCTTCTTTCAGTATAGCTTTATGGGAAATGGTCACATTGGTCCTTGCCGAGTAATGTTTTTAAAACTGGGAAGAGGGCGTTTGGGAAAGGCCATGGCACTTTTATTCCATTAGATGATGACAAAAGGGATTATGTGTTAAGAGGAGGGCCACTGGAAGGAGATCAGCCATTAGACCCTTTTCACTTTTACCATCCACTTTGCTGATTCTGTGAAATACTATTAGTGTCTTTGGTGGAAACACTCGCCACACAGGCCTTCGCTAAACTGTCTGAGGGCAAAACCTGCTGGAATTATGTGTGTGAATAGGGAGATTATTCCACACCTGATTTTTATCAGAAAATGTTGACTGAGCTTAGAGACACACACTCATTTAAAAGACGTGCATTGGGCTACATGTTTTGCAAAATACATTGCAGAGTTTGCATGTTCTCCCCGTGTTGGAGTGGGTTTCCTTCGGGTGGAATCAGAAGAACTGAGAAGCGAATTTTGCAAGTGTCTGTTTACTGTAGCACTTGCAAAATTCGCTTCTCAGTTCTTCTGATTGGTCCACTGCTATGGAACTGACATTGATGAGGTGCACTGCGTGTACAAGCTGAAATTCTTTTTCATTTTTTTAGATCACGCATGTCAATGAAGTGTGAGTTTGCATTAAAAAAAACAATGGAAAAGTAGTGCACTGAAATAGAAAAACATGTTCTGAGTGAACTTGATTTTTTATTTATTTCATTGTATGCTTTGTTGTCTTGATTTGTATGTAAAGCATATTGGGAAAGTAAAAACGGTGCTGTTTAAAGGTGCTATATAAAATAATTCTGTTTTTTGTCTATTATTTTTATAATTAGCCCATAAACACAATTTAGCCCTTAAAAATAGCTGACTGACCTCAAACTGAATGCATAAAAATACCTAAAATCCAATGTTTATTCACACAATAGACACATGCAATGTTGCACAAAATGTTCCTTCCCAGTTGTGTTGGCAACTCTATTATTTTCTGATGATGTGAGGGTGGAGCTTCCTGTCAATCACATGAGATCCATCAATAGCAAGCCAACATCCAGTCAACTCCCAAGGGACAATTTCAGGTCTCTTCCTATATTTTTTCCAGCTCGATCTTATGAGGAAACATAACTTGTTTTATGTATTGTCATAAAAGTGGCTAATTCATATGAATCCAAATGAACTGTATGACACAAAAACCCCAGCCCTAAAGCCAGTCGTCATTGGATGATCAGCTAATTGTACTAGAAACTGCTAATGTGATCGTACAAATTCTTACAAATTAGCAACTAAATAAAAAAATATAGAAATTGTGAGATTTCATAGATGCTTTCTTGCTTGCGAATCCATTTTTGGCTTGGATAAACGGCACAAATAAAAGGCTATTGTGATTTCCGTCTCATGCAGACTTTAACGTTTATCATCATTTATCATCCGTTTTACAACATCGCTTTAACCGGCGGATGGCTTTGATCCCAGTCATAAGGATAAAGGTGCAATTCTGCCATGGGCTTGTAATAGAATAACTCAATCCCTATAAAAGCAATCGTAAGGTTATTATCTTCTTAAGGTCCCATTTGTAGCGAGTAGCACTTAGAGAAGGAGAGCTGGAGACTAATCTCATAGTTGGCTTTCTTAGTCATCAGATTCACCTGCCAGTCAGTGCCGTTTTCATCCTAGCAGGACGTCAGTGATGGTGTGGAGGTGAGGAGTATTGGATGACCCTGGAGAGGTGTGAAGGTGTTTGGATGCGTGTGGGACATTTTCAGATTTGTCAAATTGCACCACTTTGCATTCGTAATGCTTCTAGTGCACTTCTTGAAGCTGGAGGAGGGAGGTTTACACACGCTGCTCTTATTTGCTAACATATGTAAAAATCTGATTAACGTGTTTGATCTTTTTACCTAGATTTGTATCTTTTAAGTACTTTATTTATATTTTATCTCAAATTTGAATGAACTTTGTCATCACAGTGGCTCAGTGGTTGGCACTGTCGCCTTACAGCAAGAAGGTCGCTGGTTTAAGTCCCGAATAGGCCAGTTTTCATTTCTGTGTGGAGTTTGCATGTTCTCCTCGTGTGGGTGTGGGTTTTCTCCAGGTGCTAGTTTCTCCAAGGACATGCTCTATAGGTGAATTCGATAAACTAAATTGGCCGTAGTGTATGAATGTGAGTATGAATGAGGTGTATTGGTGTTTCTCAGTACTGTGTTGCAGCTGGAAGGGCATCTGCTGCGTAAAAAATAAGCTGGAATAGTTGGCAGTTAATTCCTCTGAAATAGAGACTAAGACGAAGGAAAATTAATGAATATATAAATATCTAGATAAAAAATGTACTTTTTAAACTATATTTTCATCTTTACATAATTTAGATTTTATCTTTTTATTTTTTCTATATTATTATATTTAATATATTTAAAATTAAATTTTAATTGCCTTAAAAATTAGTCAGATTGAGTGATTGTTGCAATGATATTTTGAATGCAAACAATGTTACAGTTTGTTAATGTTATTTTGGCATTATACATTTATTTTAAGTGCAAAAAAAGTTTATTGTGAGAGGCGTTCATTTATTAAAAACACTTAAAAGATTTAAAGTTCTCATCAGTTTAAGATTATTCTATGTACACTCAAGAAATATTTTTGCTGTTTGTTCAAACTACTTATTTAAAATGAGCTGAAAAAACAGTTCTTTAGGTTTTTTTAGAGACAACTTAATAGTTTTTTGTTCAATCAACTTAAAATTGTAAAAACCATTAAGTTAACGTAATTGTTTCGCTTTTAGACAAGATGAAGGGTTTAATAAATGTAAATATTTTAAAGTATATATATATGGAATATATATAAAATATACAAAATATATCAAATATATTTCCTCTAAATTGAGTATGTTTATGAGGCTCCTGTGAGTATGTTCAGTATTATAATGTTCAGCCGTTTTCCTGGTCTTTAAAGTGAAATATCTCAACATAAACAAAGAAGACTGAGAAGATGGAAATTTCAGACGGCACTTAGAGGTTTTTGCATCTGAACTCTTCATATACATATACACACACACACCCGAACACACATATAAACATATATATATATATATTGTAAAATAAATTATGAATTATAAGAAACTATATATTTTTTAGAGTATTTTAATTTTTAAGTTGGAAAAGCTAGAAACCACGACTACTATTTAACTTTTGCGATCGTGAGTGCATTTTTATATTGGTCAATTTACCCTGAATAAACATTTGAAACATTTTTGTTTGGATTTATTAAAAGGACACATGTAGCCTATTTAAAAATATGGGCATGTTGGCATATAAAATATATTAATAGGCCTAATAATATTAAGATATTCCAGCTGTTTTTATTTAATTAAATATCAACAATCCAAATCCCCATTTCCTCTTTTAAATGTGCTGTTTTTATTTAACAGACTTCTTCTATCCCGTAATCCCGTGTTTCCTCTTACAAAGCAGCCGTCACAGGGGCTTTTATAGACGATGGATGTCACAAGTGTCAGACTAAATAAACGCAGGGCCGCGCTGCTTATTTGTATGGCGTTAACAGGCGCGCAAAACCCCAAAGAGCCACGAAAGAGCCGGGCCGCCACCCAACACGCAGGTAAGCATGGGACAAGGCCAATTCGCACACACAGAAGAATTCGCTGGCAAAATACACACACGCGCGCGCGTTTTAGCAAATAAAAAAGGCCCAGCTCGTATTGATCTCCTAACATAGGATTATACAGTCTGGCTCTATGTGCTCGGCCGCTTTAATTCCCTCACAAAATAGATAGACTGACTTTGGCTCTATACATATCTGGATCAATGCAAATGTACTTATGCGCCCCGTGGTTCAATTTTAAACGAATTGCATTAGCCATAAGTAAAAGTTTTCTGGGGTAATGCGATTATGGTCCCCCTCCTGAACAGACTTTCCACTCTGCAAGCGGTGAAATGTTTCTCTGTGTTTTTCCCCCTTCTTCCTTCGCGCCAGTAGTAATATTCCTCTATGGGACGGTGCTGTGATTGTGGCAGAAACGCCACCTGTCTCCTCTTGTTGAAACACCAGATCGGCTCTGTCTCTGTTTTTGTGTCCTGTTTGGTTATTTTCCGGTGCGAGTTATACTGTGGCATCATCTAATAAAAGGCTAGCGGCGTGCAAACCGCTCTGCTTGCCTAAAAACAAGAGTTCATTATTAGATTTCTTGCATGAGTTGGAGGTCGGCTGGCAGCTTTGTTTTGGTCTTAAATGGCGAAACACTGAGCTGGAGTGACAAGAGAGACGGAGGGTCGGGTTTGAGGCCGTGGAAGTCTGTATTTTGTGGTCTATCTGATATTGTAGGACTGGTTATGTTGGGATTTTTAATTCATTTCTGCACAGAAGAAGTGTTGGCGATGGGAAAGCTCAATAGTCATAGAAAATATCACAGATGTTTGTTCTTTCATTCATTGAATTGTTCATTTATTCATGCAAGTGTCTATTTATTCACATTTGCACTTTTTTTTGCCTTCATCTTTATAGGTGTGTATATAAACTTCCAAAATGACATATATTGTGTATTCGGTGGTTAGACTTATTCCCCCCAAAAAATTTATTTTAATTTAAGCAATTTAGCTATGTAATTTAATTTGATTGATTATTGTTATAAAATTATTTCGGCAAATATAGCAGGCTGCAACACTTTGTTTGTTCTTTGTTTTAGTTTTGCTATATATTTATAAATATTTGAATTTATTTGTTTATTTATTCAGTTACTATTTTCATTTTAGTGTTTAATTATATTTCATTCATTCATTCAGTTTCTTGTCGGCTTACTCCCTTTATTAATCCGGGGTCGCCACAGCGGAATGATCCGCCAACTTATCCAGCATTCGTTTTACGCAGCGGATGCCCTTCCAGCCACAACTCATCTCTTGGAAACACATCCATACATTCTCATTCACACACATACACTATGGACAATTTAGCTTACCCAATTCACCTGTACCGCATGTCTTTGGACTGTGGGGGAAACCGGAGCACCCGGAGGAAACCCACGCAACCACGGGGAGAACATGCAAACTCCACACAGAAATGCCGACTGGCCCAGCCGGGGATCGAACCAGCGACCTTCTTGCTGTGAGGCGATCGTGCTACCCACTAGGCCACCGTGGCGCCCTTAATTATATTTATTCGATTTTAATGAATATTATCAGCATAAATTGAAAGTTTAAAGAGCCCTCTTTTATGGGTTTTTGAAAATGATCTTTTATGCAGTGTGTATCACAACACTAAGTGAATGAAATCATTCAGCTAAGGTTTAAATCTGAAAGTGCACTGTGTTTAAAGCTATTGATTTTTTAACAAAATAGTCGACTCTGAGTCAAATAAATTAATTGTGTTGGGTTCGGATCTTTTGCCTAAACTAATCGACGTATGTTACATCATCAAATATGTACCGGATCCAGTAAAATGTTCATTCATTCATTTTCTTTTCAGCTTAGTCCCTCTATTAATCCGGGGTTGCCACAGCGGAATGAACCGCCAACTTATCCAGCATTTGTTTTACGCAGTGGATTTGTTTTACGCACGCTCTTGGAAACATCCATACATTCTCATTCACACACATGCACTACGGACAATTTAGCTTACCCAATTCACCTGAACCGCATATCTTTGGACTGTGGGGGAAACCGGAGCACTCGGAGGAAACCCACACGAACATGGGGAGAACATGCAAACTCCACACAGAAATGCCAACTGACCCAGCCGAGGCTTGAAACAGCGAACTTCTTGCTGTGAGGCGACAGCACTACCTACTGCGCCACCGTGTCGCCCCGGTAAAATGTAAACAGGCTTTTCCCTTTAGACAGTAGCAGAGCGCGGATGATCATGGGATTGATCATGGCATGAAGATGACAATCATTGGACTAAAGGGTTAAAGTTCATTTTCACAACAATACCACAGTATAGCCAACCGAGTGCTGTGGTTGCTCCTGTCATATTTCAGATTTTTGATACAATAAGCTACGCTGCAGCTTTGGATTTGTTGAATCCATGGATTTGGTATTCCATATGGGGAGTCGTTGGGATAATTATAGGTAAAAAATAAATACATATCATAAGAAAATGAAAGTGTTTTTAGCTTTGCATGCATGTCAGCCTGTTGTTGTAGACCTCCAAAACTAAAACATGACCTTTTATAGTGCATAATAGGGGCTCTTTAATATAAGTTCTCAAAATATGTAATTTATTTATTAATATTAATGTAATTTATTAATATTTTGTTAGTGTCTTCAATTGATATCACAAGATAGGAAATAATGGCAACATAAAATCAACCACATTTATATAACTTATTTCAATTAATTTCTTATTTTTTACAAATATTGTCAACATTAATCTAATAATGAACATTAAGTCTAAATAACTTAAATCATAAATCTCAATTTTTTGATAGTTTAATTTTATTGAAGCATTTACTTTTTGTCCTGTTGAATCATAACTTAATAATCATCTATATCTATGATTTATTGGTTAAAACAACAAATTATTATTTAATTCTCCATCTTGAATCTAAATTGTTTGTTTGTTTGGCACGGACAATGTACATTTGCTGCAAATGCACCAGAATTGGCCTGGAGGTTTCTTTCCTCCATTGTCCCTGGACAGATGTTAAAATTGTCACCCTAAAAATAATTACTAAAAAATATACAATCAATCAAGCATAACTATGATGCACTAAAATAGACAAAATTCAATCGATCTTAATAAATAAAATGTATGTGAACAAAATAAGCTAAAAACACCAACATTCGTGGTCCATAACTACACCTTTCTTCTCTTCCTTTCAATATTTGACTGCATTACCATCGTTTTCACATACACCATCTTCATAATTTCCCATAACGAATTATCTACAAACTTAACGTCCACTGTTGACCACACCATGTCTTTCCTTCATATAAGTGTTGATCATTACAGAGCCTCTATTATGATCTGTTCAATTAGGAATGCATCATCAACATGTTTCTCTCAACTCTAATCCTATCCTGACATCAGACGAGAGGCTGTTTAAAACAAGCTGCCAAGCCAAACAGCTAACCACTGTTCCCTGTGCCCAGCAACTCCACAAATGAAAATAAACAGTCCAGAGGGAAAGATCCCACTCTCTCTCTCTCTGCCGCCTCACAGGCCTCGCTTTGACCCTCAAAGACAGACAGATGAAGATGATGAAGACTGAGGCCTGAGATACTGTCCTCTGCTACATTTACTGAGCCCTCCACTGATACTGGCACCCTTGGTGAACACGAGCAAAACATTTAGTCTTTTGATCTTTTACTCAAAATATTAAAGGACACTCCACTTTTTTTGAAAGAAGGTTAATTTTACTAGTCACCTTGTTAAAACCGTTGCATTTCAACATTTTTTATTCCATTCAGCCGATCTCTGGGTCTGGCGAGAGCGCTTTTAGCATAGCTTAGCATAAATCATTGAATCGGATTAGACCATTAGCATCTCAAGAAAAGAGTTTTGGTAGTTTTTCTATTAAAGGGCACCTTTGATGAAAAATCTACTTTTTAAGCTGTTTGGACAGTCATATGTGTAGATATAGTGTATAGACGGTCATTTTGGGGTGATATAAACACACCCAGTCCTTTTTTTTTTCAATTTAACAGCATAAAAACGGTGGACCAATTGGAGCGGTTTTGAGATCGACCGCAACTTGACGTAGGAGTGCGGTCCCCCCACCCACCGAATTGATTGACAGCTGCGTATTAACATGTCTCCGTAGTAACGCGTCTAATCATATCAACAAGACAGGACGTGCGCAAAACAACCGGGAATAAAAGGTCTGTTCAGTTCGCGAAGGTCATTAATCACCATCGAATGTGATCAAGAGTGAGTTTAAGTTTAACACGTGTTTAAAACAGTGCATGTTAATGAGTTACAGCCATTTACTTCAGCTTTACTTCATCAGCACAGCCGCGTGTCAGCAAAAAATACGCTTCAATCTCTGTTTGTGGACATTAAATCAGGTTTATTGTGTACATTGACAGAACAGATATCCATACAGCAGTGGATAAACCTGTATCCTTTCACATTTGCTTGCCAAAGCAGTGCAAAGCTCAAACGCGCGCACTGTCTGTGTGTCTGTGCGCGCGCGCGTACGTGCGTGAACGAACTCTATAACTGCATTGTGTGTGACTCATCGTTGCAACTCCTTAACAAACACATTTAACAGTCTTTGGTAAAGTTCTTACTGTTGTATTTCTCAAACGTAGTGAGATCTGCTTCATGCTACATCTGTTCCTGTTAAGTCTTTCTGTCTGACGCAGCCGAGGGCGGAGATTGAGGCACGCTGACGGGAACGGTGGGCGGGGAGGACTATTCTTAAAGGCGCAGACCCAAAAACAGCAAAAAGCTCTTTAGGGCTATAATACAGAGACTTTAATCAGCTATAATTAATAATCTGATGGATATTTTGAGCTGAAACTTTACAGACAAATTCTGCTGACACAAAAGACTTATATTAAATATAAAAAAAAGGGTCATGTATGTGCCCTTTAAAACTAAGACAAAGAAAATAAAAATTGTTATGGCTAGGAACTATACTCTCAATATGGTGTAAGTATCAAGGATCTTTTCTGCTTATTACGCTGCGTTCTTAGCTTGTTGCCTATTTGGGGACTATTTTCAGGTGCTGCGTAATATCATTGTGCCTGCTGCAGCCATGGTTAAAGCTTTAAGTAGGAAGATTTGTCATTTTGTTGCAATTTTATCGTATATAATAAATACAAATTTTACAAGTCACCTAGAGCTTCACCATTTTTGAATCAACCCGATCTTTAGGTCTGATGGGATGGGAGCACATTTAGCTTAGCATAAACCATTGAATCGGATTAGACCATTAGCATCTCGCTCAAAAATATCAAAGACTACATTTTGTATTTAAATTTGATCCTTCTGTAGTTACGTTGTGTACTAAGACATAAAGAAAATGAAAAGTTGATATTACTATACTCTCATTCTGGTGTAATTATCCAGGATCTTTGCTGCTTTACCATGGTATTATGCAGTGCTCTTAGCTAGTTACCTAACTGTGGACTATTTTCAGGTGCCTACGTAATGTCATTGCACCTCCTGCAGCCACGCTCAAAGCTTTTTAGGTGTATATAATTATTATGCCAGAGTTTATTTTACATATTAGTTTCCATCTCCCATTATTAACAGCGTAAAAAGCTTTTTTGCAAATAAAGGGATTTTTATTAAGCATTTGGCGTTTCCATCATTCCTTTATTTTTTGACAGTTAAAAAAGTGCATTAACACAGAGTGATGGAAACCCAGCTAATGTGGGTTCTTTGTTTAATATTTGGTGCAAAAGGTGTAACCCACTGGTCATTAAACAGTCCTCGCTTCCAAGATACTGACGTACATCTTTTGTTTTTATTAGGGAACACTACGTACAGTTGAAGTCAGAATTATTAGCCCCCCTTTTGATTTTTTTTTCTGTTTTAAATATTTCCCAAATAATTTTTTACAAAGCAAGGAAATTTTCCCAGGATGTCTGATAATATTTTTTCATCTGGACAAAGTCTTTTTTGTTTTATTTTGGCTAGAATAAAAGTAGTTTGACCCATTTTGACCCATTTTGAGGTCAAAATTATTAGCCCCAGTATCTTCGGACTTTATTCCCAGGCTTTTGAAATAGTCAATAAAATTGATGTGGAATTAGCACTGTTTGGATGTTCAGACCAGGCTCTAACTTGGCCTAAACATCAACAACTCTCCCTTATGGTTGGCATGGTGCTGGCCAAGAGAGTGATTCTGATGGAGTGAAAATCCACAACACCTCCATTTTTTTTTTTAATGGTTAGCTGAAATGGTTTCTGCCCTCAAGCTGGAAAGGTTACGTTTCTCTAGATTTGACAAACAGAAGTTGTATGACAAAATATGGGGCCCCTTTCTTATAGGTTAAGAACGTATCCAAAATTTGTTTTTTCTCTGTCCTTCCTTTTTACATGTCATTCTATTTTGTTTCTTATTCCATTAGTCTGGCTGAGAGTTTTTATTTATTTTTTTGATGGTGCCGTATTATTGCTGTATTGTTTGCTAGTGTTTTGGTGCATGTTCTGGTTAGTATCAGGTAACAACACTAACTTTGTTAGAATATATACATGGTGTACACTATTGGGTGTTATGTTTTTATAAAAACTTCTATAAATAAAGTAAAAAAAAAATATTAGCCCCTTTAATGTATATTTTTTTAAATAGTCTACAGAACAAACCATCGTTATACAATAACTTGCCTGATTACCCTAACCTGCCTAGTTAACCTGATTAACCTAGTTATGCCTTTAAATGTCACTTTAAGCTGTATAGAAGTGTCTTAAAATATTTAGTAAAATATTATTTACTGTAATAATCAGGAGCACTTAACCTGTGTTTGTATCAATATCTCTCCATAGCTTTTAAACCAAATCACTCAAGTTAAATTAATCAGTGAATGGCACATAACATCGGTCTCTAATCAAACGTACAGTACTGTCTTAGGCCACTACTTTTTTCAACAAATGTTGACAATATCTCTAAGATAACTGCAAAGCTACCTGAAAACCTATGGGCAAGTGTACCATGTGTTTTAAATGCACGGTTATTAATAGAAGTTAATTGATAAATAAAATGTATCTATGCATTATTTATTGAAAGCATTCTCATTTTACAGCAATTCTACACTGTCCCTAAACTTTGAACAGTACTGTAGCTTTGCGGGTAGTTTTTTTTAAAGCATCTTAGGGATGTTACCAAAGCTTTTCTGGATTGAGTTTGTTCAGTTTCATCTTGTCATTCCAGACAGACTGGATAATTATCAGATCAGATCTCTGTGTGGAGCACTGCCTGTTATCAGACAATAATCTCACTGTAGAATTACAATTAATGACAAAAATAATGTATGGAAATGTGAGATGATATTTCAAATAGACGTGCTACAGAAAAATATAGAGTTAACTGACTTTAAAGCTTTTTTGGTGATAGTAACTTTTGCACAGTACTGTACAATCTGATCAATACAAGGACATTGTGAACATAACACACAGAAATACACATACAAACTATAAAGTAATGAAACCCACAAAGAAGTAAACAAATCCAAAACTGACCTGTTGGCGTCGAGGTCAAAAGGTTAAAAAATAAAGACAAATAAAGCTCATGTTTTCTACAAGTGCCAAAATAAGCGGAGGGCACAGTACAGGCCTGCAAAAAACCTCATTGTCATCGCCAGAAAACAGCAGACTGCCGTTCACTTGTAAAAATTTGCTGACAAGGAACATTGCCTGTGTTGGAGCAGAGAGGATAAATGTGAAGATGGATTCAAGTCATTAGGCTCAACGTAATCAAATCACTTTTGCCAATTCATAGCTCCTCGGCCCGCTTGAGTGATGCAGACAATTGAAAATAATTTTCTCCCCGCATCAAACGCATGCCAGATTGTTAAAAGGAAGCAAGAATCATTCTCTCCTTTTTACTAAATGAATCCACACCACAGGCTTTTCTTCGTCTTTTGACGGGCCGTCTAGTCTTTCTTCTTCTGTAGCGAGAAAGATGGTCGTTTGTTTACTCCGGTCAGTCATAGGTGAGACTTTTATTACAGAATTTTCCTTCTGTTATGCAATTGTGGGCATTGTTTAATGGGTCAGGTCTCAGTAAATACATACAGCATACAAATTACAAACAATTCTTCATTTATTACAGTTTTCTCAGATGAGTCTTAATATAATCCAAAAAATATTTCATCAAGTATCGCTATTAAATGCACATTAATGTTTGGATTTTCACTGGAATTTGAAACCCTAATTAGATTAATTAGCCAAGTCAATTGGACAACAGTGGTTTGTTCTGTAGCCAATGGAAAAAAGAAAGCAAAAAGTATTTAAAAAGTGCTTTTATTTCAGTCAAACTAAAAGAAATATAGGTGGTGCAGTGGGTAGCGCTGTCACCTCACAACAAGAAGGTCAACTGGTTCAAGCCTCGGTTGGGTCAGTTGGCATTTCTGGTTTGCATGTTCTCCCCATGTTCACGTGGGTTTCTTCGGTTTCCCCCCCGGTCCATAGACATGCGGTATAGGTGAATTGGGTAAGCTAACATTGTCCATAATGAATGTGTGTATGGGTGTTTCCCAGTGGTGGGTTGCAGCTGGAAGGGCATCCGCTGCCTAAAACATATGCTGGATAAGTTCATTTTGCTGAGGCGACCCCAGATCAATAAAGCTGAAAATGAATGAATGAATGAATAAAAGAAATATAACTTTCTCCCAAATAAAATATGTTAAAGGAAATAATGTGGTTATTCTTGCACTGTTAGTCATCACTTGGGAAATATTTGAAGAGAAAAAAATTCACAGGAGGGCTAAATAGTAGCAAATATTTAAAATATTATATATGATATTATGATTTTAGGATTTTAATTTGTGATCTTTCAATATAATTTTGTCTTTAAGTTTCTTTTTTTGGGGTGACACGGTGGCGCAGTAGGTAGTGCTGTCGCCTCACAGCAAGAAGGTCGTTGGTTCGAGCCTCGGCTGGGTCAGTTGGCATTTCTGTGTGGAGTTTGCATGTTCTCCCCGTATTCGCGTGGGTTTCCTTCGAGTGCTTTGGTTTCCCCACAGTCCAAAGACATGGTACAGGTGAATTGGGTAAGCTAAATTGTCCATAGTGTATGTGTGTGAATGAGTGTGTCTGGATGTTTCCCAGAGATGGGTTGCAGCTGGAAGGGCATCCACTGCATAAAACATATGCTGGATAAGTTGGCGGTTCGTTCCGCTGTGGCGACCCCGGATTAATAAAGGGACTAAGCCGAAAAGAAAATGAATGAATGAATAAGTTTCTTTTTTGACATTAAATGTTTAATAATGGGCGCCACGGTGGCGCAGTGGGTAGCACGATTGCCTCACAGCAAGAAGGTTGCTGGTTTGAGCTTCGGCTGGGTCAGTTGACTTTTCTGTGTGGAGTTTGCATGTGCTCCCCGTGGTCGCGTGGGTTTCCTTCGGGTGCTCCGGTTTCCCCCACAAGTCCAAAGACATGTGGTATAGGTGAATTGGGTAAGCTAAATTGTCCATAGTGTATGAGTGTGAATGAGTGTGTATGGATGTTACCCAGAGATGGGTTGCAGCTGGAAGGGCATCCGCTGCATAAAAGATATGCTGGATAAGTTGGCGCTTCATTCCGCTGTGGCAACCCCAGATTAATAAAGGGACTAAGCTGACAGAAAAAATGAATGAATGAATGTTTAATAATCACATTATTCTCAATGACTAACATTATTTTGTAAGAAACAACATAAAAATATTTGTCATTCTTATTATTCAGTCTTCTGTCAGTCATTTGTAAAAACAAATATACTAAAATACTAAAAAAGTCAGGGTTGTTTCAACTCAAAATTCTCTAAAATATGAACAAACCCAAATAATTTAGCAAGCAAAAAAAAAAAATGGGTTAAAACAACGAAGCATTTTGTATTTAAAAAGTCAGTTCCGTTAAAAAGTCAGACGAATCTATACTCCACATACATCGTCTTACTTTGCTTGTAAATCAGTTATTCATTCCCTTGCCTTTGAGTGACACTTGCTTGTTGTTTTTTTTATCTGCATTTTAGTATTACTTGTATACATATATATTTCCTTTTCTTATATTTTTAGATACCAGTTTTTATTTAATTTTTTTCTTTATTATTATTATTATTATTATTATTATTATTATTATTATTTTATTTTATTGTAAAGCACTTTCAACCCCGGTTGTGTAAAATTGTGCTCTATAAATAAAACTTGACTTGACATTCATTTTCCTTCAGCTTAGTCCCTTATTTATCAGGGGTCGCCACAGCGGAATGAACCGCCAACTTATCCAGCATAAGTTTTACACAGCGGATGCTTTTCCAGTTGCAACCCAGTACTGGGAAACATCCATACACACTCATTCACACACATACACTACGGCCAATTTAGTTTATTCAATTCACCAATAGCACATGTCTTTGGACTGTGAGGGAAACCGGAAACCCAGAGGAAACCCGCGCCAACACAAGGAAGAACATGCAAACTCCACACAGAAATGCCAACTGACCCAGGTGGGACTCAAACCAGCGATCTTCTTGCTGTTAGGTGACAGTGCTAACCACTGAGCCACCTAAATACTTCAGGTATGTGTGGCTGTATGTGTGGCTGTTTGCTCAAGCTACTTCTTTAAAATGGGCAGAAACAACACAATTCTTGAGTTTTTTGGGGGCATGATTTTACGTTCAGTCCACTTAAATTTGTAAAGACTAGTAAGTTAACTTAATTCCTTCATGTTGTCCTAACACAAATCGACAGTGTATGCATATTAATCCAAGCCAGTATCTATATTAATCCAAAAAATGTCCCATTTATTTAACATTAAGATAGATATCTGAGACTGTGTGATCTTTCTTTCAGGTTTTCAGTATGTTGGTCTAGCGTGAGGATTGCCTCCAGCACTATAAACACACGGCGACCCAAGCGCTGATTCTGCTCACTGACGTTCATGACTATTTACATTAGCCATTTATCTCCTAACATATACTTTTGTCCGCCTTCTCTGCAGCTTTTGGCCACAAACCATATTTCCTTTTTCAGCAAACACATCCCGCATGCGTCTCAGCAATAGTCCGAATCAGCAAAAACACACTCGACGCACCGTGTCCAATGTGCTCATAGCAGGCCCGAGGTTTCTGTGGGTGCAGATTGTGTATTTTAAAGCCAGTGTGTGGAGGTGCGGCTGTTTGTTTGTCTTTTGGTCTGTGTGACCCAGGACACTGACAGACGCCTGTGTGTGTGTGTGTGCACTGTGGCCATGAGAGATATATGTTTCTGTGAACTCTGTGTGTTTGTCAGCGCAGTCGCTTTACGTGTCAGAGTTTTTACTCAAGGTGTGTGTATTATTTTTTCCCCATTGCTCATGACATTTACAGTCTCGGTGAATTGCTGCCGTTTTATGATGCCATTGTTCAGTTTCTGAGACCCTGGGAAGAGGGAAGTGACTGTTGTTGACTGCTGTATGTTGACAATCAAGCACACTCAATAGTGTACAGTATAAGCAGATGCAATGGATTTCGTATTTCAAACTCTCAGAAAGAGACAATAGATATAATATGCTATTTTTTCTCCAGTATTTGTTTGTTTGCTTTATTTATAGATAGGGCTGTCACAATGTGGGGTTTATTTATAAACTAAATTTCAAGAGGATCACATGCTTATGATTGAACACAGCTGGTACCACATCAACTCCGCACAATACACCAATCAGATGAATCCTGATACACTATAAATTACCAAAGCTTTCTGCTCTAGTCATCTTTGTCTTGAAGTATCCCCCCTTCCACCCCAACTCCTCCCCTTCTCTGATAGGGCGGCACGGTGGCCCAGTGGTTAGCACTGTTTCCTCACAGCAAGAACACCGCTGGTTCGGCCTCTCCCCAAGCTAGTCAGCCTTTCTGTGTGGAGTTTGCATGTTCTCCCTGTGTTCGCGTGGGTTTTCCCCGGGTCCTCCGGTTTCCTCCCACCGTCCAAAAACATACAAAGTAAATCGACTACTATAAATGGCCTCTTAAGGCAATTCTAGTCAGATATATCTCAGCACGTTCACAAGCGGGGGAAGTTCTCGAGACTTACCTGAGCTCAAACTCTCCTCTCGCCCTTTAAACGGGAGGGAGCCCCGGGCTCAAGGATATTCTGAGCTCAGGGCTCTCTCCCGGGACAGCATGCCAAATACGCTTTATTATCAATCATCAGCTAAGTGTGAACTCTTGAAAATCAATATATCAACTTATCGTACAACACATGAACATGGCCTCAATAATTTTTGGTGATGCAATATATATCACCCATACATATAAACAAATACTAGCAACATTTGAGCTGATTGTGCAACTTCTCTACCTTTATTGGAGGTGTAAGTGTCAGTATGGCTAAAAACACTATAGTATTTATTATAATTGACTGTAGTTATTATTCAAATTGGTGCCTGACAATTGAAAATAGATCTGGTAGCAGATATCGAAGCCTCTGTTACTCCTTAACCTTGCACTTTTTTGTTAACATTTATTATTATTAATTTAGGATAGGCATTTTCGCATTATGATTCCAATGCCTAATTATCAAACTGTTAAAATGACTATGGTTAAATAAAATAGTCTTAATAATAAAATATTATGTGTTCTTTGGAAGAGTGTACTTGCATTAAGATGATATTATATTGTCATTATATAATGAGCGGATTAAAATGGTCTTAAAATTACAATAATATCGTTTATCGCAATTTGTTTTGGTGCAGTATATTGTACAACAAAAATAGATATCGTGACAGGCCTATTTATAGAGCACATTCAAAACAACAGATCGTCTCCTTAGAATTGTAAGGTTCTATCTGACATTTTTGTCAAAACTGAGATATTGGCATATTCTTTTTAATTGGCAACTTATTTAAATTATGGGATGTTTTTTTTATAAGTTGTTTACATTTTAAGACTTTTTATTTAAAAAACAAATGTTATTCACATACTGTTTGCTAAGGAATGCAAAAACTTTGAAGCTCAATATCTCAAAATCATTCAGAACGCAGATAGAACCTTATAAATCCAAGGTGATGAGATGTTGACCAAAGTGCCTAACAAAACAACCAACATACAAAATCTATCCGAACAAAAGATGTAAAAACTAATTACAATCATAAACAAGAGACAGAAGGTCACTTCTTTTTAAAACGAGACCTATAAGCACCATGGGAAGAGCATGACCTGATATATAAAGGCAGACCATTCCACAGACGAGGGGCTGTGATAGAAAAAGCCCTGTCACCTTTTGATTTTAACTGTGATTTAAGAACATCTAGCTGAAACTGGTTTTCAATGAAGCATTTCCCATATTACTTGTGTCAAACAATCAGAAAGAGGCAATAGATCATGTTATATAAAAAAATAAGCTGTTTTTGTTTTCAAACAAAAAACGTTAAAAGTTTGCAGTTTTGAAGAGTTTTCAGTATGTTGGACAGGTCTATAGCTTACTTAACATTATAAATCTTTGCTAATAGGATCATTTGCCATAGCAAAATATTTCACCAATGCTCAATGCAGTTTAAGTAATGCAGATGAGTCTTAATATAATCCAAAAAATATTAATCCTATCATTTGTTTCATCAAGTATTGCAATTAAATGCACATTAATGTTTGGATTTAAAATAATTTAATATTTTACTGCAATTCGAAATCCTAATTAGATTAATTAGCCAAGTCATTGGACAACAGTGGTTTGTTCTGTAGTCAATGGAAAAAAGAAAGCAAAAAGTATTTAAAAAGTGCTTTTATTTCAGCCAAATTAAAAGAAATATAGGTGGTGCAGTGGGTAGCGCTGTCGCCTCACAGCAGAAACTGGTTTTCCGATCTATTTCCCATATTACTTGTATGTCAAACTCTCAGAAAGAGACAATAGATCATGTTATATCATGTCATGTTTTTGTCATCAAACAAACATGTTAAAAGTTTGCAGTTTTGAAGAGTTTTCAGTATGTTGGACAGGTCTATAGCTTACTTAACATTATAAATCTTTGCTAATAGGATCATTTGCCATAGCAAAATATTTCACTCTAGCAATAATGCTTAATGCAGTAATATTAATAGCAATGAAAATGTTCCTGATAAAATATTAAAGATGCTTTAAATCTGTATTGTAGTTTCATATATCATTTACGTTTTTAATTTTAATATATCATTTATATAGATCATTTTTTATATTTTTAATCTCTTTAAATATGGTGGACGTTTTGATAGTGGTAGTATTTTTTATTATTTGAGTGTAAGTATATCAGTTTTCATTGTTTAATTTTACATTATCATTTAGCATTATCAATTTAAAAGAGTTTTATAAATGAAAAATAGGAAACGTCTGTATGTTGTGTCACAGTCTTAGTGTTTGCCATACAGTGTGTCCTAATTAATAAATAGCAAAAACAAAAAACAGTTTTTATACTTTTATAATTATACATTTTGACAATTATACATATACGGATTTTTAAATGTTTTAAAATAAGCTTTTGCATTATATTAATTAAAAGCTTAAATAGTTTATAATTTCATTTAATCATTCACTCCAGTGATTTTAAAGATGATTTTTTAGCTTCGTTACTCCAGTTCTCAGAGTCGCATGATCCTTCAGAAATCACTCTATTATTATTATTAATGGTAATAGTAATAAAAGCAATAGTTCGTTCATTCATTCATTTTTATTTCGGCTTAGTCCCTTTATTAACCAGAGGTCGCCACAGCGGAATGAACCACCAACTTATCTAGCATATGTTTTACACAGCAGATGGCCTTCCAGCTGCAACCCTGTACTGGGAAAAATCCGTACACACTAGACTTGTGGGGAAAACCGGAGCACCCGAAGGAAACCCACGCGAACATGGGAAGAACATGCAAACTCCACACAGAAATGACAAATAACCCAGCCAAGGTTCAAACCAGTGACCTTCTTGCTGTGAGGCGATTGTGCTACCCACTGCGCCACCGTGACAAAGTAATAATTAAATTTGAAATTGCATACAATAAGAATACAATACATACAGTTATTTCAAATTTTTATAATAATAATAATTTAATAATAATAATATTTAACAATTTTGTTACATTTTAATAAATGCTGCTTTGATGAACAGAAGGATTTTCTAAATTTTTTTTTTAAAAAACATGAAAAGAAAAACTAACCCCAAACTTTTGACTGGTAGTGTACACTGTAAAAAAAATCCGTAGTTTTGCGGTTTATTTTCTGGCAGCTTAACGGCCGTTAAATTACATAAATTGACTGTAAAATAACGGATATTAACTTACTGTAATTTACCAGAAATGTACATTTAAGGACATTTCTGTAATTTAATATCCGTTATTTCACGGTATATTTCTGTAATTTAATTTAATCACTCCAGCTGCCAGAAATAAACAGTAAAATTATGGATTTTTTTTACAGTGAAAATGCTATTTTTATATAATACTTTTTTCAAAACTTGAGTACTGTACACGAAGTGCGGTTTTCCTTAGGTGACTTGTCATTTGTGAATAGCAGAGATGCTAAAAAATGACCTCATTGATTTTATTCATAACAGATAGCTAAAAGGGAGATATCATTTGCTCTTAAACGCTCATACGGGCGCCTTGCATTCTCTTTGTGGGCTTGATAATTAATACTAATGACCTCAGTTGTCAGTGCCAGTAATTTCATAAGGCTTTCATTTATTTAGCAGAATTAATTAACATCTGATAATCATCAGTTCTGTTAATTACATGTCAATATTCAGAACTAGGATCAGGATTCCTCCCCCTCCCACCTCCTTGTTTCTTAAATGCCAGCACGGGTTATGAAAAACCTAAATAAAAGCAGCAGAACGACAGGCAGTTTTTCAGCCTCCCATATAAACAGGACGGCCAGATAAATGAGTGCGGTGAATTCATACACAGGGAAATAGGCCGTGTTCCGGGAACAACTGTAATCTGTTTCTCTTTATCATCCGTCCGGGATGAGCATCGCTGCTGCGTTCGGAAGGACGCTCCAGGTCTCCGGGACTCAGGGATTCCAGGACCGGCGATCCGCCTCGGATGGCAAAACTAAATAAAGATGTTTAGTGACAGGCTAATGAACAAATGGGCCCTCGTGATTTAACCTTGATGAATGGTCCGGCCAGGTGTTTTCAATAACGACAATAAGCACTGCAAGCCACAGGCCCACTGATACTGCTATAATGCATTATTAGACCATTAGAGGCTGGGGAAGGGAGACCACTTACGCTCTGCCCTATCAATAATGCCGCGTCCCAGTCTGCATTTAGGCCCGGGGAATTAGTCATACTGATATTCTATTTAATAAAAAATCACGAGAAGACGCATAAAGAATCTCATTACATTTTAACAGGGTTACAGTAACCCGGGAGGACCGCGAGTTTAATTTTCATAAGAGCATCCATTCTTCAATTATGTCAAGCAGAGAAAATGTAAATGGCAAATGGAATGCTAACAATATCTCTACAAGCGCATTGGCAGATAGAAGCCCGCCGTTGGGATGGAGAGGGACAGGCATGCACGTATTTGGGATGCAGAGAAGAAGTGCAGTGTTTCTTTGTGTGCGATGCCATCCCGCGATGCTCGAGTAGCTGCACCTATGCTTGTTTTGCATGGTGTAAGTGAGAGGTGTCAGTCTGCGGGAAGCGCTTTTACTCCCTGAAAGTGTCAGTGTGTGGTATTGGCATGTGGCTATCAGCGCCCGCTGCTGTGGGCCTCTGCAATAATAAACTGCTAATTGAAAGGCTCTCAGAGCAGGCCTGTTAGCAGGGAGCCGAGCTGCTGAAAGATTACTGCTGCTCGCCTGCTTCGGTTAGGTGCTGAAAGACACGATTACGCCTCTGTGCTCTACCTGTAAGGAGTGTTAATGCAGACCTGCGCTCGCACTTTCACACTTCTTTATTTTGCAAACAAGTGAGTCTATAGTGTTAGCATGGACCTGGGAGTTATGCGGGGAGTTTTTCTGCGTGCACAGATTAGCATTGAGACTTTTAGCACATGTAAGTATGCGTGTGCAGTTGAATTATTAACCCTCCTGTTAAATTTGAATTCGTTTATATTTTTATTTTAATTTCTGTTCAACGGAGAGCACATTTCTAAACAATAGTTTTAATAACTATATAACTTATAATATTTGAATTATTTTATCTTTGCCATGATGAAAGTACTGTACATAATATTTTAGTGTTCATCTAGTATTCAGCTTAAAGTGCAATTTAAAGGCTTAACTGGGTTAATTAGGTTAACTTGGCATATTAGTGTAATAAGGCGAGTCATTGTATAAGAATGGTTTGTTCTGCAGCCAATCAAAACAACAAAATTGCTTAAGGGGGCTACTGATATTGTCCTAAAATAAGTTGCTTTTATTCTAGTCGAAACAAATAAGACTATCTAGAACAGTGGTTCTCAAGCTTTTTTCACCAAGTACCACCTCAGAAAAAAATTGTCTCTCCAAGTACCACCAAAATAACCGGTGTTGAAGTACAGTAGCATAGTGGGCCTAATTAAGCAGCTACAGTTCTGCACAGTTCAAAAACAAGGCAGATTAATTCTTCTAATTAAGAATATTTATTATTGTCAGCCACTTAAAATAAAAGGTTTAGCCTATTAAAATCCATTTACTGATCACATCGCTGTTATCGTACACGTCAAAGGGTAAAAAATTGTGTTAATTTTTTTACTTTAATTATTCAGAGATTCCCCCGCGTACCACTAGAAGGAAGCTTGTGTACCACAAGTGATACGCGTACCACAGTTTGAGAATCACTGATCTAGAAGATAAAATATTATGGGAAAGGCTGTGAAAATGCTTTGCTTTGTTACGTATATTTTGGGAAATATTCGTAGAAGAAAAAAAAAGAACAAGAAGGCTAAAAATTCAGCTGTAAGTGTAAGTGCTTAACTATATTTAACTACATTACATGCATTTTAACCTTAAAAAGTTTGACCAAGGAACATTTTAATAGTTTAAAGCGATAAATTGTCTAGGTTGGTGTTGTACACTCATCGGCCACTTTATTAGGTACACCTGTCCAGCTGCTTGTTAACGCAAATTTTTTAATCAGTCAATCACATGGCAGCAACTCAATCCATGTATGCATGTAGACTTGGTCAAGACGTATAGTGATAAAAGGTGATTTAAGTGACTTTGAACATGGAATGGTTCTTGGTTCCAGACGGGATGGTCTGAGTATTTCAGAAACTGCTGATTTACTGGGATTTTCACGCACAACCATCTTTAGGGATTACAGAGAATGGTCCAACAACATGAAAGTACTGTATGGATCCATCCTGCCTTGCATCAACAGTTCAGGCTGGTGGTGGTGGCTTAATGGTGTAGGGGATATTTTTTTGGCACACTTTGCTCTCATTAGTACCATTGAGCATCATGTCAATCAAAGCCACGGCCTACCTGAGTAGTTGATGACCATGTCCATCTCTTTATGACCACTGTGTACCCATCTTCTGATGGCTACTTCCAACAGGAGAACGCGCCATGTCATAAATCGCGAATCATCTCAGACTGGTTTCTCGAACATGACAATGAGTTCACTTTACTCAAATGGCCTCCACAGTCACCAGATCTCAATCCAATAGAGCACCTTTGGGATGTGGTGGAACGGGAGATTCGCATCATGTATGTGCAGCCGACAAATCTGCAGCAACTGCGTGATGCTATCATGTCAATATGGACCAAAATCTAAGAAATATTTCCAGTACCTTGTTGAGTCTACGTCATGAAGGATTAGGCAGTTCTTAGGGAAAAGGGAATCCAACATTGTACTAGTAAGGTGTACCTAATAAAGTGGCCGGTGAGTGTATATTACGCTACAGAAACCTTCTAATAAACTGCCAGTACATTTTCTATTTTTTACAGACTTATTTCTCTATATTTTATTTCTTATATTATTTCAAACTACTAGAATGTCAATAAAAGTCAATTTGTTAAACTGTAGAGTTGAATTGTCAACATCGAAAGTCGACAGAGCAGAGACTGAGTTCCTAATTCACAACTGTAAATAAACGTAAAACACAAAATACAGATATTTTTACAGTATAATTATCAAAAATATTGATGGAAATGAAATGATCTTACCCTCTGCATTTTAACCTCTTAAATCTTATTCTCGTTATTCAGAGCAAAAGTCCTAGTTTACAACAAAAGTCCTAGTAGCAGAGCGTATTTCTGTGTGATTCTCAGACTTTCTCTCATCGTCCAGCCACCTCAAGCTGACCTCAGAGCCCTCGCCACTCGCCCCGTCTGGGCCTCCGCATGTGCAAAACAAGGGACTGTGTGCCGGCTAGCCATGCAGAAAGCTCATAATCTTTTAATACGCACTGAGGAAGGAAAGATTAAAACGTTTGGGTGTTGACAAGTGACACAGAGTCTCTTCTAGTGCTTAAAGCATTCTGAAGGCGTCTCACACCAGCGGGTTCAAGATCATCCCAGACCCTCCGCTTTAATTAAAGTAATTGGCTTTCCACATTTCTGTCTATAGATGATCAGGTGTATCTTCGAGTAAGAGGCTTACGGAGAGGAAATATTTCACATCATTAAGCCCACAGTATACTCGTTTTTTGCACAAATGCACAGACTTTAAAAGTTTTACTCCTTATTTGTTAGACTGCTTGAGCACACACTTTTTTTTTTTTTATGGAAGGCAGTATGCAGTAATATCGAATGTTTGCATATGTTTGTTCCATTAACAGCGTTATGATCAGTGCCATTGATTTACATATACAAATATAGACTCAGTTCTTGCAAATATAGTCAAAGTGCTTTGGCTTTTTACTATAATTAATTGTAAATTGGCATCTCCTCCAACTTATCGTCAATGGGTTTTTGACCTACGTAAATGGAAAAGCTTATTTACTGGCTGTCTTAGTCATATCACTCCAAATGATATCACTACATCTCTCTGTTTAGGATAAAACACTGCTTTATTTACTTATTTATTTAGCAATTTAGTTATTTAGCAATTTATTAATTTAGTCAACGGGTGTCACTGTGGGGCAGTGGGTAGCACGATCACCTCACAGCAAGAAGGTCACTGGTTCGAGCCTCGGCTGGGTCATTTGGCATTACTGTGTGGAGTTTGCATGTTCTGCCTGTGTTCAGGTAGGTTTCCTCTGGGTGCTCCAAAGTCCAAAGACATGTGGTATACAGTAGGTGAATTGGGTAAGCTAAATTGGCCATAGTGTATGTGTGTGAATGAGTGTGTATGGATGTTTCCCTTTAATGGGTTGCAGGTGGAAGGGCATCCGCTGTGTAAAGCATGTGCTTGATAAGTTGGTTTTTTTCGCTGTGGTGACCCCAGATTAATAAAGGCACTAAGCCAGGAAAAGAAAATGAATAAATGATGTCGAGTCAAGTCAAGCCAAGCTTATTGTCATTTTGCTACATGTGTGGACATACGTACAGAGAAACGAAATGTTGTCTCGCAGGACAATGGTGCTACATAAACTAATCATAAACACAAACACAACACTGGACATAAGAGCTATTAAAAAAAAAAACTATGCATAACTAACATATACTGTAAGATATTAACTGTGTTTGTACTTTCATTTTAGTTGTCTGTTATTTCTTTAGTGTTAATTTCCGAATTGAATTCTCATTGCACTTAAGTTTACAATGATAGTAAAGCTTGTTAACAAGTTTTCAAGGATTTATGAAGGAATTATAATGCTTTGTTTCATTATTTCATCTTAATTTACAAGTATCAGGGTATTTACAGCTACTGTATATTTCTGTTCGTTCCCATCCCGTCTCTTTGTGCTCCCTGGCAGCATTGTCGCAAACTGCTGTCACACCTAAAAACATTTTAATGATCCCTTTTTTCCTGTGGTGGTAGTAGTCATTTCGAACTGTTTCTCACTGCACTTTTTGCCCTCAAACTTGAAAACAAAATCAATTTGGAGTTTAAATAAAACCCAATCTTAGTGTAAAATTTTGAAGAAAATTGTTTGAGAAGGCAGATTGTTGATAAAATGTGTTTTTGGTTTTTATTTTGTATGGTACATTTATTCATTCATTTATTCTTAGTTGTTCATATTTTATTGTAACTACTGGCTATGTTCATTGACGGGGGCATTCACCATGCTTGCATTTCTTAATGTTTCTTTTGAAACATAAGTTTGATTATGACTCATCCATAGATTGATTAAATACATGTATGCATATTTTCAAATGTTTCGTTTGTGTACATTTGTTGATTTCACCCCGTTTGTGATAGTTTTCTCCACTTATTATTGTCACGGTTGCAGTTTTATGCTCTCTCCGGATTGTCTGTTTCACGTGGGGTTGTCTTGTTTTGATCGTTCACGTGTTTATTGTTGTGGTGCGTCTGGGCAGATCACGTGTTATGACGTCACTCAGCTGTTCTGATTAGCACCAGCTGAGTGTCATTATTAGGGCTATATATGGACACCGCTGCTATGTTTCTGTGTCAGTTCGTTGTATGTGTCAGTTGAGTTGTCACTTACCGTCCTTTGTGTTCAGGACAGCTAGGAGTGACCACCGGACCTCGTCTGTTTTCCTTCCTGACCTTCCTCAGTCCTGTCTCCCCGTCCGACCTTTGCCAGATCCTGTGTGATTATTTTGACTCTGTCAATAAATCATTTTACTTGCATTTGGATCCATACCTGTTTATTCCATTGTGACAATTATAGGACAGATTTAAGCTATTATTACAGGGCTGTCATTCAGGGTTTGTTCGTCCTTTCTGTTTATTTTACCCGTGGCAAATTGTGAAAATAAAAGGACCCTACTGAATATGATTTTCAACAGTTTTGAATTGCAAGGAAACAGGGCATATCCCTGTAAACTACCAAAACGTGTACATACACACAGGTAAACATTTGCAAAAGAGCATCCATTGAAGCTTGACTGAAACTCAAGTCAATTATTTGCCCAAATGATACTAAAAATTTCTGATGCTACATAATGTGCCTTGAGCTGCTTTTTATGATTGTTCACTTGAAGTTTATTTATAAACTAATTTCGAGAGGATCATGTGCTTATGATTGCATGCGGCCGGTCCAGCATTATTTAATTTATGATTCACCAATCAGATGATTCCTAAGCCTCTATAAATACCCTTCCATATCACAGCCATCTTCGTTTTGAATAATCCCCCCTTCCACCCCTTCTCCTCCTCCTTTCCTAGATGGGTGGCATGGTGACGCAGTGGTTAGCACTGTTGCCTCACACTTTACCAAGCCATCCAGCACTTCAGCGCTGAGTTTACACGTTCTCCCCGTGCTCACATAGGTTTTACCCCGGGTTCCTCGGTTTCCTCCCATCGTCCAAAAACATGCAACTTAAGTTAAATGACCTATCCAAATCGGCACCATAGACATGCTTCTAGTAAGTGGTTATCTATTAAGAGCAATCACTTTCTGTTCATTAGCTACTACAGCAGGGGAGTTCTTGAGATCTACCTGAGCTCAAACTCCCCTTTCACCTTGCAAACTGGAGGGAGCCCCGGGCTTGAGGATCTAATGAGCTCAGGGCTCTCTACCGGGACAGCAAGCCAAACAAGCTTTACAATCAATCATCAGCTAAGTGTTAACTCTTAAAAAAATAAAGTTTGATGTCAATTAGACCTCATTTGGACATCAAGGTATCTTACATGCATAAATACAAAATCTAGTGTAAATTTGTAATTATAATTGAAGCTAACCTTTCTTATATTTTAATACTTATATTAATTAATTAATTTATAACATAATAATTAATACTGATGTTTTTTTTATTTATTATTGTTTGCCCATAGTATCAGATAACATTAACAGTATCACACCACATACAAATGTTACAATGTATTAAACAGGAAGTAAAAACGAATGGAAAAAGCAAATGCATATGACAAATAATAATCACTTTGTTGTAAAGCAGGTTTTTAATAAGAGTTTATAGGAGCAAAAGGAAGTCACAAGCAGTCCTGAATAGACATCATGAGAGCTCTTTTATGTTTTCCCATATAGGGGAGACCATATAAACCAGACATTTTTTCAGATTTTTGATGTTCATCATAAGTGAGCTTTTTTTTTAGTAGCAATCACAAATCTGTAATATCCACATTTTAAAAGATGGAGCTTGTGGTGCAGACCACAGTAACAAAATACATTTCTGCTAGAAACACTACAGATGTAAAGGTTTTGACATCAAATCAATTTGCATTTGTGGCGTGTTTTTTTTGACAATGATATCAATATGAGGTCACACTTTATATTAAGTGTCCTTAACTACTATGTACTTGCATCAAAAAAATTAATACAATGTACCTACTGTGTTTATAATGTATTTGAAAACACTTGTGGTGCTCTTGAGTTGGGATAGGGGTAGGACAAGTTTGGTGGTATCGGTAGGTTTAAGGGTGGGTTAAGGTGTCAACAGTGTATTTACAAATGTAATTACAGATGTAATTACATACAGGTATTTAATCAAGCATAAGTACAATGTAAAAACGTGCATTTACACAATAAGTACATTGTAATGAATTATTAATTTCGGTGTAAGTGCATATTAGTTAAGGCCACTTAATATAAAGTGGGACCCAATATGGTATCTTTTTTGATGTTTTGTTGTCTTCTTTGACGTTTTTGACATGAAGGACCACCTAGATGTTCATTATCTTTTACTTAGTCTTCACATTTACCATCCCTCATCTGATAATTCCTAAAATAGCTACACATTGCGATGAAATCATGTTGGACAGAAAAGACGAGGAGGCCTGTTCTGCTTCGTGTGTCAGAAAAAATGATTGATTTCAAAGCAAATTTCTCTTTCAACCTGCTTGCTTCTCAGTGTCCAAACCACCGCACACTTAACAGCTTGTTCTCTACACTCATATTAACCGAAGAGCAGCAGCTGCGACTTTGTAGAAAAGCTTCTATGTATTGTGTGTGGGGTCTGAATGAAAAGACATCTCGTAGGAGTAATTGCATTAGAGCCTGTGTGTCTCAGCTGTGCTGCCATATGTGTTTCTGTGTGTGCAGGGAGGAGGCTCTGTGCTGTTTCAACAAATAATATTGTCATAGGCTGCTGACAGAAATATCTTTGCTTTTTGCGGCATCAGGCCCAATGTTAATATCTCCTGGTGAATTATGCTGGGTTTTTTACTGCTCGCTCTCTCTCCTAGTAATTACCCTGTTGCAGTTCATTTCTCTTCATGCTCACACCCGGTGACGGCTGTGGCGTAAGCCCATCACATGATGGCATGTTCTGCACATCGGCCTAATCATATGGAAGAGACGATCACAGGCCAGGAAATCACTGAACGCGGCCAAAGGAAACAATCTTTCTGCACTAGACTAAGCCAATCACGTCCTCTTTCAGCCTCCAAATGCATCTATACCCACAAAATGCCTTTCATACTGCTCTGATTACATGCTGAACTGCATATACGCAGTATAATGCATAGAATTGTTGATGTGACACAGTTAGTTAGACTTCATAAACATTTTGATAGACATTGTCCCTTTGTATGTGTCATCAAGAGAGTGGAAGCCCTGCCCATTAGTGACAATCTTTCCCTCATTGGCATAAAAGGTCAGTCTTGTTTTTGAATCTGCTGACTGTTACGAATTAAATTAAAAATCCTTAATCAAAAAGAAGTTTTACCAAAACGTAACAAGATAACAGGGATTTAAAAAAATAATCCCTGGTGCTCCCACGCTCTCTCTCTCCACAATATAGACCAAAACACAAACCACTGAGAATTAACAAGAAAATATGATTTATATACAGAAAATAAGGAGCAAAATAACATCGGGAGGGGGTAAGCCAAAATAAATGACAATAAGCCAAACTAACCAAAATAGAGAATACTTCCCTGGAAATCAGATAAGAAAATAAAATACAGAAAACTTACCTCCCTATACTAATCAACACAGGAGAAAACGAAAATAATAAACAAAAGGCACCAAACCTCCCTACCATGCTCCAAGCCAGAGGGAGACAGAAAACCCCTCTGGGATTTAGGTCGACTGAAAATGAAAATTCAGTCATCGGTTGTCACCCATTATGTCCAAACCTAAAACACATTCTGCTGCAGAGCACAAAAGAAAAAATTTCAAGTGTTTCAACTGTTTGTTCACAAAATGAAAGGCACTGAACCCTAAACTATGACAAATGTTTTAAAAACATCATCTAAAAGGTTGTTTCACTGAAACTGCTGAAGACAAAATTATTAGCCCTCTTGTGAAATTTATTTAATATTTTTCCAAATATTTCCCAAGTCATGTTTAACAAAGCAAGGACAATTTACACTATGTTTCCTATTATATATTTCTCCTGGAGAAAGTCTTATTTCTTTTAGTTTGGCTGGAATAATATATATACATAAATGGACAACAGTGCTTAGGTAATAAATAAAGCACAAAAAAAAAACTGCTTTATTCATTAACTAAGCACTGTTGTCCAGTGACATGCCTAATTAACCAAACTTGCCAATCTAGTTAAGCCTTTAAATTTCACTTTAAGAATACTAGTATCTTGAAAAATAGCTGGTAAAATATTATACTTTCATCGTTGCAAAGACAAAAGTGTTAAGAAAAATCTCTGTTAGACATCACTTGGGAAATCTTGGAAAAAGAAATAAAATTTCACTGGAGGGCTAATAAGTTGTATATTCTTTTTAAAAATATAACAAGATTTAAATGACCCTAAAAATGCAGGGTTCCAAACAATTCCTTCATTGTTGTCCCAACACAAATCAGTTAAGTTACCATGATTGTTTTTACAAATATAAGTGGTTTGAACATAAAACAGTTAAGGTTTGAGTTGCTTCAACTCATTTTAATAAGTAGTTTGAACAAGCAGCAAACGTTTTTTGGAGGTGTTTATACACATTGGAGTTTTACTTTGAGGTTTATCTTATTTTTTGACATACTGCCTCTATTTAGAAGATTATTTATATGATAATAAGCTAAAATAACTGATGGAAACTACACTCATAAAATTATTTTCACACTTTAACATTGAGTTGACTTATATGTTAAAAAGAAATGAAAAATGGTATTAAATCTCAAATATATTTAATTAGGTTTATGAAAACTCTATAGACACACTAAATTATAATAGTTATTTCTGAACATTCAGAGTATAATACAGTTTTCAATTTCATAAAAACAAATTTAGAATATTAAATTTTCTGTGCAATAAAACAAGAAAAAAAAACTAAAAACTGTAAAACTTATAATATAACAAAAACATTTGATCTTTTGGTAAATACAATGTTTGTTTATTGATAATTTATAATCATCTCTGCATCCTAAAAAAAGTATCATTACAAAAAATACACAAACCACAGCTGCAAGAACGAAAAATACATAAATAAAAATCATTAGCCTATATGATCAATCAATCAAAAAGATTTCTTTGCATTTGTGTGTTCCAGCTGAAGCTTTCTGGTGATTTGAAGAAAGAAACCATATGGACAAAGAAAAGCCCATAATAGTCATGATATGTATCTTGTGGATTAAGCAACGAGCAGAAGCTGATATCAGCACATGTGATCTCCTTGGAGAGGCAACAGGTGAAGGTAAGATCCACCGTGGAGAGAGAGACTGTAATCCTGAAAGAGCTGCACTGGATTACAGCAAGGTCTGCAGCCTTACGTCAGTCTGAGCAGGTGTGTGTCTTTTTTTTTTTTTTTTTATGTGTAGAATGTGAGTGTGTGTGTGTGTCTGTACAGCACAATTAACAGAGACTCTGCTTTCATGCACCTGTCACTGCTTTCTCAGTCTAATAGAAAGGAAAGTGTTTGTATTACTTTATTTGTGTCTGTATGTTTCAGTTATAATTCAGATTTTTAAAGGCTGTTTTCCTTCGCAAAAATGTCCACATCTGCAGCTCTGCCTGCTGGAGTTGTCAATTACATTTTATTCTACAATTTTTAATATTTTTTTAGTCTGGCAGATTGCAGTATTTTCTGAATTATGCTGTGACAATAAGAGATTCCCAAAATTCCCTCTTTAATACCCTTGACTCTTATACATCAAAAAGTAGCAATACTCTTAAACTTGACTTCATTCATCATTCAGATTGGATAAGAAATGTACGCAAATCAGCACCTGTTTAATGAAATAATGTCTCAGTTGCTTATTTAAACATACTGTTCTAGAAAAGTTCTAATGCAAAGATGTTTGCAATTTTATATATAATCAGTCGGCTAGAGATATGTTTGGAACGTTTCGTTCACTTTTAATATTTTCTTAATTATGGAGTTCTGAAAGAAATCTGCTCTTTAAAAACTTTTGACTCTAGTATGTCACAAGGAAACAAGAATTGTCAATCTCTTCATCCAATGTTGATTTTTGTGTGGTAGAAAGTATGCAAATTAGCGTATGTTAATTAAACAGTGCCTCATTTAAATATATATAAAAAAAACATTTTAGAAAATGTTTAATGCGAAAAATGTTTTGAATTGTTCATATAATTAATGTTTTTTATTTCATTTTCATGATTATGGAGTGATAAAAAAATATTTTGAAAAAAATGAGAATTTTGCACCAGACTTCATTCAATGTTGAGATGTGCTATAATTGTATGCAAATTAGCACAATATTTATGCATATTTAAACAGCATTTTAGAAAACTTGTAATACAATTATTTTTTCAATTGTTCATATAATCATAATCAATTATTCATGTTTTTTATATATATTTTCATAATTATGGATAAAATGTGATAAAATAAATACTCATTTTTTTCTTTAAAAACGTTTTACTCTGATGTAAAGAATTTTGAACAACTTCATCTGATGTCATTCATTTTTCAATAGTTCATATAAAATCATTAATCATTAATTTTTACAAATTTTTCATAATTGTGGAGTGATAAAAGAAATACCCAAAATTTCTCCTGTAAAAAACTTTTGAATCTAATATGTCAAAAAAATAACCGACTTTCAACCGACTTCCTTCAATGTTGATATACAGTTGAAGTCAAAATTATTAGCCCCCTTTGTATTAGTTTTTCTTTTTTGTTGGGGTTAGGGTTAGTATAAGTTGACATGTAGTTGCAAAGTTTCTTATAGTCAGTTAAATGTCTGTTGGATGTCAGTATCAACAGATATTAAGCAGACAGTCTACTAATACTCAAGTGGACCATCGAAATAAAGTGGTACCATTTTTTTCTTTCGGATAAAGTCTTATTTGTTTTATTTTGGCTAGAATAAAAGCAGTTTGTAATTTTTTGAAAACCTTTTTAAGGTCAAAATTATTAGCCCCTTTAGGCTATTTTTTTTCAATAGTCGACAGAACAAACCATCATTATACAATAACTTGCCTGATTACCCTAACCTGCCTAGTTAACCTAATTAACCTAGTTAAGCCTTTAAATGTCACTTTAAGCTGTATAGAAGTGTCTTGAAAAATATCTAGTCAAATATTATGTGCTGTCATCATGGCAAAGATATTTATTAGAAATGAGTTATTAAAACTATTATGTTTAGAAATGTGTTGAAAAAAAACTTCTCTCCATTAAACAGAAATTGGGGAATAAACAGGGGGGGGGGGG
>CAIGQQ010032566.1:10850310-10861048 GCA_903798035.1 Danio albolineatus
GGGGCTAATAAATCAGGGGGGCTAATAATTCTGACTTCAACTGTATGTGCTAAAAACGTATGCAACTTAGCACATCTTTATGAAACAATACCTTATTTGTATATTAAAGCATTTTAGAAAACTTGTTACACTGTTTTTTTTCAATAGTCCGTATAATCATTATCAATCAATAATTTTTTAAATATATTTTCATAATTATGGAGTGATATAAAAGAAACTCACATTTTTTCTTAAAAAAAATGTTTTACTCTTATGTAATGAATTTTGAGCGCAACTTCATCCGATGTTAATTCCTGTGCTAGAAATGTATGCAAATTGGCATATAATTAATTAAACAATGCATCATTTGCATATTTAAATCATAAATTTATACAAAAGTGTAATCCAAAAAAAAAAAAGTTCTGTGATAAATGAGCTTTTCCCCTTTACCCGCAGTGACTTGCCTTAAAACAATTGTTAACATAAAATGATAATTCCGTCATAATGCATCGTCATAAGCACACATTCTGCAGATTGTAGTTGAACACTGCAATGAATAATGCAGAAAGCACGCTGTGAAGGGAATCGGGCTGTTGTGCTCCACTCGGACAGCTGATAAACTCGCGGCGTGATTGATGCTCTCTTCTCTCAGATAAATGGCATCTGCGGGACCCAGGAGGGCTCTAATTGAATTGCTTTCCAGAGAATACTAATGGGGCGTAATGTTGAGATAACTGAAGCCCTAAGAATAAGTGATCATTGACAGCATGTGTTTCTTGCCAGTAATAAACATGTCACACAGACGGCAGTCAGAAGCTGCAACGCAATTACCTCACTGCACCGCACGCATGCACACACACAAACACATTGTGCACAAACCACAAACATGATACAGAGAAACACAACTGCAATTTCATTTTCACCAATTAACACTATATAGACACCAAAAGAGATGCAAACAATGCCAAAAACATCATCCTTAAACGTCCGAAATGAAACACAGAGATAACTGATTGTTAGATGTACAGTAGCACTAAGTAATGTATGCTACTTACTAATGTATCAGTGGTGGAAACAGTACTGAAAAAATCATACTTAACCTCTTAGGACTTAGTGTGCACATACATGGACGGCACATTTTAGCTCTTATGTCTCCAATTGTATACTTTGAATGTTTTATATTTTGCCACAGACATACAGTGTCATCCTGCAACTATTTTGTAGCATATGAAATGTTTCAAACACTATTTTTAACTGTCCAAAATGGGCAGTTTTTTACTCTCCGATAGTCAAAACCTGTTCAAAAAATATGTGTGAATGTGTTATTAACCACGAGTCCACATATATGGACATCATTTTTCTCTAAAAGTACATCATATCAAAAGATGATACTTCGATTTTATTCTAATTAGGTTCCAATGAGCCCAAATAGCTAAGAGAAATAACTTATAAGTATAAGTAAAAAGTAGACTTTTCAAAAGTACTCAAGTAGTGAGTGGTGTGTATTACGCTGTAAAAAGCTGATGCATTTACATGTAATTTGTGGATGTGTGTAAACGTAATATTCTGTACTGCTTTAGTTATTGCCCATTAGGCACACAACGTCATAAGATGTTAATGTTAGGTTAGATTTAGGTTGTGATGTCAGTTGACCAAAATTCAATGTCTAGCCAGCATCTAAGGACAACGTGTTACGATCACCAGTGATCTACAGCCAGAGATCGCTGGTTGAAACACACACATACTTTCCGTGAACTACAGATTTGCTGGTTAAAGGACTACATTTCCAGTCATGCAGCACACACACACACACACACACACTCCTGCTCCATATCACAATTGATTGCACACACACCACCGGAGGACTGTCAAAGACTGAGTACACACACTACATAAGCAGCACATACACGCCCTGTCGTTGCTGATTATTGTTTGCTGTTAGTGACATACAACGTGTTTTCTTTGTTCCTGTATTCTGTGTTTTTGATCTTGTTAGTCTTGTTTATTTGTTATCCTTGCCTGCTACCAGCCTTATCGACCTTTTGCTTGTTTTACGACCACAATTCTGATTACCCCTAAATATCTGTTTGCTCGCGTTGACCACTGCTGTACTGACCTTCCTATTAAATCTGCGCTTGGATCCTCACCGCCGTTGTCAGTGTCACATCAAGTTTTACACAATGTTATTTTGATGTCCAATAATAGCATCAAATGACGTTGATATCGGTTGATTTTAGGTTGTGTTGGAAAGTGACCAAAAATCCAACGTCAAGCCAACATCTTAAACCAACATTCTATTGACGTCAAATACTGTACACACATTTATTTCTCAAGTATGACAAACAAAATCCAACATCTGATAGACGTCATAACGGTAACATCAAGCTGTAACATTATAAGACGTTGATATCTGGTTGATTTTAGGTTGTACGTTGGACATTGACATTGGCCTGATGTTGGGTTCTGATGTCAACCCAATTTTCAACAAAATCCTGTGCCTGCTGGGTGTTTAAGGGCATTTCGGTAATCATACAGTAAACATCCGTCATTTTCTCATCAGTGACATGCATCTAAATAATCTCTTGGTCAATGCGTGTAAAGATTTTGGACATCTTCTTGGACACTTTTAATGCTTCCAAACAGTTTGCTGCAAATATAAACCGCCCATGTCTTGAGGTAGTGTGCGATTTGATTGAAATCGCAGGACTGATTTTTCTAATCCCTATAGACAAGAAAAAATAAAGTAGTGACTGCAGGTTGGAAAGTACTGGAGCAAAGGTACAGATACTGCACTAAAAATGTACTCAAGGGAAAGTAAAAGTACACATTTTTAAAACTACTAAGTAAGTTACAATTTCTGAGAAAAACTACTCAAATACAGTAGTTTTAGTATTTGTCATTTGTTACTTTACACCAGTGTGTAGTATATATATGATACTGAAGTAATATACTTAAACGTCTGTTTAAAACTTGGGATACGTAAAACTTTGTAAAATACATTTTTTGAAAGAAGTCTTGTGTGGTCACTGAGGCTGTTTTAATTGATCAAAAGTACAATAAAAGCTGTAATATTGTAAAAATTATTTAATCAAAAGCTGTTTACGTGCTCAAGCATCTTAAGAATAAAAAATAACAATAAAAGCCATAAAAGAAACTTTATTAATTATCTAATTCATAAAATTGTCTATTTTATAAACTTACCTTTTAACCTTTTAATCTTAAGTAGTGCTATATAATCCAGTTTTCCCACATTAATTTTTTTTATAGAAAGCAATGTACTACAATATACAATGTACTATGAAAGCAATGTGCTTTCATTTCATTTAAACGAATATTTTTGTTCCATAAAATAATAACAGTGCCATTTTTTTCTGAAATGTTTATAACTATTGTTGTCAATATATCAATATTTGATGGAACAACCCTGATTTTCAGTGATAACAAATGAAAAAATATTTGTTATTTTAATAAATTGTCATTTTTTTCTGGGGATAAAACGTTTAAAATGACAAATTTTTAATGTAAAATTTAAGGCATAAAACATGTTATCAAATCTTTATGGAGTTAAAGCATACATCCACATTCGCATACATATTAAATCCAGTATTTTCAGGTCTTTTAGCTGTGTATAGGCATGTATATATAGAATGTCACTATGTAATTTACAAAATTCTGTTTGTTTTTCATAGTTTTTATGACTTGAATTTAACCGTACTCATGCATTAAGCTCTTTTGACACTCACACTCTTAGCACATGCACTGAGCGAGTGAGTGAGTGAAAGAGAGAAAGAGCTCGATGCCAGTTTTCACTGTCCCATGATTATACTGGCACGTCTTTAGCCCATCTGGGAGATATTTTTGCAGAGTTTTGGGGAACCTTCAGGCCACAGAAAACCCTTTACATAAACACTGATCCCTGCTTCACACTTCAGCCTGCCAGGCCTGTCATACATGTGGTCAGTGGGTGGCTCTGCTGAATACACTTTTGATAATAAGACATTTTATGATCCGACTGAACTCATACGGGCTGTTATCACCATTTCAGGGCACAAATGTTTGTGTGTATAGACTTAAAGGCACATAAGATTTTATTTTTATCAAAATATCAAAAACAACAAACAGAACAGTGTCAAGCCAGAAACTATTCATACCCCTGAATATATTAAATATTATATATTTTGCTAACTTATGTACTGACATTATCCCCAATTCAAATAATGTTCAAATACAGAGAAATAAGCAAGTTTAAACTAGTGACATTGTGCCTTTTTAATGACATCATACACGTTCATGAAAACTATATTTCAGTAAACACTTTTTTAAAATAAATGAGCTACAGTAGGATGCAATGATTCCCACGATTCCACGCTCAACCGAAACGTCATCAATCTATCTATGCCTTTGTTTTTTGTGAATACACGCCCTCTAGTGGTGGAAACTACACACTGTGCCTTTAACTGTTATTTTTGAATTAAATTGAATTGAATTGAATTGAACATCTACACATAGACATCACCTATATGCTATATAACTGCAGGTTAAATATGTTTACATATAATAACTTGAACTGTTAAAAGCTATTAGTTACTAGTTAATTAGTCAAAACTATTAGTAACTAATAGAAACTAACTAGTAACTAAAGCTATGGCAACTAATAACCTTTATTTTCTGAATGGTTTTGTAAAGCTGCTTTAAAACAATAATTATTGTGAAAAGTGCTACACAAATACACTTGAGCTGAATTATTTAATATTAAAGTAAAATTATTTATAGCCTATATAAAGCATGACATTTCAGTCTTTTTAAAGCTTTATTTTTGTTATTTTATAATAAATCAGTATATTGACAGGAAGAGAGAATGGGATCAAGAAGGATTTGCAAGTCTGGATTCAAACCTAGGAGTGTTGTTCAGCAATATGTCAGCAATCTGCCCCAACAAGTTTTCAGTATTTATGAGAATACTATTAGTTCATTCATATTTCTTCAACTGGAGAAGATTAAAGAAGATTTTTAATTGAAACTAGTTCTTGGTGATTCATAAAAAGTGGAGTCAGTGTTTCCTCAACCTAATTTTATGTGCCATCCTCGATAGCACACTATCTTTTGATTCTCACATCAATAACATCACCCGGTCTGCTTACTTCCACTTACGCAACATTAACCGTCTCCGCCCTTCTCTTACCCCTCACGCCACTGCTGTTCTTGTCCATAGTCGTGCCACATCTCATTTAGATTACTGTAACTCATAAATCCCTCCATAAGCTTCAGTTGGTCCAGAACTTAGCTGCCCGTATCATCACCAGAACCCCTTCTTCTCATCACATCACCCCTGTCTTGCAGCAGCTTTACTGGTTACTAGTTCACTTTCGAATTGATTTTAAAATTTTGATGTTAACATTCAAAGCCATCCACAATCTCGCCCCTCCGTATTTGTCTGCCCTCACCCACCTTGCTGCTCCCTCTCACACCCTGAGATCTTCTTCCCTTCACTTGTCTGTTCCCTCTGCTCGGCTGTCGTCCGTGGGCAATAGAGCAATCAGCCGCTCTGCTCCCCAGCTTGGGAACTCACATTATTCAAATCAAAACTCAAAACCCACCTATTTAATATGTCTTTTAATGTTTAATCTGTACCTGCACTATTGTTGTGTATTTTTAATACTATTTTTCTTATTATATAATTGTTCTTGTTTAATTGTACGGTGTCCTTGAGTTGCCAGAAAGGCGCCTTTAAATAAAGTGTATTATTATTATTATTTATGGATGTTGCGGAACCTAAATTAGGAAAAATAGATGCATACAACTAAGTAAGATCAACTTTTTGTCTGATAAGAAAAGAATGTGCATATACTATGATGGAAGCACGTTTCTTGCATGAAGTCCAGCAGGCACATCAAAACAAATGATTTTGCTTTAATAGAACGTATGATAACAAAGATGTGCACAATAAGATGGCATCAATGGACAAAACAGTGGATCGTCCACATTGCAAAACATCTGAAATCTTTTTTTTTCTCAGCCAAAGTTGTTCATCAGAGTGGTTTAGTATTATTACCTCCTGAAATGTGTTGTGCATCTGCACTTCCAAAGAGCGTCTCGCGCCTCCAAAAGACACTGTGCGTTGTTTGTGTTTTGTCTTTGTCTCTTATTATAGATGAAAAAAGGCCATAATCTTCTCAACAAATTCATGTTTGATATTTGGTGCCAGTTTATCAGGAAGTGACAATTTTGTTATCTTTGACTCGTTACAGTTTTACACATACAGTTGTGCTCAGAGCCCCTTGAAGAATTTGTTAAAGTGGGATTTATTTATGAACTAAATTTCGAGAGGATCACGTGCTTATGATTGAACACAGCTGGTACCACATCAGCTCAGCATATTGCACCAATCAGACAAATCCTGACACACTATAAATTACCAAAGCTTTCTACTCTGGACATCTTCGTCTTGAAGAATCCCCCCTTCCACCCCAACTCCTCCCCTTCTCTGATAGGGTGGCCCAGTGGTTAGCACTGTTGCCTCACAGCAAGAACACCGCTGGTTCGGCCTCTCCCCAAGCTAGTCAGCCTTTCTGTGTGGAGTTTACATGTTCTCCCCGTGTTCATGTGGGTTTTCCCCGGGTTTCTCCGATTTCCTCCCACAGTCCAAAAAACATACAACATAAATCCACTACTTTAAATAGCCTCTGAAGGCAACTCTAGTCAGATATATCTCAGCACGTTCACAAGCAGGGGAGTTCTCAAGACTTACCTGAGCTCAAACTCGCCTCTCGCCCTTTAAACGGGAGGAAGCCCCGGGCTCAAGGATATGCTGAGCTCAGGGCTCTCTTGCAGGACAGCATGCCAAATACGCTTTATAATCAATCATCAGCTAAGTGTGAACTCTTGAAATGTGGATTATTTAAACAACATAGAGATCATACAAATGCATGTTATTTTTTATTTAGTTCTGTCACGAGTAAGATAGTTTACATCAAATATATAGCACACTATTTAGGAATTTAGCTAAAATTATTCAAATGACCCATTGTAAAAGTGTACATACCCTTGGTTTTCAGTACTGTGGTTTCCTGGTGATCTACGAGTGCTTTTTTTCACGAGTCTCTTGTTTGTTCTGAACAGTTAAACTGACTGCTGTTCTTCAGGAAAAATCCTCAATCTCCTGCAGATTCTTCAGTTTTCCAGCATCTTCTGCATATTTGAACCCTTTCCATTGTTATGATATATATTTATTTTATTTACTATATACAGTTGAAGGCTGAAATAAATATTTTAGGAAATACTGTGAAATATTTGACGTATTTATAAAAAGAATATGTTTTGTAATGAGAATGATATACATATGAGAATGACTATCATTATTGTGTTGTTTGTTACAATAATTAATAATTCAAAATAATGATTAATCTCATATCTGAATCCATTCCAACATGATTGTGAGATCCAACGTTTCACGCTGAGGATGTTTGAGGGACTCAAACACAACTGTTAGAAATGGTTCAAACCTTCACATATGCTCCAGAAGGAAACACAAGGCATGAAGAATGGGGGGGTGAACACTTTTAAACAGGAAAAAGGTATTGAAATTTTGTTTAAATATCTCTTTTTCCCTTCATTCAGAAAATACTTAGATTCATCCTCGAACACAAATTAAGTTCAGTTTACCTCGATCTTCAGATTCTGAAAGTAATAACATGCATTTTGTAAGATCTTTTATTTTGTTCAAATTATTCAGATTTTAACAAATTCTTCAAGGTGTATGTAAACTTTTAAACACAACCGTAAGTCTAATTAGCATCTTTGGATAAAAAACTTCACTATTATATCATCAGGAGCCACATCTATTACTTTTCCTTTTTCCTGTATATGATTTTTTGACTATCAAAGTGTGTTTCATTTTATGAATCGCCAAGCACCACAGTGTCAGCTAAAAATCCTCTTTAATATTCTACTAATGAAGAAATGTCACCTTGGATGACCTGTAGTAAAATAATAACATTTTGACATTTTTGGATGTCGCTTTAACTCAGCCTAGACGAAACAGCATGTCCTAAAAGGATGACGCAGATGAAGCATCTGTTTCGTCTTTCGTGATTCTCCGAATGCTCTGGCGACTGGACAGGAGGAGTCATCAGCGAACAGCACATCCAAACAGGGCAGATCGCAGTTCTGTTTGCTAAAAAAACAAATTCCCTCAGTGTGGCCACAAGCTGTGCTAACACCACAGACATTTTCAGTGGCAGCCCTAACCATAACGCTGGAGATGGGCAGCGAGTCGGGTTATTGTGTTTAGGTTTATGTCTAGCACCAGTGATTCACTCATGAGATCAGTGCAGCAGTGGAGGAAAACAATTCATGGTTTGGCACCTGAGACAGCCATTGTGGACAGTGTTTCTGCATGATGGATGATGCAGGACTGTCTGTACCAGCTCATGCGTCGTTATGGGATTAAACTAGATTGATCTGATGATCATTCCAGTGAGACGTGAGGTAAAGAAGTTAAGACAAAGAGATGCAGAATATTATTGAGATAATAAAAATATATTTATTTTCTTTACTATATACAGTTGAAGGCTGAAAACAATATTTTAGGAAATACTGTGAAATATTTGACATATATATAAAGAATATATTTTATAATTTATTGTTTAAATCAACCTTGAAAACGCACTACTTTACACTGGCCTATTTATGAGGTGTGCATTTTTGGTTTATGTTTTTTGATATTGGAATGTTTTATACATTTTGAATGTTTTAGCAATTGTGAATGTTTTAGCCTGAATAATGCATTTTTACTGCTATTCTAAACTGTTTTATATCGGTGTGTTTTCTTGTTTTTCTGTGTAAAGCGCTTTGAGAAATAAGTTTTAAAGGCGCTATATAAGAATAAATTATTATTATTATTATTATTATTATTATTATTATTATTATTATGAGAATGATATACATATGAGAATGACTCATTATTGTGTTGTTTGTTACAATAATTAATAATTCAATATAATTATACATTTCAGAAAATTAAAGCTGTTATTTTGTAAGATTTCATTCATTCATTCATTTTCCTTCAGCTTAGTCCCTTTATTCATCAAGGGTTGCCACAGCGGAATGAACCGCTAACTAATCCAGCATATGTTTTACACAGCGGATGCCCTTCCAGCTGCAACCCAGTACAGGGAAATTTGTTAGATTTCTCTCTTGTTAATATTAATTATTGAGTTATAATATGTATGGGTTATTATTAAGTTGTTGCATTACAATTGTTGTTATGTCATATAATAATTTTTTATTTTTTTAAAATAATTAATTGCAAGGCCAAGCAGGCATCAGACAAACTGTAATCAAATCTTACTGATTATTTAAGATTTTCTTCTTCAACATCTTTTTTATTATTATTACTATTATTATTATTACTATTATTATTATTATTATTATATGATAATATAATATATAATTATATAATAATATAATATAATTATATATATTTTATAATTCTTGTCATGTGTTATGCTAATTATGAACTTTTTTATTTAATTATGAGGAATTAATTTATCGATTTCTTTTCTATATCCTTTTCTATGGGAACTAGACAAAGCCATTGCATCTAAGTTCCCATGCATGTTTTCCAGTGAAAGCTTCTTTCTCATCTCGGGCCATACAAGTGGGGGGAAAAAAGTAAAAACAAACAGTGTTGATACCGTGTTGAGAAGTGAGATCTGGCCTTGTTTGAGATTAACAGAAACACTTGTAACGTCACCTCCAGAAATCCGTGCAGCCTCAGTTCTCCAATCATCCAAACCAAACAGTTCCAGCAGCTCCAGCTCACAAAATTCACACAGTCAACCCAACACTTAATGCATAAAACTTTCAAATAAAACACAATGATACAAAAGTGTGTTCTATTATCAATCAAATATTAAACCAAGGCCACATTTAGTACAATAGCTGGACCCATATTATGCAACAACATTCAAACATTTTAAACTTGTAATTGTCCCATAAATCGTTGTGCAGCAGTAAGTTTTACAAATACAATATTTATTCAAAATCCAAAAAATAATTTTACTCTAAAATTTAGCTTAGCTTTCAGTTGTTTTATTATTGTTTTCTGTTTGAATATTTAATCCAATAATGACCTGTACATGTCTCCAAGGATTTCATGTTAAGCTATGGTTTTAAAGCAACATTTTAAAGACGTAACTTAACTCTAAAGGCCTGCTAGATAATATAAAATTGCGCGATATTCTGTATCGCAGCGCCATCAAGCGATTGCTTTCGTTTTAACATAAGAGTCCAGTCAGTGTGATCCGACTCCAGAACATATGACTCTTATGAACCGATTCTTTTTAGTGAGTTGAAAACTTTGACTGTAAAAAACAGCGACCATCGCACAGACTTTATATTGGGAACATGGCCTAGTAGGAGTGTTATTGTTTCATAAATGTTGCCCTTTACCGTAGTAATTTAACATACAGTTTAGGCCAATGATTGGCTTACTTTCTGCCCATAGTGTTAAAGAATCACAAATCAAATAAATAACAACAAAGATTATAGTCATATATTGTGAGTAGCAAAAATAATTCCATGTAATTACGATAAAATGTGACAATATTTTACGCATAACCTAATGTTACTTTTTTCACTATAAAACACATGAAAATAAACACAGATGGATGGATGGATGGATGGATGGATAGACAGACAGACAGACAGACAGATAGATAGATAGATAGATAGATAGATAGATAGATAGATAGATAGA
>CAIGQQ010032566.1:10861058-10888845 GCA_903798035.1 Danio albolineatus
ATAGATAGATAGATAGATAGATAGATAGATAGATAGATAGATAGATAAATCATTACAATCAATAAATAAATATTATTGCATTAGCTACCATTCTACACGAAGTAGGAAAAATATAACAATAGAAATTAAATATTTAGCAATAATAACGGACTATAACTTTTACTATAAATTTTAAAAGTAAAACAAACAACTAAATGAATAAATAGCGTTATAATTCTATAAAAAAGAGTTAGTATAAGAATCTTTACATAATGCTATATAATAAAAAAATATGTTTTTCAAATTCCACAGTATAAATAGTTGTTTCTTAATGGTTACATTCGGATTCTGTAAGTTTTATGATTGGGGTGTCTAAAGATCCGTTTCGGGGCATTTTATGTACAGTGTTTACACCCTAGGTTTACCCACTCCACCTGCAGATTCCCGAAGCGGTTGCCATGGTGAGTGACGCTGCCAATGGAGTGGCGCGTCCAGACGGGGGCGATGCGATGCGATGCCCGCTTCATTCAACAGATCAGCTCTGAAACTGAGCAGAACCGCAGATGAGAGGCGTCTGCGAGAGTCAAACTACTGATTTAAGGCTCATCCGCGCCCTTGCTGCCGTCCTGATACACAGAAATATGAAAACATGGTCGTGAAAACGAAAAAAACAAGTGCCAAGGAGCAGAGCAGCGAGAAAGACAGGAGTCAATCCGTGTCTGGGAAAAGCAGGCGAGGGAAAGATGCAAAAGGCTCGGCTTTTCAGAGTAAAAACGGACTCTTTGCTGGGTTTATTAGAAACAGACTGGGCTTGAGCCCCTCCGCTTTTGTAAGAGGAATAACAGTGTTGATTCTCGGTAAGAATTTCTGCTTTAGCCGCTAGGTAGCTAACGGTTATTTGGTTAGCATCTAGCATGCTCTCAGTTTCATATGAGCTCGGATTGTAAACAACAAAGTTGTACAAAACCCATATTACATTTGACGATTTAATTAATAAACAATAACAACTACAGGTTTAAAACTCTGGGTCGGATGTTTACTGTAAGTTAGTTAGCAACCAGTCCGAAATTAATTCATTTCACTTCAGGTATTAGCCATTCATGTACTGACAGTTCCTGATATATATATGTGTGTTAACTACTTACAGTGTAAGTATAACGATATTTGATCAGAATCATTGTTCTGCTTCAAAGGTACAGCTCGTTCCTCTTCAGTTGTATTTTTGTTGGTCAGATAAAAGTCCCCAAATGTGGCCACGTAGCGATCTGACTGACCTGCTCATAAATCACTTATCATGATGTTTTTCTTTTCACAGCGGTTATAGTAGGTTTTTTTCATTGGTAAGTAGCTTTAAATCTTTAAAGTATGCTAATACTTTTCGTCTTGTGACAGAATGAATCAACTACCTTGTATCTTTCAGGTATCACCTCTCACATCTCTTTGAAAATGACAGACATTTTTCACACATGTCGACTTTGGAGAAGGAAATGGCTTTTCGAACAGAGATGGTAATTCTGCTTTTATTTTTTATGTATAAGTATGTTAGATTTATAGTGGTTTTCAAGCGTCAAAAAATAATAGTGCAGGTGTGCATTTTCCCATACACCGGAATGTGTCCTAACTATTGAACATTGTTTCACTCATGTTTTTACATTTTATTATTTCAAGTCATTTGAATCATAAAAGTAGACACTTTACCTGCAGTTATTAAGCTTTTTATGGATATAAAATCACATTTTTTGTGTATAATTTGATGCTGACACCAACAAAAGGCGTCTCATATTTGACCCAGTTAAATACACCGATTAAATAAATGAACATCTTGGTTGCACTTTATTTACTGTATCCTTGTTACAGTGTAATTGGACTTTCAAGTACTAAGTAATCTTAATCACACTCTCACTTTCCTTCAGCTTGCTCCCTTCTTTATACAGAGTAGTATTAATTATCCACATGTATTTATTATAGAGTTAGGATTAAGCTTGTTACGTGCAACACACTTGTAATTTAAAGTGCTACTGATATTTTGGCTGTTTACGATGGCTATTTTCTCTTATTAGGGACTGTATTACTCGTATTTCAAGACAATCATTGAGGCTCCTTCCTTCATGGATGGTCTTTACATGATCATGAACGACCGTCTCACTGAATATCCGCTGGTCATCAACACTCTGAAGAGGTTCAACTTGTACCCTGAGGTAAGATGTCCCGTTTGGCATCTTCTGAATATCAAAGAAATGCTTTTATCCTGCATTATTTGCTTGAGTTTAAAGGATTGAGCTGTGTTGTGAAGACGGTGCCTGTTTGATCTATCTCCTGTACGGCAGGTGGTCTTGGCCAGCTGGTACAGAGCATACAGCAGCACAATGAACTTCTTTGGGTTCCCCACCAAGTTGTGTTGGACCATCAACAGAGGAGAGGGTCTGGATCCCGTGGAGAGTTGTGAAGGTATTTGAGCAACCCAAAGATCTCTTCTTTGTATTTGCAGTACAGAACATTGCAAATGTCACTATGAAAGTGCACAATCCCCTTTAATTTTCTTGCTGTCCTAGAAATGTTTGCTTTATTGTGCTTGCCATTAATCTGCATGCTTTAAAAACAGGTCACTGCTGACTTTTTTTTTGCAACTTTTACTTCTGCTCACGCACTCATCTCGAGGGAGGATTTATTTTTAGAGTGTTGATGACAGAAGGTTTCTTTTTTCATCGTGACTGACAGATTCTAAATTTTACTCACACGGGTGTTTTTTCACAGGTCTGGGAGATCCTGCATACTTCTATGTCGCTTTTGTGTTCCTGTTAAATGGGGCTATGATGAGCCTATTCTTCATTTATGGAACATATCTGAGGTAATTGTGCCCAGAGAGCCTAGATTCTGATCTCAGATGAGAGTTCTTCAGTTTATACCAAATAAAGTGGTTTGATTACAAACTGATGCAGTTGTTTTTGGCTCTTCTTACAGTGGAAGCCGATTGGGCGGTGCTGTGACAGTTCTGTGTTTCTTTTTTAACCATGGAGAGGTAAAGGAGCTTTGCTTTCTTAAGCATGTGCTGTCTTCTGATTAAATCCTGATTAAAGGGCTTAAATTAAAGAGATTTTGAACTCCTTGAATCTCAGAGTACTCGGGTCATGTGGACACCACCCTTGAGAGAGAGCTTCTCTTACCCCTTTCTGGTTCTTCAGATGCTTCTGCTCACATACATCCTTCGGTAACTTGCTTTCTTCCAAACGTTTGGTGTAATCAGAGTTCTCATTCAGTCTTACATGCTCAAGTAACTTTTTTTTTTTTTAGATTTATCTCAATATTCTCTTTATATATTCTCCTTATTTGATCACATCGACCTGATTATTAGTAATGTGGTTGTTCTGTACAATTAAGATCTTTTTTTGTTACTTATTTTTTATTTTGGAAGGACAAAGAACCCAAGTAAGAATACCATGATGGCTTTGGGGATCTCCAATGTTTTCTTTATGCTGCCCTGGCAGTTTGCTCAGTTTGTCTTGCTAACTCAGGTGAGTGATAATGGATTACATAATTGTAAATCATATTCTTGTGTCTGAGGCCCTCTTATCTTCATCTACTGAAACCTGCTGTTTCCTATTTTGAACTTTTTTTGTGTTTCCTAATATAATTGCATACAATTCACCTCTGGAATCAGAGCCATTTGCACTGTAGTCATGTTTTTACACTGTGTCCTAACTACACGCGGTGTGACAAGATTCCAGCCACAAGTAATTTGGCTCTCTGCACCAAATGCGTCATGACACAACAGACAACAATAAATACCAACCATCTGAGGTTATGCATGGGACAATAACTGGTTTCAAGGTTTACTGCAGTAAATTCATGGTTTTAAAACCTACGGTATATGTGCATTTTTTTATAAATGTTTTTTATTTTATTTTATTAATAAAAACTATTTTATTTAGTTTTTTAGGGCAACCAGCAGAAGTATCTACAGCAGAAAAAGACCCTCCACATCAAAAGCTACTGGTTAGCCTATGATTCAGGAAACATTTGAAAAACAAATCACTTTCCGTATGCACCAACATCCAAGCAGGCTATAGACTTAAACAGTGCAGAGGCTTATTTATATCCAAAGAAAGGAAAGATATCCAAAGACACATTTTCAAGTTGTGAAGAAATCTACATTTTTGAAGCTAATGAAGAAGTCAATGATTTATTTATTGAAATTATTTAGCCTAAAATTAAAAAAATATATTTCCTAAAATAAAATCAAATTTTCAATGATTGTTGTTTTTATTTTAAAGCAGTAATCTTAATACCAGGGTACTGTGAAATTGTGTTATTTTTATTCAAGGTTATCATACCCTCAGAATCTTATACCAGTCCATGCCTATCTGAGGTGAACTGTCTGCTTCTGCTTTAAATAATATGGCAATAAATGTCGCTTACAATAGTGTTCAAACTCATATTAGTAGCATTTAACACTGAATAAAGCACATAATCTTTACCTGAGGTGATAATTGTCTTTGTAGTTTATGTTATTGTTTTGCTGTGACGTCACAGAAATAGAAACTGTATCTAAAATAGAAAGTTCACGCATTGCCGTGGTGGATGGTTAGGACAAAAATTCTTTCATCATGAATAAGTTGCCTGTTGTGGTGCCATGTCGTATGTAGTTATGACACAGTGTAACAATTCAGTGATATTAGAGAGAACACTGTAGTTTGTAGCAAAGAATGCTATGACAAGAATGTTTGTGCACTTCACAGGTTGCTTCCCTTTTTGCTTCATATATCCTGGGATATCTGAGTCCAGCAAAAATGCAGTCCATTTTAGTGACACATATGGTAATGTAAAGTCCTCTTGACTTGACTGATAGAGCCACAGTATTGCTTTTGTTACGTTTCTGATTCACTGACTGCTCCTCAAAGGTCTCCTTGGCCGTCTGTTTTCTTCTGATGTTCGGGAACTCGATGCTTCTGACGTCTTTCTACGCCTCTTCGCTGGTCTCCATCTGGGTGAGTTGGACTATCTTGGTACTGTGTTCACACCCATTTGCTACTTACTCAGGAAAGATTACAGGGTAGTAATGATGATTTCTAAGGGCACTGAAGCTGATATGTTGAATGTTTTCTTGCAGAGGAAATGATGGTCAAATAGTGCCAAAGCCTGACCAAATAAGTGCAAAGTTCATACAAATAGAAGTCCTCAAACACAAACATGTCAGGTTTACTGCTTGCTCTGTTTTCGTTTCAGGGGGTTATTGCACTCAGGGACCGTCTGGTTGGTACATTTAGACCTGGGCTCATCACGTGGGTAAGAGCACATTCAGGGGTCGTTTACTCCTACAATGTTTTCAGGCAAAAGGAGTAAACCTTTTATGTGTTTCACCTGCTTGTTTAAACTTCAATGCCCTTTAAAGGTCCTGTGAAATTAAAATAAAGTTCTTTAGATGGTAGTATCAGGATGTTAGTTTTAATTACCTGTAAGCTAGTGTGCTCCGAAACAGTGACACAATTTGCATTTAGAAAATAGAAAACTGTTATAGACATGCAAAGCTTGCAGTTTTTCCAATTCCTCCTTGTCGGATCAGTGAAATATTTAATTATTTTTGTTTGTCCCCACATCACCTCATACTTCAGTTTCTCATCAAATCATCAAAAGGCAAGCATGAAAAAGTGTACATGGTAATGTTGTTGCTGGTCAAGAGTTTGTAAAAGCTTCTTTAACTAAGTGTGGATTTACTTCACTAATATTACAACCAACAGTAGAGACGTATCGTATACACACTTTAAACTGTCTGCAGGTTAAGAAAACACATGCAAATAAAAACATACTAACAAATTGAGAAAACGGCTTAAATACAACACACACACTCAAATTCTCTCAACACATTGAAATACGGAAACTCAATGCAAATAGTGCAGATGAAAACGGGAATGTGTTGGGGGACCTCAAAAAGTGAAGCGTTCTCGTTCAGCTCAGTGGCGATTGCTTTAGTTAAATCGTTTTAGTCATTTGGCATGCTGTTACACGCAGTCAAATATTTTGCCGAACAGTTCCATAAATTTTGACGCTCATAAATTATCATAAAAGTCCTCATGCTGCACATATTATCAGGTTTGCTGAAGGTGCAGCTGTCGTGCAGCGAGGGGTTTGCTTCTTTACTAAACTATGACAGTTCGCATTCATTGAAAAGTAAGAATGATTAACAAATCCATATGAAACAGTGACGTCGACTCACTTCAGTTTCGGACTCAGACGCGCTTTGCACTCACACTACAAGCGTACCGTGCCAAAGCACTTTTCCAACCAGGCCAGGGCCAGCCAACTGAACCACGCCTGGGCCCGATTCGGAGCACTCACACTTGTTAAACAAACTGGGAAACGCACATGGGCAAGGTTCCGATAGCATGGTGTCAGTGCACCCTAAGAGTAACTCTTGCTTACATGCCATAAAAATAGTTTCATTAGTAATCGTGTAACTTGTCAGTTTACTAGGGCTATAAATATACAAACAAGGACAACCATCAGAATGGTAAAATAAAAAACAAATCTCACATGGAAGGTGCTGGGTCTGTCATGTTTAGGGGCCCCTGACACATTTCCGTTGTGGTCTGCACTATTTGGAGCATGTTTCCGTAATTGCATATTTTTGCATCAAATTGATCAAGATGTTTACTCAGGTTGTTAGTGTTTTTTTCTATTTGTGTTTTTTTTGACTTGCAGGACTACCTATTCACTAAAAAGGTAACCGTGTCAACCACTAGCCTCTGACATGTGTAATACAACGTGTTTAACTGCACTTAAAAAATACTTTTGATTTTTGCAATTTTTTTGTGTTCAATCCATTCACATTTGTAAAAAAAATAGAAATAAAAAATAAGTTTAGCTTAATCGATTTGTGTTGGGATGACATGATAGTGTTTTGTGGAACCCGGCATTTTTGACAGTGTTTGTTGTTATGTGCAAACGGCAATCATTGAAAACATTATAATGTGTATGTGAATTTTTTTAAAAGCACAAGGGAAAAACATTTCAGTTTATTCTTGCAAACTTAGCCTCAATGTTGACTAATGTATCAATAAAAATGCCTGAATTGACTAAAAAGAAGCATGTGTTTGTTAGGTCACGCAATGCTTTGCATGGGTGGTTTCGACTGTTATTCTGAAGTTTATGCTATCTGTGATCTTCGGAGCGTCAGATGATGTGAGTAAAAATTATAACTTCTTTTGCTCTGATCAAACCTGTGCACATTAAACTGTGATAAATGTAAAGTAGGGCTTTACTGATACACATTCATACCCAATATATTTCTGGAGGGTCATGAATGAACATATATTCATGTAATCATTCAGTCACTGTTTTAACTACAAAAAAATCAACAGGAATGCTAATTAATGTCATGGTTGTTATAGCTAAAATATACAGCAATTGAATATAATGGTTTGTGCTCTAATTTATATTATAGGATGTAAATATTATTATAAAAGTTTGTTTTGACTTAAAAGGGCGGTCCTCAGTGTATTTTTAAGGCTTGGTTTTGTTTATAAGATGCAAAGCAGTCTGTGCTCATGCTTCATATAGCTTTGATGATATACAGCTATTTCCTGGTTTCTCTAAAAGACCCGCCCTCAAGAGGATCTGATTGGTCATTATAACATAATGTGCAGTGATTTGCGGATTGGCTCCATATCACGCCCCTACAAGCACGCGCTTTTGTGCTGTATAAACAGTCAGTCAGAGCAGCTGTTAGCAGCGTTAGCTGCCTGATTCAGACAGAAAAATGAAGAGCACAGAGCTGAACCACTAAAATAAAATAAAATAAAATAAAATGTCTTTCACATATGTTCAGAATAAGCATGTGTAAGTAATATAAGATATTCACATGTCTTTTGGAAGTTTGTTATTTGAGATGTAGAATGCAGGGAAAGCAGCCGCATGGAGAGATACTGAAAGCGGCCGCATAGAGAGACACTGCACGCACTGCTAAAGATTGTGTGTTTACAGCAGTTTGACTGATAAATATGAATTTGTAGCTAAATTGCCAAACAGCATTTCCTGTTGTTTACATCCTTGTTTATGTCCTCTCTACATTATACCGTTAACGTTAACTGCGTGTAGTTGATCAATTTTAACAAATAAAAATACAGGTTGTGGCTCACAGTCCACAGCTTCGTCGGTTGGTGGAGTTTCTGGATGTTTCTGAGAGATTCTGGAAGTTCTCCTTTGTCAAATGCTAGCTATATATTTTTGTTATAATTCTCTGGAACATAATTTCAATTAAACTATAAGCACTTCTGTCTTTGTCGTGTCCTTTGGAAGCCCAAATACAGAAACAGAACACGCTCTGTGCAAATAGCAGCATTTGGACAGCATTTTAGCTTTCATTGCTATAACATTACAGCACCTCTGGCCACGCCCCTTCACTGCACATAGTGAAAGCATTTAACCGGAAGCCCTTGACATCTCACTAGCCCGGATGTATTTTTTGTAGTCCCCAAACTTTGTTCACTGTAGGCTTTGCTAAGTTAACTCTGTAAAAGCCAATGTCTCCCTTTGCAATGAACTTTGAGTGTCTTACACTGAGATGTTGTTTATGTTCACACATCTACACTACACATCAACTAAAGTATAAAATATGACATAGTGGACCACCCCTTTAAATATATGTTTGTGTATTTATTATGCGCTCTATATATACATGCATGCATATATTTGATGTTGATTTATATTTAGATATAAAATATACATGTATATGATACAAATAATATATACATTTAAATATCTATGTGACAATTTGTTGTATAGTTTTGTTTTTTTATGTATGTATATCACATATACATAACAAATGTATATAATACATACACATTGATAGTCAAAACAAATTTTTATTGATGCGATTAATATTTACCCAGCACTTATTATTCTAATAATGCTGCTTTTGACATATTTCTCTCTCTTTTATTTATTTATTTAAACTAGGCCCACATTAGCAGTCTGATCAAATCCAAGTTCACAAGCTACAAAGACTTCGACACTATGATGTACACGTGTGCGGCCGAGTTTGACTTCATCGAAGCAGATGTGAGTAATGTTTTCCTGCAGTCCATCATCAGTTACAATCTTTTTTTTATTGTACTTAATGTGTTTGCAGACTCCTATCCGGTACATCAAGACCATGCTGCTTCCAATTAATGTGCTGATTGTGGCTTTTATTGCTGGAAGGGTGAGTTGTTTTCACTTAGATAATGGATGGTTTCTGTCTCCTGTTTCTGGTGCCCTGCTTTTATCTATTTGCCCCCATAGTCAAGGTTTACAGTTTTCTGTCATTTTGGATAATCTGTTTATTGAAAGGCCACCAAGTAATCTACATACTAAAGTTCCCTTCATACACTTCCTCCTTTTGCTTCCTGAGTACAGACCATACAGGACGTCATTGTGTTCCTCAGAAATGAGAAGACAGAAAAGTCAGAGGATGATGAAACCGAGCAGTGAGTATGCTTCGTTCTGGCTGATCTGCAGCACTTTATTGTCACAATCAGGACAGGTTCGTGGAATAGTGAAATGTTTGACAAAAGTGTCAATATAAAATAAAATATACTTATTGATTTCTATCTGTATAGGATATAATTTGCCATATTATGTTTTCAAGAGGTTTTGCTCCCCTAAGCTGCATTTATTTACTTAAAATACATTACAATTTGTAACATTTAGAAATATTAATCCTTACATTTGTAAGACCCCCAAATATTTGTATGGTATATCATGTTTCAGGGTTTATACGGTCATGAAAAAACCTGGAAAAGTCTTGGAATTTTGACATGACATTTTCCAGGCCTGGTAAAGTTTTGGAAAAACTGAAAAACCCACAAAGTTTTGAAGAAGTCTTAGAAAAAATTAGTTATACAAATGTCTCTATACTTAAATATAGGTTAGTTGTCTTCACTTCTTTTCTGTCTATGGTCAAACACATGCTCTCACATTATTAGTGCTGTGTGAACATTATCTAAATACATTTTACATAGATATAAAGATTCATTTAAACCAAATTGATTGTTGCATGTTTTATGATATGCTGTAATAACTTTGAACATACATAGTTTTTCTTATTATTTACCACATATACGTAGATATTACCTGAAACATTCGGTCATGAAAAAGACATTGAATTTCAGTAGTAAAAATGTGTATGAACCCTGTAGACAGTTTGTTTGGATAATAATGCCTACTGCCTACTTTGCCCTTCAATTTTTCAGGTCCCATCTTTTGGTGAAAGGAGTGGTAAGAGTAACTTTTTTTTTTTACTTAAAATTATACTAATTTCATTTAAATGACTTTATGCACGACTGTATATCTATTGTGTGACTATATCTGAAAACATGACATTGTTTTATTGTATGCAAAAAAGGCTCTAAATGACATTGTCATGCAGTTTTGAGAGAAAAAAATCAAATGTAGCTAACAGTATTTCAACAAATACACAGGATTATTTAATCGTAAAATTCAATTAAATTTTAACTCCTCTTTATCTCTATAGCACTTTTACTATATAGATTGTGTCAAAGCAGCTTCACATAGATGAAGTTCTAGTAAACTGAAGCTGTTTTAGTTGAGCTTTTACAGTTGAAGTTCTTTTTTAGTTTAGTTTAATGTAAATGTCACTGCTCAAAGCTAAAACACTGAAAAGCAAATCCAACAATGCCCCCCAAGTGTATCTCTTTGTGTACTGTAAGACGGGTGTAACATGAGGGGGCGTAACTTGTAGTAAATTTGAGGCATAGCCTGCAGTTATGGCCCCACGGTGGCGTAGTGAGTATCACGTTCGCCTCACAGCAAGAAGGTCGCTGGTTCGAGCCTCGGCTGGGTCAGTTGGCATTTTTGTGTGGAGTTTGCATGTTCTCCTCGTGGTTGCATGGGTTTCCTCTGGGTGCTCCGCTTTCCCCAAAGACATGCGGTACAGGTGAATTGGGTAGGCTAAATTGTCCGTAGTGTATGAGTGTGAATGATTGTGTATGGGTGTTTCCCATTGATGGGTTGCAGCTGGAAGGGCATCCAATGTGTAAAACAAATGCTAGATAAGTTGGCGGTTCATTCCGTTTAATTCAGGTTAATAAAGGGACTAAGCCGAAAAGAAAATGAAAGAATGAACTTGCAGTTATCGAGATCCCTTTGAACCATAAGTGATGTCACAACGAGATGTTGTAGGCAAGATGGTGGAAAACTTACATTTTCACCAAACGTTTTTATTTTCTCCAAATGTATCCACAAACGATTCATTTGATTTATTGTTATATTCATTCATTTAGCAACTTCACCATTCTCCACTCGCTGACGACTATGTCCGTTTTGTCATGAGTTAGCCTACCTGGTGTCACCCCCTATGGTTGCAAATAACAGTACAATGGTGAGCGCAGCAAGTATGAAAGTCTCTGCAACTCTTGGCTGTACGTGAATAACTGTGAAGGTTGGGTTTAGGGTTGGGAATGGTCTAGACATAATAACCGAAGGCTGGGTTTAGGTTTGGGGAAGGTCTAGACATTAATAATTGATGACTGGATTTAAGTTTGGGTGAAGGAGTAGATGTTAATAACTGATGGCTGGGTTTAGGTTTGGGGAAAGTGTAGATGTTAATAACTGATGGCTGGGTTTAGGTTTGGGAAAGGTGTAGACGTTAATAACTGATGGCTGGATTTAGGTTTGGAGAAGGTCTAGACATTAATAATTGATGAGTGGGTTTAGGTTTAGCGAAAGGTGTAGATGTAAATAACTGGCTGGGTTTAGGTTTGGGGAAAGTGTAGATGTTAATAACTGATGACTGGGTTTAAGTTTGGGGAAATGTAAATTTTAATAACTGATGGCTGGGTTTAAGGTTGTGGTAGGTATAGATGTTAATAACTGTGATGGTTGAGTTTAGGTGTGGAGTAGGTGTAGACTTTAATGACTGATGTACAGCGCCATCTTATCAATGACATAGTTTTGACTTGGGTCTCCGTAACTTCAACTTACGCCACTAACGTACTACAAGTTACGTCCCTTCACGTTACGCCCCTTTCTTGCAGTCTGCAGACTGACCCAACAAAAACAGAAAGAAACATTTTAGACATGTTTGTATTCATTTTAAACAACACTCTACAAATGTCTTAAATCATTGTCTGTGGAATAACCCTCAATTTAACAAATAAAAACATAAGTTGTCATTTTATGGTAAAAACTTGACCTGAAGAAATCAGAATTTTTAGGACGTCACTTATTTTTTTTTTTACAGCTATATGTACCTAGATTTGTGTTATGAGATCAGTGGTAGGGAACCTATGGCTCGCGAGCCTCATGTGGCTCTTTGACCCAAAATATGTGGCTCCCCAGCTGTCTCCCTTCAATAATATTTTAGTTTAAAAAATTGTAACTGTCATATAATAAATCAGTTTTCAATTAAAAATACAATTCCCTTTTAATTGTAACTTTATTTTATTTTTTACAGCAAAATGAATAAGAACTCCATTTACAATCAAATGACATTTTAACCAATGCGTGTGTGGATAAACTTGAATCGCGACACCAATAAAGGGCAAACAATTTATGTTTGTATGGTAACCTCGTGCACGTTAATTTAAACATTTATGAGAGGTGATGATGGTGAAAAGAAAAAAAAAATATATAAATAGTTCTTTCTTCATTCGTGGACTTGCTCAACATGTACAGATACATACTCCAATGGCTCTTTAGAAAAATTGCCAAAAAAATCAGAAATGGCTCTTTGCTGTGGCTTATGTAGTTGATATTTAGAGGTTGTCTTGTCTTGTTTTTGTAGCTGGTTTACCACAGTCTGCAGCTGGTGGCGTTTGCAGTGTTGGCTGTGCTCATCATGAGACTGAAGCTCTTCCTCACTCCTCACATGTGCATCATGTCCTGCTTGATCTGCTCCAGACAGGTCTGTCCACCACAGTCCAAGAATATTCAGAATGGGAAAAGCAGATTTCGGCAAGAGCATTGAAATACTAATGTTATAAACCCTTTGGCTCTTGTTCTGCAGCTGTTTGGCTGGATTGGTGAGAAGCTCAAACTCCAGATGACTGTTGTGGGAATATTGTCCATCATGGCAGCGCAAGGAGTGGTGAATCTGCAGAGTCAATGGAGCATCATTGGAGAGTTCAGCAACTACCCTCAAGAAGAGCTCCTGGAGTGGATCAAGGACAGCACCAGCCCTAGTAAGAAACTATTGACTTTTACATTTACTTTCTTTGAAATCTTAGTGCTGGTATCAGATGACATGATGGTTGTTTCATTAAATGCATGGATCACCCAAAATTTCAATTCTGCCATCATTTACTCATCCTCCAAAGCTGAGTGTCTATGTTCTGTTAAACACAAAAGATGTTGGTTGATGCTGAAGAATGTTGGAAAAACAGCCATAAGCTACGTTTCCATCCACCTATTTTTATGCGCGTTTTGCAAGATGCGCATACATTTTGAAAACGCACATAAAAAACATGCACATAACTGAGTAGGATAAACTTTTTGTTCGATAACAGAAGATGGAAAAATTAACTACGATGGAAACACTTACCGCACAAATTCCAGTATACGCATTAATAAAGGTCATGTGATTTTGCTATAAGAGATCATGTGTTTTATAAAAATGTGTGAATCAAGTGGCAACCTCCTGCTCTCCCTCGGGAAGCCAATACGGAAGTAACTGAAACTGCAGCTCATCGAAATTCTGCTAGTCATGGCTCTATAATAGAGCAAATCTCTAATGAGCCCACTGTTAAAATGGCCAACTTCACAGCAGAAAAAAAGGTGTTTACAGCCTGGTACAAAGAGCGATTTTTGGTTCATATAGCTAATATTAGCCTTCATGACAACTGTGAGGGGGTGAATTTTTTTTTATAACTCATCCGTTTCCTTTTATATTAAGTTATATTAAGTCTGCATAATTAAGGGCGTGGCAACTTGAGAGACAGCTAGGTCTTGCTGGTTGCCGTCACGTCACCCAAGCTGATTCCGTCCGATTAGCCGCTGAACTCTGCATATTCGTCAAATTTTTGTGTTGTTTTATGTGGCTTTACACAGTCAGTTGCCTTTTGGAATTATTTCCTACAATTATCAGATAATATGGCATGCTGTGCGCACTTTATTGTACTATTCACATGGTCTCCATTTCGCAGGTGAGTGTATTTATAATTATATACCATGTCTATAAATGTATTTGCTTTATTTAAGATAATTTATCATTTATAATGTTCTTTAGATCTGTAATGCACTCCAAAATCTGACACATTGATTAGCTGTAGGCTATTGAACAGTGTCTGAAGCGTTATCATACAGAGTTATGCCTGGATTTCATCAGTAGCCTTGCATTTACTAACACAGACTATATCTGAACTATTTAGAAGTAAGTCGCATTTCCCTCCTGTAAAAAAACATCAATAAGAACAATGTTTAGTATCTCAATGTATTACAATAGTGTTTTTAAAAGGCTTAACACTTTATTAATATAGTATATAACCAAGCACATGTTGTCAGAACACAAACGAGTCGCAGGTAATGAAGTATTATGCTTTTCTCCCAAACTATGCAAAATGCTAGCAGGGTCTGTTGCTCTGCTCATGCTCCGCCTCTTTGCCCTTATTTGGATACCCCCAGCTGGAGCAGTTACGCGCAAACAAAATGGTGCCGATTGGCCACACCCACTTGTGGCCTCTTTTGCGCTCTTCAGAAACCTATGGGTGACGTCACGGATACTTTGTCCATATCCTTTGAAGTCTATGGCATGAATGGACAAACCAGCAGGCTGATCACACTGTAAAACACCTAAAATGTTGTATTGGTCATTGTAAAACACCTTAACCATTTCAGTATTAGTGTTATTATATTATTAATTACCTGCAGAATCAAGAGCGTCTGTGCTCTGCAACGCCACCACGCGCTCACTGCGTGTCAGGATTGTCTTCTGAGGCACAAGTTATTTATTAAATGGAAAAAAAAGATTCACGCAGCTTCTCCTACCACAGCAAATTCCCTTTTAACTGTTGATATTTGGCTGCAGTTAGTCAGGAAGTGACGATTTTGTTCGCTTTGACCATAGACTGTAAAAGATATGGACGTAGTATCCGTGACGTCACCCATAGGTTTATGAAGAACCCAAAAGAAGCTACTAGTAGGCGTGGCCAACCGTCGCCATTTTGTGTGCGTGTCATCACACCAACCGGGGAATACCAAACAAGGGCAAAGAGGCGGAGCGTGGGCAGAACTACAAGCGCATGCTGGCATTTAGCTTAGACGGGCTTTCTTATGGGAGAAACGCTTCATACTTCGTTACCTGTGACTCGTTTGTGTTCTGACCACATGTGCTTGGTTGTATACTATATCAATAAAGTGTTTAGACTTTTAAAAACACTGTTGTAATACACTGAGCCACTAAACATTGTTCTTATGATGTTTTTCAACAGGAGGAAAGTCGAATTACTTCCAAAAACTTCAGATATAGTCTGTGCTAGTAAATGCAAGGCTATTGATGACATCCAGGCAAAACACTGTATGACAACGCTTCAGACGCTGTTCAATAGCCTACAGCTAATCAGTCTGTCAGATTCTGGAGTCTAATACAGGTCTAAAGAGCATTATAAATGATAAATTATCTTAAATAAAACAAATAAATGTATAGAGATAAGTATATAATTTCACTCACCTGGGAAATGGAGACCATGTGAATGGTTTGTGAGCACAATTAAGTGCACACAGCATGCCATATCATGTGATAATTGTAGGAAATAATTCCAAAAGGCAACTGGCTGTGTAAAGCCACATAAAACAACACAAAAATACGATGAATATGCCGAGATCAGCAGCTAATCAGCTGAGGTGAAGAGATTGCGACCAGCGAGACCTAGCTGTCTCTCAAGTTGCCACGCCCTTAATTATGCAAACTTAATAAAACTTAATATAAAGGAAACAGATGAGTTATAAAAAAAAATTCACCCCCTCACAGTTGTCATGAAGGGTAATATTAGTTGTATGAACCAAAATCGTTCTTTGTACCAGGCTGTAAACACCTTTTTTTCTGCTGTGAAGTTGGCCATTTTACAGTGGGCTCATTAGAGAATTGCTCTATTATGGAGCCAGGACTAGCGGAATTTCGATGAGCTGCAGTTTCAGTTACTTCCGTATTGGCTCCCCGAGGGAGAGCGGGAGGTTTCCGCTTGGCTTTGACTCATTGGATGGAAACACTGCTTTATTTGCACGTCTTTTATACGATATTAGTTTTGCATATGAATTTAATTCGCATTTTTGGGTGGAAACATAGCTGTTGAGATGCATAGTATGTTTTTTTTTTTTTTTTTTTTTTTTTCCCTACAATGGATGTCAATGGCTGATCTTTTCCAACATTCTTCTAAAAATCTTCTTTTTTGTGTTTAACAGTTGAGTGCAGGTTGAATTTTCTTTTCTGTGTGAACTCTCCCTTTAATTGCTGGAATATTATCATTTTTGAATATTAAATTCTTTGTCATGGACAATAACGATATCAGACGCTATACAAGATATTAAACTTTTACGTACCAGTTTCCTTATTAACTGCATATAAATCTATGGGGAAAAAAGAAAGAAACGACTTGAAACTAATTAATCATGATGTGCTTGAGTATAATGTCATTTTAGTTTTGCTTGGCAAGCTGCTGATGACATTTCTTCCAATGTTAAAAAAAAATTGGCATGGACAAACTAAAGCCCTGCCCTTGAGCTTTGAAAGCTGATCACAACTGGACACAAGACTATTTAAGCCAAAGTAAAAATGCCATGCCAGCTTCGTTCTGTGTGTGTGACTGCTATATTCATTTGATCTCCCTGTAGCTGCTGTGTTTGCTGGTGCGATGCCCACTATGGCGAGTGTGAAACTGTCCACAGGAAGAGCCATTGTGAATCACCCACACTATGAAGATGCAGGATTGAGGTACACATCATGTAACCCACAATTATAGTTTTGGGGATAGTTAAAATTCCAAAGATTTAAAACATTAATCAACATTAAAGGCACAGTATTTAATTTTCACCACTTATGGGAGTGTATTCACAACAAACAAACCCTGAAGCAATTAATGATCAGAGACGCTGCATAAAATCAGCAGAGCTTTTATTATGCCACAGTCCACCAGTCCAGTGGTCATTATGACCGTTCTTATATACTGTAAGATGTCATATTGTCGTGATATTAACATTCAAAGCTTTCATTGAGATATTAGAATTAAGATTGAAATGTCCGTCGTCATATTTAATGAAGTCATCACCCTAAAAATACAATATTTTTGGTTATACAGACCTTAAATTTATAGTTAGACCACCTGCAAATGTCCGTGCTTCACTTTCATTTTCGCTTTCACAAGTAGAGGATTTTCACGGCACTGAATATGCTCTTTTAAAAGACATATCTTTCATACTACCAGAAAGTAATATTTTTGTAAGCAGGAAGGTGCTAGGCAATAGAGGGTCTCATATTTAAAGTCATGGGGAACAGTAGTAGACAATGAAATTAATGTGTTTATTTTGACCGCTATGGTAGTTAAAGGTAGAAATACACAAAGCTCTTTTGTGTTCAGTCATTTTAAAGAACAGTGTTGGAAACAAATATACAGCTGGGAAAATAAGTATTGAACACGTCATGTTTTTCCCTGGGAATAATACTTCTAACGGAGCTGTTGACATGGAATTCAACCAGATTTTGGTAAAACCCTAACAATACAAACATAAAAATGAGTTATGTGTAAAAAAATGAGTTATGTGTAATAACAATGAAATGACACAACGAGAAAATACTAAAACGTATTTAATACTTTAATAGGCTTTTTTTGTTGATGTTAGCTTAAAGACGCCTCATATGGAGAATGAAGTCACATGCATTGCTCAGGTGTGAGTTTTTCACAGACTTCAACAGATTGTAAATATCTTGATGTGATCTGGGCCATTCTACAGCTTCATTTTCTTTCTCTGAAAGCATTTGAGAGTTTCTATGGCTGTGTTTTGGATCATTGTCTTGCTGAAATGTCCACCCTGGTTTCATCTTCATCCTCCTGCTAATGTAGATGTTGGACTGAAGCAGCTAAAATTAATCTACAATGATGAAGAGCAAAGGGTTGCTAAAGAACTACTGATTTCTGCTGCTGTCTGGGCTTTCACTGGCTTTCTACACTTCCCTTTCTTCATGTGTTCAATGCTTTCTCCTTATAATAACTTATTTGTAAACTAATTAGTTTTGTTTTCTTTGCATATACGGTTTTCTTTGGTTGTTATAAACATCCGGGGTAAATGTGAAGTGAACAGCGACGTTTAAAAATGTTTTCTGAGAAAAACGGTGACGTGTTCAATACTTCTTTCCCCCGCTGTACACATATTGAAGACAGGTCAGGGTATTATGGATATATCTGTTTTATTTCAACAAAGTTAAAGTTCAGTTTCAAAAATTAAAAATGCTCAAAATGACCAACTCAAAAGTGTTGAAGTGTCTTTGGAGTTTCCTGTTTTCATTAGCATCATTAGCATATCCAAACACAGGACACGCTCCATATCACTAATTAAAACGGCTTATTTCTCTGGATTTAAACATTTGGGATAGAACAAGAACGCAAGTCAGCAAAATATATAACACTGTTCTACATGTTATGCCTATGGTTCTAAACCTGTTTGAGTTCTTTCATTTTCTTCTGATGAACAAAAAAGAAGATCATTTGAAAAATGTTGAAAACCAGTAACCATTGACGTCCATATGTTGTTGTTTCCTTACTATGGAAGTCAGTGGCTACTAGTGTCAAACATTCTTCCAAATATCTGCTTTTTATGTTCAGCAGAAGAAAAAGAAACTCATGAGGGTTTGGGACGGCGTGAGAAAAGGCAGTTTTTATCTTAAGATAAATGTGATTCTTGTTCTGTTAACGTAAAGTGTTTGATATCATTTATCAGAGCGAGAACCAAGATGGTGTACGCCATGTACAGTCGAAAGCCTGCTGAAGAGGTCAAGCGAAACTTAATAAAGCTGCAGGCCGACTATTTCATCTTGGAGGACTCGTGGTGCACCAGACGCTCCAAGTAAACGCTTCACACCTTCACATTTTACTGCCGACTTTGATCATTCCGTCAAGACTGATCAGTTTATTCTTTATTTCCAGGCCAGGCTGCAGCATGCCTGAGATCTGGGACGTGGAGGATGCAGAAAATGCTGGTAAAGTGCCGCTCTGCACACTCATGTCGAGGGATTCACGTCCTCACTTCTCCACAGTCTTTCACAACAACATTTACAAAGTCCTTCGAGTTCCCAAAACAGCGAGAGACGTGAGATAACAGCAGTTTGCCTTCACTTTTCCTTATAGATACACAACGCTGATTATTTTTGTAAAGGTCAGCTGTTTTCCTGGTGTCTGTTTTGTTTTGATGAGCTGCACGTGACGTTTAACCTGACCAGTATTCAATCACACCTCTTTTTTTTTCCAGTATTTATTTAATGGGGATGACTGTGACCAAAGTCTTTTATTTTTGATCCATCTGTGGTGCTGCAGTTTGGTCCAGAGTAGCGTTTACTAAATCATTTCACTTTCTGACCGTTAAACGTTTCTTTCAAACACGTAGGGTTTACAATCTGTGAAGATTTTGTTAAAAAAACTAATAATAATAACAATAAAAAAGACCTTGTAAAGAAATGTACATGTTTTTGGACACAAGGCGTTACCAAAGTGACCTACAAACAAAAGCTCTCTGTATAGATTGAGGCAGGATTATGATATTCTTGTATTTTTTCAAATCCAGTCGCTTTTATTAGTCGTTTGTTGTAAATATTTTTTACTTTTGGGTGTTTGTGGAACTCCTGCTCAGTGTTAGTGTGTGTTAGACAGGCTGTGAAATGGTATTTTCGTTATCGTCATTATCAGTGTTCAGATTTTTGCTAGTGTTGTGCACACTTTTCCTCGAGTTTCAGGAAATGGCAACACGTTTTTATCTCATGATGTCAGTGAGTACGTTTACATGGACACCATTAATCTGATTTAATATGATTGAGACTAGGCATGGGCCGGTATAAGATCCTGACGGTATGATAACCTTGGATAAAAATATCACGGTTTGACGGTATTGTGATTACTGCTCTAGAATATATTCTTTTAAAATGTCTGGATAAAAAACAAAACCTTTTTCCCCTGTTTGAACACAATACATTTTATTTTGAGAAACATTTAAAGTATTTTGGGGCAGTAAACATGTCAGGCTTAGTGAAGTTTCACAAACTAATTTCGAGAGGAGCACGTGATATCATTGACCTCAGCTGGTCTCTCATCTTCAATCATTAGTCAGCCAATCAGATTAAATCAATCCCACTATAAGTATCCCAGCAAATAACACTCCCTTATTAGAGTTTTCTGAAGAAACCCCCCTTCTGCCCCTTCTATCTTTAACACGGGGAGCCCTCGAGAACTACCTGATCTCGTACTCCCCGTTACATGCTCATTCTACCAGGCAGGAGCCCTGGGCTCAACTATCTCCGAGCTCAGGGTTCTCTCCCGGGACAGCATACCAAACCTGCTAACAATTGTCAAACAATATCTAAGTGTGAACTCTTGAAATAATTCAAGTGAATCATTGACTTCTGCTGTTATTATTTGTTTCAAAAACACAGCTGTCTTTACAACTTACACCTAAAAAAAATAAAAAATCTTACTCATACCTTAGGAACGGTATTACAGAAAATTTTGGCGGTATAAAACCTTGACTTTTCCAAACCGCGGTATACCTTGAAAATGGTTAACGTCCCATGCCTAATTGAGACAATACTCTGATTAAGAGACCACCATCTAAACAGCGACTTTAGTTTAATTTAACCTGATTAAGGTCATAAACGATATAAACAGAGTCGAATTAAGACATGTGGAGTATGCTGATTTTAGTTGCATTATTGAAGTGCAGTACAGACCTGTAAACACTGCAATCAAACTATTACCGTCGTGTAGGATTTTAGCCACATTTTGCGACAGGATAGTCTATACACACACAGCAGTATTCTCTACACCTACCGAGTCAGTGAAGGATCACAGACACCTGCATTGCTAAATGCAGAGGTTTTTTCCCCCTCATATGACGTGCGGTATCAAATTCCATTATAACGACACTCTTCCAGCAGTTCATACTCGCATCCAATATCTTGTTTGTCACTGATGCGTGCTTGAAATGTTCCTGAATGAAAGTGAAAGTGCCAAACTGCAGTTAAAATCGACAAATTAAGAATAAAACACCCGAAATGACATGAAACTTTATAAGAAATGCGGATGGCGTGCTGATGCAATCACGTTAATTGATTTATGTACTAAAACATGTAAAACGGGATCATGAAAGGAACATTCGAAAAGTAACTCATGTAAACACCTTCATATTATGGTCTTATTCAGATTAAGGCGAATTATTGGATCACTGATGTCCATGTTAATGCAGTCACTGATGATAATAATAGGACTGAAATCACTGCCAGAGTTAAATGAAAGGTATCGACCTGTAGCATGTGTTCTGTTGTATTAAAAGTGTCCTTTACATTTCATGTGAACTTTAACTCTTTTCCGTTGTTCTCTATGTGTGGGATAGTGACGTTTTGTATATTAAATGTTTTATTTTAATTATTCATTGGCTGTTTTGTTTTTGAGCTATCACGCAAAGTCTTCAGGTTGCGCTTTTCACGGCCTTCACGTGTCCGGGTATTGCATGCACTGCGAAACAATGGACGTTTTCAGGATATTAGTTTTCCAGCAGAAATATTCAATTTATTTACTTCAGATACAAAATGAAGGAATTGAGTCTTTTAATGTTTACATTTAAAAACAAATCTATTTATGGGTTATGAAAATGACTTTCTCTATATGAACTTTTATTATGACTAATAATGTCTTTCTTTTTTCCTCAGGTCATTTCCATATTTTAGTGTATGGAAGCAAAGCCTTTTAACATTTTATATCATAATTTCTACTTTACCAAGTGGAAATGATGACATCATTGTAGAAATGATACCATTAAGCCGATAGGTGGCGACGAACAAGCATCTAACTGAAAACAACATTTCAAATAGGAATATGTTTATATATTATAATACATAAAACATATATTTACACTTGTCATAAAAATACTGAACCTACACCCAAGAGCCTAAGAGAAAAAAATCCAAATAATCTTAACATATATTAGACATGCATACATAAACACAAATTTGATATATTCTTGACTCCTTTTTATCATGTAATTTTTATTTAACCGCTTAACTCGGAATTATGACAAGTCATAACTTACATCACTTAAACCATAGTTTGCAGTTCTATTTATACAAATGTTATTTATAAAGTCTAAATTATTACAAATGGAAATTATGACAATGACAACTTAAATGATTGAGGCATAGTGATGGTCAAATTCACATAATCATAAACTCAATATGTCATAATTGCGAGTGAAGTCATAATAGTAACTTTATCTCATAATTTCAACATGTCATAATTTCCTGTTAAGTCATAATTGTAACTTTATTTCAACACAAGTCATAAGTTTGAGTTGTCACAATTGTAAAAGTTTATCTCATTTTAAACAAACCATAATTTCCAGTTGAGTCGTAATTTTAGATTTTATCTTATAATATCGTCATAATTTGAGTTGTCTAAATTGTATTTTTTTTTGTCTCAATTTCAGCACAAGTCATAAGATAAAAAAATTACAATTATGAATTGAAATTATTTCAAGTCATAATTGTAACTGTATTTCATAATTTTATCAAGTCAATTGAGTTGTCACAATTGTAATTATCTCATAAGTTCAACAAGTCATTATCTTGAGTTTAAAGCCACAATTGTAACTTTTTAATCATAATTTCAAAATAAATCATCATTTCAAGTGAAGTCATCATTGCACTTTTTAACTCATTTCAACATGAGATAAAAAGTTCTAATTCTGAATTAAGTCATAGTTCTGAGTTAAATCACTGTCATACTTTCAAATGATCATAATTATCACTTTTTATCTCATAATTTCAACTTTCAAGACAAATTATGTCAAAATTATGAGAAGTCATTAAGTCATAATGTAGAGTTAGGGTGCTTTCACACTAGCACTTTTGGTCCGCACACGGGTTTGTTTGACGTCATAGTACAGTACGTTTAGCAAGTGTGAACATGTCTTCTTAACTCGGGTGCGCACCCGTGAACCGTACCCGAGTCCGCCTGAAAGAGGTGGTCTGGGGTACCGTTCACTTGTAGTATGAATGCAATCGTACCAAAAGCCGGAAGTGAACCGTCAACAGTACAGCAAACTATAGTTCTTATAACATTCATTCGTGTGTGTCTGATTATCACGTGCTGACAAGCGTGACTGAGCCAGAGCAAACACAGTGATAATGTCTGCTTGTCTCCTCCAAAAACAGCTTGGACATCGTGTGATGTTCTGAACGTGTATAATATGTTTGCGGCAGATAGACGTGAGCCGTTTTCTGTATGTTCTAAACCAAAAGGTTCAGTAAAAGCGAAACAACCGCAATGTGCGGACGTCTTTGCTTTCGTGTTCGTCGCCTGGCCTTCGGCTTGATGACACAAGCGTACCGGGGTTCAGAAGGAAAAAAGACAGTGTGAACACAAACCAACCAAGAAGGTGGCAAGGGGGGACAATCGAACTTGGGTACGGTCCAGGCAACTGAACCAAGTAAGAAAGCACCCTTAGTCATCAGGTCATAACTTCAAATGTATCTCGTAATATTGACTAAAGTCTTCATTTGTAGTTAAAGTCACCTTTAGATTAATCTTATCGTGGGCTTCAATAGTAGCGCTTTACTGTCTCACATATCAACAAGGTCTTTTTACATTTTAAGCTTATAGCTTCATGTTCAGCAGCGTCTGGATAACCGTTCTCTGTATGAATATAATTCACGATGTGCACGTTGCAATACACACCCAGTTTTCCATCTGCTAATGATGAGTCCATACATTATAAAAGTGTTTTTACATACTGTACAATAATGTCTTGTTGATAACATCTAGATATAATGCTACACCTAACGCTTCTGCAAACTCAGTGGAATACAAATAGAAATAAAAACCAAACGGTAAATAAAAGACGACAGCGATGGTTAATTAGCTTTATTTCTTTAATAAACAACTTTATCAACATTACAAAAGACAGCTCTCTCTCTCTATTTATATGTGACGTAGGCACAAATCTCCTACAGTACATTTTCTTAAATGTTGATTTGGCCAGCTTACGGGGAAAACTGAGCAGAAACAGTACATGTACACTGTGCAGACAGAAGCTCGAACCCCACGGCATCAATACGTGTTCAGAGTCCTAAAAAGAGCGTTATGAAGGAAGATCCTAACCGTGTGTTTTCAGCATCGCTCCCTCCTGCAGACTTCTACATGAACTGATCACATTTGAACAAGCGACTGATTTGCGCCTTCACATACAGTAGTCAGAGGTATTTCATTTACTGTTGGATTTCTGAAAGCCGTGTGAGCTTGAGGGTTGTTTTATGAAAATCAAACTATACCTGGCTCCTAAAAACATAGATATAAATATACACATACATAAAAAAAATTATAAAATAAATGACAATTGCTTTGCTGGAGTATCATAAATATTACAAAAACAGGCCTTCAACATCTGTAGTATTTAAAAAGATTGGCTAAACATTAGGGGCTTATTCGTGGATTATTCTTCTTATTTTTAGTCCAGTGTAAAATGAAGAGATTTCTCATGAAGTGAAACGCTCGAGTGAAGGAGTAGTGTGCAACGAAAGGGGAGGTTTCCTGAGACTAGATTAAAGAAGATGTTGTCAGGCCTAAAGCCGCGATCTAAAGTGCACATTAACACCAGTAACAGAAGAGGAAAGAAATGACAGACCAACAACACTGCAGAAATCCTTCAGCGCCGTTCCATGACTGTTAATAAATTAGTGGATTAACAAAGTCAAAATCACAAGTACTAACAATATACAACACTACTTCATAACACGAAAGGGTGAAACGATGTAAACACATGAAATTAAATGGGGGGCTGATACTGATAAAGGGGTAGTTCACCAGATAAATTAGAAACGTTCTGTTCATTCTAGGATTCTCAGACCATCAGAGACGCACATGATCTGTTTTTCTCAGTTGAGCTTTAAAGATTTGTGATTGAAACTGCAGTGATTCATAAAATTCAGTTACAGACTTCTGACAAAAATAAAAAAATTGATTCATAAGACATCAGATGGTTATCAGCTGATAGATATGGGCCAGTAGGGGCCTTCTGCACCTAGTAGGCTCAAAAGGCTGTCATCATCATCATCCCCATTGTTAATCAGCTGTACTAATATAGAAGACTCCAGATCTGTGTTTACATTACTCTGACAGCCTGGTTTACGGTTGGTGTAGGGGTAGACGTCAATAAAATACAATCAATGGGAAATTTAATAAATAATATAAACAAATCTCGTAGTTAATCAGCCATACTAATAGAGAAGACTCCAGATCTGTGTTTACATTACTGGTGCGGTTGGGGTAGGGGTAGACGTTAATAAAATACAATTAATAAATGGGAAATTTAATAAATAGTATAAATAACTCTCATGGTTAATTAGCCGTACTAATAGAGAAGACTCCAGATCTGTGTTTACATTACTGTGACATTTGGGTTTAGAGTAAGGGTAGACGTTAGTAAAATACAATCAATGGGAAATTTAATAATCAATTTAAACAAATCTCGTGGTTAATCAGCCGTACTAACAGAGCAGACTCCAGATCTGTGTTTACATTACTGTGACGTTTGGGATAGGGGTAGACGTTAATAAAATACAATCAATGGGAAATTTATGAAATAATATAAACCAGTGGTTCTCAGGCTTTTTTCACCAAGTACCACCTCAGAAAAAAAATGGTCTCTCCAAGTACCACCATATAACCGGTATTGAAGTACAGTAGCATTGTGGGCCTAATTAAGCAGCTTCAGCACTGCACAGTTCACAAACAAGGCAGATTAATTCTTCTAATAAGAATCATTTATTATTGTCAGCCACTTAAATAAAAGGTTTAGACTATTAAAATCAATTTACTGATCACATCGGTGTTATTGTACACGACAAAGGGTTAAAATTGTGTTCTTTTTTTTTACTTTAATTATTCAGAGATTCCTCCGTGTACCACTAGAAGGAAGCTTGTGTACCATTAGTGGTACACGTACCACAGTTTGAGAACCACTGATAGAAACAAATCTCGTGGTTAATCAGCCGTACTAACAGAGAAAATTCCAGATCTGTGTTTACATTACTGGTTTACGGTTGGAGTAGGTGTTAATAAAATACGATCAATGGGAAATTCAATAAATAACATACAGTAAACAAATCTCGTGGTTAATCAGCCGTACTAATAGAGAAGATTACAGATCTGTGTTTACATTACTGGTGTGGTTGGTGTAGGGGTAGACGTTAATAAAATACAATCAATGGGAAATTTAATAAATAATATAAATAACTCTCGTGGTTAATCTCGTGGTTACATTACTGGTGCGGTTGGGGTTAATAAAATACAATAGTGGGAAATGTAATAAATAATATAAAAAACTCTCTGCCGCAGTCGTATGTGATCTATAGCTGATTAACCATGTGGACGGATGATAACAGACTTCTGAGTAAACCAGTAGGCACAGAAGGCCCCTACTGGCCCATTTGTATCAGCTGATAATGCCCATTCATTCAAGTGATAACACTGGAATCTGCTGAGACATCAGTGGATCATCAGGAGCAACAGGCGTTATTTTGTCTAGTCTGTAGTTTTTTTTATCTCAAACTATCAGAATCCATAACTCTAGAACTGTTGACATGCATTTCGTGAATCGCCGAATTTCATCTAATATCAGCTCTACTGATTAGAAAAAGAAAGCGTCTGTATCTTGCACTGCTTTAAGGGGAGCAAATGAACAGCAGATTTAACTTCTGAGTGAACTATCCCTGTTAGACAACTGACAGCAAGCTTGAGTTTTTCTGACCTGGTCTTTATTTGCAAGAGTCGATTGAACAGACTTGGGTTTGCTCTCATTGTGATCAGACTGATCTCATATATTATAATGACATAAATCATCAATAATCTTTTAGACCATCAATTTACTTTTCTTTTTTAACAGTTAAAGTACATTAATTATATATATTTTTCTTTCATACGTGACATTTTAAAGTGTGCTTTATACACTTTTCTTCTTTCGTTTCAAAAACACATTTGACGTTTTTCTAATATGTGCATTTAGGTATTTAAAAAAAATCAGCACTCTGCAACAAACAACATGTCTAAATGTACTGAAAAGAACATCTAAAGTGGTGATTTGATAACCAGTACCGTTCGAAACAGCATCTCTGTGTGTAAAACTAACTCTAAAAGACTTTGTCTTCATGTCTACAATGAGAAAATTAAATAAGAAAATAAGAAACAGACGAAACCTAACCGTCTAGGTTGCTCATGACACTCAGTACATCTGAAATCATGGTGCTTGTTTCATATTAAAACCAAACTTGTAGAAAATAAAAAGAGCTTGTTGGTTGTGGTTTAAAAGAGAAACTGGGATAAATACACCTGGAAGTCATTTGTCGGCTTCTCTACCTTTGGCTTGACTCGCAGACGAGAGCAGCAGAGCTCAGACTAGAGGATTCTGGGAAGGACCACAGTGAGTCTCATAAAGATGTCTCTGTATCCACACGCCTGTCCTCCTCCTCCTCCTCCTCGTCTTCCACACGGATCTTAATGCAGGCCGTCTTCTCCTCACTGTAAAACAGAGGACAGCTGAAGGACAGATTCACTCAAAACTTTTCAGGTCGGCC
>CAIGQQ010032566.1:10889245-10921803 GCA_903798035.1 Danio albolineatus
TTCAGTTTAATTCAGGTCAGGACGCAAGAACACCTCTACATCTGACTGCCTCAATGAACCAATCATGTGATCATTTAAATATATACAGAAGAAAGAAATTTGACTCTATATAAACTACTTAAACTCGTTCATTAAATGGATAGGTCACCCAAAAATTAAGATTCTGCCATCATTTACTCATCCTTCACATGCGTTTCTTTGCTCTTTTGAACACAAGAGAAGATATTTTGAAGAATGCTGGTAGCTGTCACCAATTGACTTTCATAGTATTTTTCCCCACTATGGAAGTCAATGGGTACCATCATAAAGGGAAAGTGAATGATGAAATTATTTTAATTTTTGGGTCGTATAAACATGCAATATAACGTTTGTTACTGTCCTGATATATTTGGGAAAATATCATCCATATTTGGTTGCATAACTTGAATAATACAACAATTATAATATTTCTATTGACGATACATATAACGTACCCGATTACCAAGCACTGGAGGGAAACAATGAAGCAGTTGTGCAGTAGGAAAGGTTGAGCTGAATGGGGTGGGTCAGTAGTTTTCCACCACTGTTAACCAATGCAGAGCTGTCAGAGGTAGATTTAGCCTCATAAGCATGCAGTCACACCCTGATGTGTAAAATACTCTGTGTTAATCAGTAAGTGCTGATTAACACCATAAGCTGTATGCGTTAACCAACAGGCCTGCTAATAAACAAAAGACCAACCACTCCGCTCGTGTCTTCCTCATATGAGGTGCTGGAGACTACGCTGTCAGATCTGTCTCAAAAGAAACAGGTCCAAGCTTACCAAAGCACAATGTTTAAAAGAAACCATGCACAATGTGTCAACTGTAGTATATAAATACAGTATGAGATCCTGAGAAAGTCAACCATTTTGTGCGTGTGAACTATAGATTGTCACCAACCTGATTTTAAGGGTTTTCTCAGGAATTTCCAGCTGGTCACCACCGTCAAAGGGGATTTCTATTTCTTCTTCTGCCTCCATCATGCGCTGTGCTTCCTGGGTAATGGATAAGAGCTTGGTAAACAATACTGACAAGATGGTTGAGCCTTCTCCTCAAGAGAAGTTTAACACAGAATTAAAGCTGCAAGCAGCATTGAGGGCCCCAAGCCTTTGTGGAACCACCACCTTCAGGAACACTGTGTACCGCAGGCACAAACATTTATCCCACCAGTAATCTTGGTTTGTAAGCAACCAAAAACATTTCTTTCTTCAGAGTCCGAATATAATTAAACTTGGCAAGTTGCCAAATTGAATGTAGTTGCATATATATAGACATTTAAATTCCTCACTATAGGTTAAATCCTTGGAAGAACAATATGGTATTTCCCCTATTAAGCATGGGCCCTAACAATGAATAAGAAGAGGTACAGAGGTCTAATTCACAGTACCTCTTTAGCTTTTTTCTTTTTGTCGTCTTCCTTTTTCTTCTTGCTTTCTGGCATCAGGTCATCCAACCAGCTGAGCTCTCTCTTCATAAAGCAGAAATCTAGAAGCTTCCGCACAAATACCAGAGCAAGAACCTGTAGAAGACAAACACAACAACTGAGTAAAAAATAATTAAGTCAATGTAGTAAAAGTAGCATCTAATGATTCATCAACAAATAAAGTTATTCTTGTCTCAGGACAATTTTGAAAAAACTTTTTAGATCCACTTCAAATGTTCAGTTTAGTTTTTTCAATCACATACACACTTTTAATCCTGTTATTTATGAAAACAATACATATACAGTATCAATATACTGATGTTACACTACGGAGACCAAGAAGGAAGTGATGTGGGGGGGAAAAATGGGTGGAAAATATATATATTTTTTATTATTATTATTATTTTTTAAAGTTTTTAGGTTCCCTCGCAAAACTGTTGTTCGACAAACACTTCCTGTTCACTTCATAAATGTCAACCCTCCTATTTTGCCAGGATTCTCCCATATTTTTAATCTGGCTTATTTCTAAGCATGTTGAAATGAATATAAAAAGTCTGCATTCACTTTCTATTCATCAAAGCTGTTCATCGATCGTCGCCCTTCCTATGCTACTTCTAAATCAGTGTATAAGCGCTGACTGACGGACGCGCTCCGTATGATAAACTAATCCCAGATCAGCTTCTGTACACACCATTAAAAGAGAAGCTAAATTGCAGGACACTTCAGGTATGTGTTTAAACAGACAAAATACACTTGATAACATGTAATCATGTCCGTCCTGTGTGCTTTATTTTAAACACAACTCATTTTCTCCTAAATGAGCACAAACAGTTACAAAAGTAATGGAATGCTTTCATTAAAGATCTGTGCATTCTTCCAGTGCCACCTCTGTTATCAAACACAAAATGAGAGATTCATTTGCTGCCCTTCACTTCTTTGATAAGTGGTGTCACTTTAAATGCTGCGTGCAGAAGCTGATCTGGGATCAGTTTATCATATGTAGCACATCCGCCAGTCAGCACTTATACACTTATTAGATGATTCAGAGGTTGCATTTGAAGAGCGATGATTGACGCACAGCTTTAATGGAAAAAAAGTGAATGCAGACATTTTTATATTAATTTCAACGTTTTTAAGATTAAACATATGGGAGAAATATAGAGAAACAGGGTTGACGTGTATGAAGTGAACAGGAAATGTTTCGGAACAACAGTTTTGTGAGGGAACGCAAAACATCTTTGCAAGGGAACGCAAAAAAAAACATATATTTTCCTATCACTTTTTTTCTCATATCCTTTTTTCCCCCCACCCAGTTTTTCCCTTCCATCTTTTTTTTTTTCTTCCAACCATTTTTTCCCCCACCATCACGTCCCTTCCGCGTCTCTGTATTATACTGCATATAACTTTTACGCTTTTTTAAAATCTCAAATCTGACGTATGACATGATTTTAATGCATTGCACTTGAAAATTATTTTCTCAAACCAAAATACCTTTTTTCTTGGGTTCTAAAACCAATTAACATCCAATACTGAGGGCTTTACAGGGAAAATACGCAAGAAAGGACAACATATTTTAAAGGAGTTATGAACATCAATGCATTTAAAGTTCAGAATGTGTAACTGCCAAATATGCAATTGTGATTCATACTTAGTGCTGATAAGATTAATTCAATCACACAATTAACGGACTGTAAATAATGTGGAATTCTATAAATACAAAAAATGAATGTTAAATATAGAAATTGAATTTTACACAAACCATCATAGGAAAGACGACGGCGGCAGCAGAGACTTTGATGACCCACAGAAGCACCAGGCAGGTGAGCTGAACTAATGTGAATATGTGAACCTTCCACAGCGGAACGTATCTCAGGTAGATCAGGTCAGGCTGGTGCTTTGCTGGCATCCCAAACAGCTTAATACGGTCAAAGAACTGCAGTGCAACGAACAAAGAAACAATGTGACCACAAATCCATCTTAGATTGTGCGGCCTTTACATCCGTTCATTCTGTAGTGAAAAAGTATAGTGAATATTAAAAAAATGTGCCAACCTGTATGCCTCTCAGTGATGAGACACCCATGTAGAGGAACACTCCATATAACACAGGCATTGGTATAAACTATAGAGGTGTTAGAAAAAAAATGAAAAAGAGGAAAATATTAAAATAAAAAATACAATTAGGCCTGTAAAGAAATGAAATAACAGAAAGAGGTGAAATAGTGTAGCTGAAACTTTAAACCTTAAACTTAATCATCAACACGACCTGACAAAAGTCTTGCAGCCTTTCCAAGTTTTAGGAACAACAAATAATAACTTGACTTCTGGTTGATCATTTGGTATCAGAAGTGGCTTATATGAAAGGCCTCTAGATTACACTCATTTTACCAAAATAAAATATGATCATGCCTTGATTTTTAATTATTTAATTAGGACAGTAAGGTCAGACTTTGCTTAGACAAAAGTCTTGTCACTTAACAGAAATAATGTACAATATAAAATATAAAGTCATGGTGCAGTGGAAGAAGAATTATTATTGCGTATGACTCCCATGAGCTTGGAGGGCTGCATTCATACATCTCTGCAATGACTCAAATAACTTACTAATAAAGTCATCTGGAATGGCAAAGAAAGCGTTCTCGCAGGACTCCCAGAGTTCATCAAGATTCTTTGGATTCATCCTCAATGCCTCCTCCATCTTACCTCAGACATGCTCAATAATGTTCATGTCTGGAGACTGGGCTGGCCAATCCTGGAGCACCTTGACCTTCTTTGCTTTCTAGAACTTTGATGTGGAGGCTGAAGTATGGGAAGGAGCGCTATCCTGCTGAAGAATTTGCCCTCACCTGTGGTTTGTAATGTAATGGGCAGCACAAATGTCTTGATGCCTCAGACTGTTGATGTTGCCATCCACTCTGCAGATCCGCCATAGTGACTATAACCCCAAACCATGATTTTTCCTTCACCAAACTTGACTGATACTGAATCTTTGGTCCATGCAGGTTCCAGTAAGTCTTCTGCAGTATTTGTGATGATTGGGATGCAATTCAACTGATGAATAATCTGAAAAATGCCACTTTTCCAAATGGCCAACTAGGAAGTCAAGTTATTATTTGCTGCTCTTACTACTGGGATCGACGACAAGACTTTTGTCAGGTAGTGTACAGGTAAAATCAGATTTGGTAACGTCAAGCTTTTATGGCTCATACAGTATTATATAGGAGAAAATGAAAAGTATTCCTTTAAAACAGAGCAAAAGCGGTTATCTAAATCAATCTGAGCTACATCAATCACATTTTTACAACAGTATATCAGACATATTTGATCAAACTTTTACAATATTTTCTAAAAAAAACTTATTAATTGTAAACCAAGAGTCCTTCAGTCCAACAAGGGTTTATATTGAAATATTAGCGATGAGTAGGCCCACACGGAATCTGCGCATGCAGAATTCCTCAGATTTCCGCAGATTTTTAGCCCATCATTGATTCTGTTTATTTACTTGTGTAAATGTGTGTAAATTTATATTTATTCCGTTTTTAAATTAATTTCAGTAATAATATTGACTAATATGAAAATATTCATATGATTTATTTACAACACAGTTTGTAAAGTACTATTTTCTGTCTTTTAGTAAAGATTTTGTATTAGAGACTTGCTTTATTTTTACCAAATAAAGTGGATCTAAACGGATTTACATTGTAAACATTAAATAAAAGTTAAAAAGGTATTACTTTTTATTTCATATATTAAGTTTTTAGTTATGATACTCCCAAAGTTATTCTGCATAAATCCACAGATTTTTAACAAAATACTCTGCAGAATTAGCAAAAAATGTCCACAGATTCCTTCTGGCCCTAGCGATGAGTAATTCTTGCATTTACTTTATAAACGTTCTGTATATACATTATGATTATGCTAATATTATACAAGACTAACAAAATGTATCAAATACCACATAAAGCAGGCTTAATAATAAATTAATGATGATTACGCATAAACTGAGTAATACCTTGAGTATCGATGTCATAAAGACAGAAAGTCCCATAAGCACAAAGATCATGAGGCCGGTGACCCTCTGCTCACGGATGCCAAGGAACTTGGGCTGTTCTCCCGGTGCCGAACACTCCGACTCCACCTTCAGACTGTTGACGTGAGAGATGGAGAGGACGGTGGCAGCGACAAACCAGGGCAAACCCATGATAGAGCACACGCCGAGCATTACAGCCACCACCAAAAGATCAAGGTGATATCCGCAGCCTTTCTGCAGAAGGACATGAGCATCAGAACTGCAGCGTTTCACACAATTTACAAAACAAGAGCAGAATTGCTGTGTGATGACCTCAAATTTGGCATGTTTTTAATGCATTGAGTATAACTGACCACTTAATAAAATTGTTGTGTGCACAAATTTCTGATAATATTGAACCTCAAAATGTTTACTGAAGTGTGAAGTCTGCTCAATGGATAATGCAATTGAATGGCTTGTCAAAAACAGAATAGAAACCAACATAAAGACAATCCAACAGAATGTGCCTTTAATTACTAACATTTTTAAAAAGATATAGATATACACAAATGAAAAATAATTAAAACTGAATGTGGACACTGCTGAACGGACCTTGAGCTTGTGCTCTTTGCGGTTGATGATGACAGCAGTGATCTGCTGGTCCATAAAGATGAGGATGGTGCACAGGAGGGCAGGAATAGCGGCTGCAAACAGTGTCCATGTGGGATTATCACCCAGAGGAGATATCAGCCAACCCCGATTCTTAGAGGTGGGCTATGAGATCAAAGAAATACACTTCACATTAATGCTCTTTCCTTTTTCTTAGAAGAAATAATGTGTTTTATTATGAATTAAACATATTTAATGCACAGTATTAGCTTATGATTGCTTGTTGCCACCAGCTGACACTGAATATTTCAGTTTGCATGTTCATTTCTCATTTTTAAAAAATTTGGATCACCTTAGGTTCAATTAGTGTTAAAATCACTAAACTAACTAGTGTTAAAACACTTAAATATAATATTTTGACATTTAAAAAACCAAATATATATTTATCATATTGTACAATACATTGCCTAAATTCACCTATAACATTTAAAATGACTTCTTTTAGTTTTAAACCACCTAATTTTTATCTATTTAGATAAAATATTATAGAACTTCAACATCGGCCATTTAACATTTTTGAAAAAGCATGAAAATAATTATTAGCTTAACTTTTACGCAAAAATTGTGTTGTATTACTGCATTTTTATGCACAGGAATATTTGGGAATAATTAGCATATATATATAGAAAAAAAAAGAAAAAAACTTTTAGCAGTTTGCAGTTGGTAACTTTTTTTTGTAAATGTTTTTAAAGGAAGTTTGACCAAACCTTCAATTTGTTTTAAACAAAAAGATTCAGTAATGATAAGAATGTTCAGAAAAACTTTTTTTTTTGTTAACCACAAACACTGTGGTTATTAACATTGAGCATTTTTTATTATTACAACACCTTCACAAAAGAGCATCATATTGTTCTAAAGCTGTTTTCTAAAGAAAAAAGAGAAGACAAGAGAGGTTAAATCAATAGCCAAATCCCAGCAAGATAACAAACAGAAACAGCTGGGGTGCCTTAGAGTCAACTAAACCCCGCTAAGCATGTTTTCTGTTTGTTTTGGGCTACTTAAAACAAATTTGACCATTCTAAAGAGCAAAAAAACAAATCCAAGGCACTCTAAAAACGTGGAAAAAAATATTTAAAAGCCTTTATTAATATGGCTATTCCCCGGCACAGTTTTAAGGAATGGACATGTCGATAAAGGCTTTTCAATATTTTTTCCAGATTTTTCAAGTGCATTGGGCAGATTTTTGCTGTTTATTCTGATGAATCTCTTACCCAAAGAGCACAGACACATTGTTTGATTTTAGATTTGACCATTCTAAAGAGCAAAAAATCAGTCCAAGGCACTCAAAAAAATGTGGAAAAAAAAAATTAAAAAGCCTTTATTAACTTGGCTATTCCCCAGCACAGTTTTAAGGAATAGCCATGTCGATAAAGGCTTTTCAATATTTTTTCCACATTTTTCAAGTGCCTTGGACACATTTTTTCTGTTTATTCTGATGAATCCCTTACCCAAAGAGCACCGAACGATTGCTTGATTTTAAATTTGACCATTCTGTTTCCATTCACATGATGATAAGCTCCTTGGAAATTTTTCATATTGGAGATAAAAAACTATGCATGTAACTGCTCTAGGAAATACTGATTAAATTTTTTGTAAACTAAACATTAGCCAAATTGAGGCAGTGGAAAAAAAGGTCAAATGGTTTGTCTTATTTTCTTTCTTTTTTTTATACAAAAACACATCAGCAATAAAAAAAAAATCATGTAGAGTACCTCAAATCTATCTGGGACGTGCAGTTTAGGAGAGGGGATGCCCACCAAATAATCCACCAAGACCATGATCATGATGGTTAGAAAAACTGCAAAGTCACTGATGGAAGAGCGGACCTGCAGACGACAGAAACTAAACATTAGATTAAATGACACTTTATCGGCATATGACCAGGCAGAGCACTTGACAGACCTTAGTGGGGAAATAGCGCTTGGTCTTGAACTGCTTGAGGAAGGATGAGAGGAAGAAAGTGGTGAAGAAGAGAATGACGGACCAGAACAACACATCAGGGATGTACGGGCCATTATGTCCACAGGCAGGACCCAGAAACTCGCCATGAAGATCCCTGCAATCCTTTAAAGAGAGACAATAAAACATATTTCTGTGATTCTGATTCTGCGATGCACTAAAAATGCATTGAAAACACCAAGAATAACAAAAACATAAAGTGCCAACATCGTACACTGTAAAAATACTTGGTTCCACACAATATTGCTTGGTTCCAACAAATATTTTAAAATGTTTTATGTTCAATCCACTTAAATTTGTGAAAACAATTAAGTTGTCACAAAAAAAAAACTCTAGAATTGTGCTGATTCAGCTCATTTTAAATAAGCTGTTTGAACATGCAGTAAAAATGTAAGTGTGTAATAAGTTATTAACATCTCATTGATTCTCCCTAATAGGTTACCATTGAACACCAAACCAGTCATAAGTGACTGTTTTTTAAAATTGAGTATTAAACATCACTTTAAATCTGAATAAATTATGCTTATTAGAATAGGACAGTATTTGGTCAACATACAACTAATTGAGCGTCTGGAATCTGAGGACCAAAAAATAATCAATTATAAGAATTAATAATTTCATTTTGATATAACTGAGGTAGAAAAATTAGAACATAAATTAGTGAAACATGATCTTTACTTAATATTCTGTTTTTTTGGGGATAATACAAATTCAGTAATTTTTATATGTCTGTCTATTGGCAAAAACATAACAATGAAGCATAAGTTTTTGTGGTCCAGTGATAATTTTTGATTAGCAGACATTCTCCTGCACATTTTTCAAAAAGCATGGTTCCTAGGTTATCATAAATGAATCTATTAAAAAACACACAAAATAACTGTACTTTTGAAAAGTTCAATTACACCTACACATGCTTAGAACATCTGTGCATCAGACTACATATCAGATAACAATTGATTTGAACAGATAATTAAATTGAAGTGAATTGTCCTAGCCCAAAGAGCATTTTGGCTGCTTCTTTAGTTATAAATATTTCTACATTTATATTTGTCTAAAGAAAACATTTTTTTTTTAAGTTGATTGAGAATCTTAACAAAGGACAACTTATTCTGATGTTAAAAATTTAAGGACCTCAAAAATAATTAAACATTGGCTTTTAAAAAACATCAACAACAAAAAACACTTTGAATATAGTTTACATACTTGCACATTAAGCTCAGTCCAATTAATGGTGCCATAAGTAAATCCCGACTGGTTCCATGACTGCTCCATCTCCTGTGTGGTATTGGATGGAGGTGAACACTGACATCTGTTAATAAAAATAAAAATATATATACTTTATCAGTCATAAAGGAGAAGATTTTTATTTTATTTGTTTATTTGTACAAGAACAAAAATATTGGAATGAAATGGAAAAATTAGCCATAACGAGCAGGAAGAGGCAAAGGCTTATTTAGAGTTTCTACCCAAAAAATAATAATAATAATAATAATAATAATAATAATAATAATAATAATAGACAATGACAAAACAATTGCATTACAATAATTGCTAAATTACAGTTACAAGTGAATAATGAATACACACAAATGAAATTATAGTCACGTACATACACAACAATAAAATAAAATGAAATAATACATCAAATTATTACAAAGCTACAGAACAACGTTAAAGTGATTTCTTATGCAACTCTTAAAACCTGTTAAAGAGGATTTTTTTGTTGTTGTATGGGATAAACCATTCCATTATTTAATACCCTTAGATCATGGCTTAATTTGTGCCGAAACAAGCCGGATTCGGAACCTCTGAAGCCGGATCCGGAACCTCTGAAATCTGATCCGGTACCTCATTTTACCGATCCCCCTCCTCACACGCACCACCCCCTGCCCACTCTTCACCTTCTTCCAGGACTCCCCTATCCTCTTCACTTTCATCTGCAACAACCACCCACCCCCTCCCCGCTCTTCACTTTCCTCCTCGGGTAACATGCCTGATCAGGTACCCCAATCTGTTCCAGGACCTCGCAATTCACAAACTGAGCACTGCCTTAAATCTAAATTAATATCATCTACAGTACTTGTGTGATATCATGCAGTTCTTATCAACAAACTCTGTCTTACGTGTAAAATGTGAGGTTGTTCAAATCATCATGCATGTTGAAAGGGTACATTTTCCCCAGCTGAAAGAGCTTCTCCAAGGCCTCGTAGATGAAGATGATGCAGATGAGAGCAGCGAAGGCCTCCTCTGTGAATCTGGTTATGTAGCACACCAGAGAGCTGGCATCTGTGGCAACCAGAAGAAGGCACAAGAAAGCAGTCCACAGGCCAATGCTGGTGCGCAGAGGGAGGTAGGACAAACCGTAGTCACTGAGGAGACACACACATACAGGTTAAACAGCACTCTGGATTAAAGGCATTGATATATCTGAAATATCACTTTCTGGTATTGCTGGAATTCTCTAATTGGCAATTCCTTTAGTTTTATCTAATTTCTTGAAACAGGAATTACATTCTCAACACTCTAAGATCGTTTGGCAAAACAGTGTTAGAGTTCAGCACAACACAACCATTTACTCATGTGTCAAAACTAAATTTACTTCTCATTTAAAGCGTCAGTGCCCCCAAAATGCTTCTTCCCTTTGACATTGTGTAAACCCCGCAGGCCAAAATGTTTCGATGTTTTGTCCCTATGACAGGACCATTGGTGAAATAAATGTATCAAATGTTCCAAGGATTCATATATGGTGTTTGTGGTTAGGCCTGTCATGATATCTATTTTTTGTTGTACGATATATTGCACCAAAATATATCGTGATAAACGATATTTTTGTCATTTTAAGACCATTATATAATTCACTCATTATATAATGCAAGAATGGCAATATAATAGCATCATAACGCAAGTACACTCTTCAAAAAAACACATCATATTTTGTTCTTCAGAATATTTAATTTAGTCATTTTAATAATTTAATGATTAGACATTGGAATCAGAATGTGAAAACGCATATCCAAAACAAATAATAATAAATGTTAACAAAAAAACAAAACAAAGCAAGGTAAAGAGTAACAGAGGCTGCGATAGGTCATGTCCATGTATTGTGCGATAAGTCGATATATTGATTATTGTGACAGGCCTATAAGTCGATATATTGATTATTGTGAAAGGCCTACTTATTTTGACCATGGAACAGACTATTGTGCATGTGATGACTTATGCAATGAAATGACATGTTTTGGAGCGAACAACCATTACACTGAGAATCAACAATCAGTTTAGATCAACTAGATCTATTCACTTGGAAATCGTGCTAAATAAAGACTACCAGTACCTAATAACTTACAAAGACACACTTAGACATTTGCAATTTCATGAAATGAATAGGAAAAATCAATTCTGTTGTGAACAATTTCCAATTGGTTTGGAGGTTTTTCTGTGTTGTTTTTAAAATGTACTTCCTATTTCAAGAAATGAGCCAAACCAAAGGAGAAAAACTGTAATATATTTATTGAACGCTAATTGAACATTTTGAAACATAAAAACAACTAACTGTAGGGTTATAATCTTAAACTTAAACTATTTTATCTCCAATGCTGTACCATTCCTCTACCAGCAGATGGGGCTGTGGAATTTCTATTTTTAAAAAAATAATCACTATCATAACAGGAACAAACTTTAACAATCAATACAGGAGTTAATAATAATAATAAAAATAATAATAATAATAATAATAATAATAATAAAGCAAAAAATATATATTAAGCAGCACAAGATCTGTAATGATTTTGGTTTGTTTTTAATTTAGGGTTTAAGTTTTAATAAGGGCATTCTTATTAGCCTTCATTGTTGGGTGGCTCTTGAGCTGTACTCGCTTTGAGAGACTGATGTTTTGATAGTGTAAAATAATTTAAAAAATAAAAATAAAACACACACTGAACTTCATGAAATAAGTATTTTGTTCCTGGATGAACTCTGGACTGAAACTGATAGGGTAAAACAGACACCATTGTTACTGTTCACATGACTGTGCTGAGGAAGAACTGAAATCCACATATGGCCATGTGTTTGGATTCTGCCACACAGTAATTGGTAGTTCAGTCTCAACAGATTGCAAACCAATCAAAGCAGAACAGGTTTTCCAGAAATGTGCTGTTTACAATAAAAGGGTTAGATCAACAACAAAAAAAATGTAATCCATTATTATTTATTCACCCACATGCTGCTCCAATCCAAATTAAAATATTTTAGGTGAAATCTGAGAGCTATCTCTCTCATATTTCAGAGGCAGCAATTGTACAGAGACATTAACAGTCCAGAAAAGGAACCAAAAGCATTGTCAAAACATTCAATGTGACTTCAGTGGTTCATCTGTAATCATATCAAGCTCAAAGAACAGTTTTGTGCACCAAAAAACCTGCTGAAATGTATTTGTTCTTATATGTATTCTGCAGCCTCACAGTAAGAAGGTTGCTGGTTCGAGCCTCAGCTGGATCAGTTGGAATTTCTGTGTGGAGTTTGCATGTTCTCCCCGTGTTTGTGTGGGTTTCCTCCGGGTGCTCCGATTTTCCCCCACAAGTCCAAAGACATGTGATATAGGTTAATTGGGTAAGATAAAATTGTCCGTAGTGTGTGTGAATGAGTGTGTGATGATGAGTGATGAGTGTGATGTTTCCAAATGATGGGTTGCAGCTCAAAGGGCATCCGCTGCATAAAACATATGCTGGATAAGTTGGCAGTTCATTCCACTGTGGCGACCCCAGATTAATAACGGGACTAAGCCGAAAAGAATATGAATAAATGTCTTCTGCATCAGATGAAGGTGCACTACCGGCAAAAAGGCATGTTGCACTGCTCATTCTAACGGCAATACATCTTATAGTGCCTATAGTAAACATGAATCCTGACATAGAAGAGAACACATAGGCGAACAAAGTTGCTTTTGGAGCAACAACAATGTTTTTTGGAGCTTCATATGATTACAGTTGAACCACCAAGTCACATGGAATGTTTATGACGCTAGGTGCGTCCCAAATCACAAATCCCTATTCTACACCATTTTGTAGTATAAATAGTGTAAGTAGTGCGTTCACACTGAAAACGCTTAAAAAAAAAAAAAAAAGTGCACTTTAATTACCCGGATGATGCACTCATATGACCGGTAAAACGAAGTGTGGAACGATGGACAATTCACGCATTCAAGGACTGCGTAGCGGAAGGGGCGGAGCTATCGGGCGCACATGTTGGATAATATTAATTTTGGATGGTGAAAGCAAAATTCTCCTGTAAGAGTGATTATAGCGCCTCCCAATGGTGAATGCGGTTATACTCATGGCAGGTATTATTTGGTACTTTGGTCATTTATTTCACCAATTTGGCAACTCTCAAACGTCATCAGGGAAACGGTTTGAATTTCCACGTAGCATAAAAACCATTTGTGCTCCATTTGGGATGACACTATATACATATACTATGCTGTTGAGTGTGTAAGTGCATAATTACATAGTGCATAAGTGCACAGTGTAAAGCGTGCCATTTGGGATGCAGCTAATGTTTTTGGTTCATCTTCTGTACATTTGCTGCCTATGGAGGAGGAGAGAAATCTCTGAGTTTTTTTCTAAAATGTTTTAATTTGTGATACAAAGATGAACAAACGACTACTAAGATGGATTGGAATAACATGAGAGTGAGGAATCAATAACAAAATGTCATTTTTTGTTTTTGTATTAATAATTTTAACCAAACATTTCAAACACAGCAATAAAAGAGCAAAAGCTGCAATGTTTATGTTCTGAAAATAAAAGCATTTTTTTGACCACGGATGGAAGTAAACCTATAGTAAGAGACAAATAAAGAACCCTCAATATAGCATAACAACGGAACTGTGACAAAATGATATAACACTGTCATAAAAATGTCCCTCTGCATGAATTCTAAAATGTAAGAATAAATGCCTGAGGGACAGAAAGAGAAATGCTGTGAAACTTTAGTAAAAGTGAGCCTCTCTCACCTGCAGAACTTAAAAAGAATTTTCTCAAAAACCAGAACTGGCCCAGTGCTGCCCAGGATAGTGAGAGGTTGACCAGAAAACAGAGAGAAGGCCACACCGGTGAGTGAAGCTCCAAACAGAGACTCAATGGCACTCTGGATCAAACGCAGACAAGAAAGAAGTCATCACAAATGTGGTCAAGTAAAAAAATACAAACAAAGCAAATGGGCTACTCTTGATTCCAGTAAAATCCGTTCTGCCCAGTGCTTTAAAGGGAAAGTTTCCCCAAAAACTATGAATTAACACACTACCTGTATTTACAAGTGGTTTTAAATCTTTATGTATTTCTTTTTTCTGTTGAACACAAAAAGAAGACATTTTGAAGCTGCAAACAGTATCTATTGACTTCCATAGTAGGAAAAACAAATACAATGGAAGTCAATGGTTACCCGTTTCCAACATTTTTCAAAATATCTTCTTTTGTGATCAACTGAAGAATAACTCATAAATGTTTGAAACAATGATGACATGTCATTTTTGGCATTCCTTTATTCCTCCACAGATCTTTCCCATCAGAGGCAGGTCTACGAGTCTAACTCACTATGTTGTTTTTGGTGGCTTCCCCCAGAAGGCCTCCGAAGGTGATGACGGGGGACATACAGGCACAATAGAGGAAAAGGATGGAGGCCAAACACTGCAGGCTAAGAGCATCCCGAACATCGCTCCAGTAAAACGGAGCTTTCCGCTTCAAGTCTAGCACCAGACCCCCAAATATCCTTAAAGAAGAGGAAACGATAAGTCATATTTACAAAGATTGCAGCTGGAAGGGCATCCTCTGTGTAAAACATATGCTGGAATAGTTGGTGGTTCATTCTGCAGTGGTAGCCCCTGATAAATAAGGTGAAGGAAAATAAATGAATAAATGTTTTTTTTAAGGGCTACGTGATGACTCAGTGGTTAGCACTGTCGCCTCACAGCAAGAAGGTTGCTAGTTCGAGCCCCAGTTGGGTTAGTTTGCATGTTTTCTCTGTGTTGGCGTGGGTTTCCTCCGGTTGCTTCAGTCTCCCCCACAGTCCAAAGACATGTGCTATAGTTGAATTGAAGAAACTAAATTGGTCGTTGTGTGTGTGTGTGTGTGTGTGTGAATGAGGGTGTATGGGTGTTTCCCAGTACTGGGTTGCATCTGGAAGGGAATCCGCTGTGTAAAACATATGCTGGATAAGTTGGCGGGTCATTCCGCTGTGGTGACCCCTGATAAATAAAGAACTAAGCCAAAGAAAAATTGAAATGAATAAATATTTTATTTAACTAAACATTTTTTTTTTGAAATAATGAAAATGTGATGGTTTTAGTTTTATACTAAACTATCTGTACCATGATAGGCATGTAAACACATCACATTTATCTGAATGAAAATGAGAATTTTGGTTTTATTTTAATAAGATTAAATTTGATTTGATTATAATTATTTAGAGTCTCACTCTTTGATTTAACAGTTAGAGTTAATGTATTTACGTATGCACAAACATTAAACAATACATTTATTACAGTATTTATTCATCTTTGACCATGAAAATACTTTCATTGTCAGTTCTTGTTACGTGCATTAAATACTGTAAGCACCTCTTTAGACTTTAATAATGCAAATGTTGAACTATGATTAATAAATGATCTAAAAATAGAGTTCATTATTCAATCATGATAATAAAAAATACATTGACTAATGAAAACCTATTTTCAAATTGTAATAATACAATCAGCATATGCATTCGGAAATGATATTTTAAGGGCTTCTCATTTTGTCCTAATGGCTGTTTGGCTATTTTCAGAGTAATCTGGGGCTTTTATAACACATTTTAATGGACGGCTCTCTTACACAGCCATCTCTGGCCGGCCACTTAAGCTGCAGATCAAAGGATGGGCACCACTGTTCAATACACCGCCTTTATTCAATACCTCCGACATGAAAGGCTTACTACATTTGCACTATAAAAACATTTTTACCCCCTTCCATCTAATGCCAGTTTAATAAGGTCCTCTTCATCAAAAGAGACTTAAGTAAATCCTACATTCCCCCTTCTCTCTTTTCCTAACACTCTGTTCAGCATTTATCCATGTCTCTAAAGTTCAGGCATCATAATGACTTAATATAACAGCCCTCCACGTCTATGTCATTTATACAATCCCATCAGACATATTTAGGGCAAAACATTCAAAAGAACCTCTTATAATATATGCTTTGCGTCTTATGTGGACATGAACGTATAGCTGATCTTTAAGATCAACTCAAAAATCATTTGGGTGATGTGTGCACAAAGTTAGCGCTGACCGTCCCGTCCTCTGCAGTTCAGGTCCAGCGTGGTGTGCTTCTTGTTTGATCACATCTGATTGTGGAGTAGAGCCATTTGGCATGGATGGCATCTTCCTCTTCTCCTGCAGACACAAAATTAATAGGGTGTAACGTGTTTCCATCAAAAGATGTGAATTACAGTTATGCGCAAAACTGGAATATTGCAAAAAACATTTGCGAATAATGCACAGTTTCCATCCATGGTGTCAAAGCAGCTTAATATAGAAGTTCTAGTAAACTGAAACTGTCAGTGCAGTTTTCAGAGTGGAAGGTCAGTTTAGTTCAGTTGAGTGTGGTTTAATTTTCACTGCTGAAAGTCCAAACACTAAAGAGCAAATCCATCGATAAGTCAAAAAAGATCAAAGAGAATAAAATGTTCACTTCCAGATAAACTGGTGCCAAATATTTCAAAGAAATACCGAATTTGCTGTGGCTTTTTTCTTATATAATAAATTACAAAACACAAACATGCAGTGGAGGTGCAAGATGCTCTTTGGAACACAGGCACTCAACACAGTTCTGGGAGGAAAGAATACCAAACCACTTTGATGACGGACTGTGGTTAAGCATTATATTGTATAATAATATTACTGTACTATAATACCATTATAATAGTATGTTCAGCATACTACTATTTATTCTGTCCTATCGAGCACCCCAGTTATGACAGTAAAGGTTTTTTTGTTATCATGTGATCTGCTAAAAAGTAATCCCATGATTTTTGGATGCACATGCTGGAATTTATTTGGTAAATGAATTTTATGAAAAAAAAAAATTCTTATCAGATAAAAAATTTTAAATGTGCATTTTCAAAACTTTCCATCAAATGTTTAAAATGCACATAAAAATAGGTGGATGGAAATATGGCTAATGTCAAGCCAAAAAAGAACCCTATTAATCCTGAAGGCTGGCTCCTTGCAGAGAATAAACCAGGAAACCTCTAGTTACTAGAGTCCAACTAAGTGATGCTTACCTGAGACGGGACACTCTTTGGAGGCTCGATTCGTATCGTGGGGTCCCATTCTCCCGGAGGCAGAACGGTCACCTGGTCCAAGAACTCATCAATGCCGGACAGAAGGTCATTCCTGTCTTTGGCTTTGTAAGCTACATCATGAAAGATCTGTCATTAGGGTGGAGAAGATATGAAAATGTGATTATGCACAAGTGAACGGAACTGCTGCCATCTAAAATTTATGATTATACTTGAAGAGTTTCCTTTAACATCTTTGCTAACTATGGCATGTACTAAGGCTGCATTTAATTGTTTAATAAAACAGCAATTTTTAAAATTCAATATGAGAGAAATATTACTGTCATATGTACAAGTGTCTTCACAAACAAACTGTCAAAATAAAGCTAGAGAAATTATGAAAGAAATAAGAATATTACTACATCAGAACATTCTTCTAAAATTAATAATAATTAACAATAAATGTTTTTTACAGCACTAAAATAAAATATGATTATGTTTTGGTAATATAAAATGCTTAAAACTGTATTTAAACATAATTTTTTTTACATTTAACATTATATAGTTTCATGATGATGGACCCTTTTCAAAAGTCTGTAATGATGCATTTAACTGTCATCATAATCTTAAATCCTTAAAAGTATTTAATATTCTGATAAAAAAACATGAACATTTATATGGATTTATATATGTATTATATTATATGTATTATATGTGCATCAAATCACAAAAAAAAGAAATAACCACTCATGTGAGGCATTTCTAATGCAACGTCTATGGGGTTGAGAGTAAATTTGATGATATTCTCTTCTCTGGCTGTCGTTATCAGGCTCACACTATTTTTTTCCTTTGTCTGAAAGTCTTGACAACACCATCCTGGAGTTTTTCTTTTACCATTTCAGCAAATAGAATTGTAAAAAAAAAAAGATTTGTTATACTCTCCCATTCACTGCGCTCTAAGTTTACTCAACTATGAAAACCTCTGCTGCTGAGAAACCCAGAAACATGGATAGGATCTTTTTAACAAGCCCATAGATTTATAAAATCTAACCGATTCATTAAAGCAGATTCAAAGAAAAAGAAAAACAAATCATTTACTGAAGGTTAAAGCATCTAATTAGGAGTTTTTACTAATCTTTATGGACATTGCAGGGCAGATACCTCACCTCATCTGTCATCAACGTAGCTATAGATCTGCCAATCTCATGGTACTGCGCTCCTTTACCGAAAGGCCCTAACAGCAGGAAGAGAAACCTGTAAAAACAAGACAAGGAAATAGATAAAACTGTAAGAAAAGGAAGTTTCACATATCGGTCATGAAATCCCCCTGTTCTTCAAGGGGCTCCATTCATGTAAACATCAGTGATGTTTTTCGTAGTCCTACCTTGTTGGAACGGGCACTTCGGTCAGTCCGGTGAGAAGAACAGCAGGCGAGAGTCGGATAAAGGCAATGATTGGACGCTCAAGAAAATCAACCTCCCCGACCAAAACATTTGAAGCTTCAGCACCAGGTGGAATTTTCTTCATGAAATTCATGTCCACCTTTAAAGCACAGATAAGCAGAAGATCATTCATTATGGACACTAATGGTTAATAACAAAAGTGTGTAGTAGGAAATCAAATCAAAGAAAACACTTCTTTCCTTTCAGTAAACATGCAAAAATTAAAACAGGTTTTTAAAACTGGAGGAAATAAAACAAACTCTGGTCAGGCCAGTTTAATGTGGTGATCAGTGACAATGGAAACACAGACAAACATAAGTCCTAAAAAAACAACAACAAAAAAAAACTATTCTACGGTAAACCACTGACAATGAACAAAAGAAACAATTGCACAACAAACTGTTACACCAAACCAGCGACACATGAGAATGAGGTGATCTTTCACAATCCACAGGACAGCAGAATGAAGACCAGTCGTGTCTAGAGAAATGTTTTTCCTCCTAGCAAGTGACGTTTGTCTAACCAGGATCAGTATTCATGGGAAGATGTCACCTAACCCCTAGCAAAATAGGACTTCACCTGAAGTTCAGCATCAGTTGCAGAGTCAGAAAAAGCGATCAAATAAACAGCTACTACGAACACCCAAAGAAAACGATCCAAACAGGTGGACGTTTGTTGAAAAACAGATAATAATGTCTTAGTTTAGAGTTTCTGTTTTAGTTTGAAACATACGACCATGAGAATTTGTTCGAAACATTACTACAATGTACTATAAAAACAGTACAACAAACACTTTGAATTTAACTGAACTGATTTACTGATGTTGACGTTTATATATTGGGTGTAAAGGTTGAGTAAATAAATATGTAGCATAAAAATATTACATTCCAAATATTTTGTGCGCAACTTGCGGGACATTTGTTGAAAAAGAGAAAATAAATGTTTTAGATTAGAGCTTCTGTTTTAGCTTAAAACATATGACTCTGAGAATTTGTTCAAAAGAATGAATTACTACAAGAATGAAAAACTTTCAACTGATTTACTGATAATGAAGTTTTTTTGTGTGTATGTAAATAGGTTGAGTAAATAAATATATAGCATAAAACTAGAACATTCCAAATATTGTGTGTATCATAATACAATACTGAGACAACACTTGAAATAAAACAAGCTTCAAATGCATTTAGTCTCATACAATCTAGAAAACCGCATTTATTATCATACGTTTTCTCATATATTTATATAAATATATTACTAAAAAGTATGACAATGACAGTATCGATTCATAAATTAACATTCGAAACAAAACTATGTTCATTGTGTGATTATTAATGCATTAACAAACATTTAAAAAGTAGGTGCTACTACAACATTACATGCAATAAAAAAAACATTTCACTAAACCACTATCTTGAATTCATCCCAAAAAAAACAGTCTGTCTGAAGGTCTCGCTTTAAATGAATGAAAATTCTGTCATCGTTTACTCACCCTTTACCTGCACCAAACCAGTTTTTCTGTTCTGCTGAACACAAAAGAAGGTATTTCTGAAAAACCATTGACTTCCTCAGCATTTGTTTTTCCTAGTATGTAACAGTTACAGGTTTGTGACATTCTTCAATAGATCTCGTTTGGTGTTAAACAGAACAGAAAACTCAAATGATGACAGATTTTTCCAATTTTCAAATCTCTTTAAGGAGCCTGATTAACAGCAGGGAAAATAAGTATTGAACATGTCAACATTTTTCTCAAAAAAACAAATTTTAAAAGGTGCGGTTGACTTGAAATATTCCTTGGATGTTGGTAACAACCTAAGAAATTCAGCTATGCAAAGAAAACAAGTCTAATTAGTTTACAAATTAAGTTATGCAAAATATAATTAAATGACCCAGGGAAAAGTATTGAACACATGAAGAAAAGAAGGTGTAGATAGGTAGTGAAAGCCCAGACAGTAGCTGAAATCTCTCAGTAGTTTTTCAGAAACCGTCTGGCCTTCATCAGTGGAAATTAATATCAGCTGCTTTAGTCCAACATCTACATTAGCAGGATGATGAAGATGAAACCAGGGTGGACATTTCAGCAAGGCAATGATCCAAAACACAGCCAAGGTAACTCTCAAATGCTTTTAGAGAAGGAAAACAAGCTGTAGAATGGCCCAGCCAGTCACCTGACTTGAATCCAATATAAAACACAAAATAAAGCTCAGATTTAATAGGCGAGACCCACAGAACCCTCAAGATTTTTACACTCTGTTGAAGTCTGTGAAAAACCTGAGCAATGCATGTGACTTCATTCTCTATATGAGAGGCGTCTTTAAGCAGCCATCACCAAAAAAGCCTTTTATATAAAGTACGTGAAAATATGTTTGAATAGTTCAGTTATTTCTTCTTGTGTCATTATCATTGTCATTACACATAACAAATTTTTCACATTTTGTTTTGTTTAATTTTAAAGTTTGTATTATTTGGGTTATAACCAAAATCTGGTTCAATTCCATGTCAACAGCTCCTTTAGAAATAATATTCTCAGGGAAAAACATGACGCGTTCAATACTTATATTCCCAGCTGTAGGCTGAAACTAAACAAAATCAAAACAGAATCATGGTTTCTTTTTCACAAGACACTTCCGACATCACTGAACACAACACATGATGCAGTAATCATAACATGGTTAACCACTCGAGAAGACATCACAGAGTCACGAACACAACCTCATGAAGCACTCGATGTCCACACACTGGAGCACATAAAGTTAGAACAGTGCAGAGACTTACAGCAGGCCTTTTGCTGCCCACTCCCAGAGAGCCGCAACTACAGTGAAAAGGGGACTGGCTGTCCTGATACCAACCAGACAGACACGGACAGCAATCAGTGTTTGCTATACAAAGCTCAGAATAAAGAAGTACACCCCCTTAAAAATGAATATATTTGTAATAATTTCCTAGAGCATTTAGTCAACACTTTTTAGTGTATTTAAATAAGACCGTTTCATTAAACAGTTTTATTATTTGACATAGGAGTTTGGTCACTGAATCGTCACTGATGTTTAGGAATAGAAAAATAATGCAATCTAAATTCAAAGATGGTATTGCCTTTTCAACTAAATTTTACATTTTTTATGTTTCTCTTGAAATTTCTTGTTTACTAACATTCAATTTAATATTTTTATCCAACATATTAATTTGGCTGTGCTACACTACCTGACAAAAGTCTTGCAGCCCATCCAAGTTTTAGAAACAACAAATAATAACTTGACTTCTAGTTGATCATTTGGTATCAGAAGTGGCTTATATGAAAGGCAAAGGCCTCTAGATTATGCTCATTTGACCAAAATAAATATGATCATGTCTTGATTTTTAATTATGTAATTAGGACTGTAAGGTCTGACTTTGCTTAGACAAAAGTCTTGTCACTTAACAGAAATAATGTACAGTATTGAATATAAAGTCATGGTGCAGCAGAAGAAGAATTAATATTGTGTAAGACTCCCATGAGCTTGGAGGGCTGCATCCATACATTACTGCAGTGGCTCAAATAACTGAGTTATAAAGTCATCTGTAATGACAAAGAAAGTGTTCTTGCAGGACTCCCAGAGTTCATCAAGATTCTTTGGATTCATCTTCAATGCCTCCTCCTTCATCTTACCCAGACATGCTCAATAATGTTCATGTCTGGTGACTGGGCTGGCCAATCCTGGAGCACCTTGACCGTCTTTGCTTTCTGGAACTTTGATGTGGAGGCTGAAGTATGCGAAGGACACTATCCTGATGAAGAATTTGCCCTCTCCTGTGATTTGTAATGTAATGGGCAGCACAAATGTCTTGATACCTCAGGTTGTTGATGTTGCCATCCACTCAGCAGATCTCTTGCACGCCCCCATACTGAATGTAACCCCAAACCATGATTTTTCCTTCACCAAACTTGACTGACTTCAGTGACAACCTTGGGTCCATGCGGGTTCCAATACAATAGATCTTTTGCAGTATTTGTGATGATTGGGATGGGGTTCAACAGATGATTCATCAGAAAAATCTACCTTCTGTCACTTTTCCAAATGATCAACTAAAAGTCAAGTTATTATTTATTGCTCTTAAAACTTGATCGATGACAAGACTTTTGTCAGGTAGTGTAAAACTATGAAAGCTTTTTTGTTAGATTAGTTTTCATTTTGGTTCTGATACGGACTAATCTAATGTATGTGCACAAATACTGTATATTATTGTTAATCATCCAATAGAAAATATTCATTTAAAAGCAGTATCTGTGAAGGGTGTACTCATTTAGCACTATGTATATATTTGCAATTTTTTTCAGATCAATTTTGTACAAGGCCTTTAGTTATATGCATTTTATATTTTATACTTTACATTTCAGTAAATTTTATCATTAATGTCATTCAAAACAATTTAACAAACAACATGATCAAACGGAATACAGAAATTAAACTTCTGAAAAATACAATGTGAAATTATGTGAAGGTCTCATGATCATCAGCCTCTTATGAGAGACTTATTAGAGACTATGGTAAAAAAAAAAATACATAATTTTTTTTAAATAATAAAAAAAAAATTAAAAATTAAATAATTTTTTGAAAAAAAATATTTAATAAAATAAAATAAAATAAAAAATTGAAATCAAATTAAAATTAAAAAAAAATTTTTTATTATTATTTGGGGTTTTTTTTATGTCAGACTGGGCTGATTTGCGTTTTTATGATTCTGCTGTCTGAATCTAGCTTAATTGAAACCCATGTGCAATGTCTACAACCAACTGAAAGAAACTCACTCTGCTGAAGTCCACTGTGCTGTTTTCCCTGCTGCCACCAGTGCCATTTATCCGGCTTTCACTGGGCTTACTGTTCTCTAGGCTCCCCGGGGCCGACTGGGGCGACGCAAGAAGACCTGTTAGGGTGAGAAAAGAGGAAAAAAATAGTAGAAAAGGAAAGCAGTTAGACATCAGATGGTGATTCGAAGCTCTAATATCCGGAGACGGTTTACTGCACACTCATTGTGTGGACATGCAGAGTAGGTCACATGCTTTCTGGATAACATCACACAACAGTGCTCATGGATACGATGCTGAAAGATTTGTAGATTTTCCATCCCAGAGAATGTGTTGGATGGAAATCAAATCTTTAATTCCAAATGATGAGTTCATCTGGGGTGAGCATTAAGGCTAAATCATTAACTTGAGGCCTGATAAATTGTTCCTGGCTTCTGAGTGAGGATTTTAGCTACAGTAGCTACACACAGAGTAGGGATCATCGAAAATCATCTCTCGATTCCCATAAAGAGACGCTGTAAAACTGTGTTAACATGGGGTGACATTTCGTGGAAACAAACTCTCCTGCTATCTGAGCCTGCCGCCTGACGTCAAAGCTAACTTAAAAATAAAGGGAGCAAAAAAGACCTTCCTTCTATGGTCTTCCCTGTAAACACATGGAACAGACACAACGGTCACTGCAATTGTTTAATATCACTGCCTCGCCATGGACCGATCAGGCGCTCAGAACGAAGGTTTGCAAGCACACGAGTGGCATGCTCTGCCAGCATGAACGCTGCAAAGTACAACATGGAGAAACTCCATGACATCATCTGCTCCCATTTCCACAGGCTCGGTTTACACTTCTGGAATTTAGCGTATACTTAGAGGCCAGTGACCAAAATTGTCACGAGAAGCTTTCTGCTCCTTGGCATGACATCATTCATTAGCATTTGTGAGGTACTACGACACCTTATAATGTGCTTAATTTAAAGCAATTCGGATTATGTAGCACATAAATACATTAATGGATCCTTTTCATATCCCCAACGCTTCATACATACACACAAATACACTTGTACAAACATACACATATATACTTGCATACATAAACACACATACTGTATACACACGCACACACACTCAGACATATACAGTTGAAGTCAGAACTATTAGGCCTCCTGAATATTTGTTTCCAAAATGTCTGTTTAATGAAGAAAATATTTTTTTCCAACACATTTCTAAACATAATAGTTTTAATAACTCATTTCTAATGACCAGTCATGATGACAGCACATAATATTTAACTAGATATTTTCACGATTTTTTTTTTTAATTTCAAGATACTAGCTTGAAGCTTAAAGTACAATTTAAAGGGCTTAACTAGGTTAATTAGGTTAACTATGCAAGTCAGTGTAATTATGCAAATTATTGCGTAACAATGGTTTGTTAAATGCTTAATTTTTTTTTTTATTAAAACTGCTTTTATTCAAGCTGAAATAAGGGACATTCTACCAGAAATGTACATTTTCACTTATAAAAAAATGTGACCGTGCCTGACCTTTAAGCTTGTCGTCCTTGAAAAATCATACAAAACAATCACAGAAATCAATGATAGAACGGATCCTTGATCACTGCCAGCTTCTCCTCCATCAAATGAGGTCATAGCCTTAAAGGTGTATTGCATGCATTATGTTATATTTAATGCAAATGTGACAGGACTGACAGACACATGGGGACAGTTGTAAAATAGTATTTATTTGTAGAAGTTATTTATAATTTCATGTTTTTAATCTTTCCCAGTGATGGGTTGCAGCTGGAAGGGCATCCGCTGCGTAAAACAAATGCTGGATAAGTTGGCGGTTCATTCCACTGTGGCGACCCCGGATTAATAAAGGGACTAAGCCGAAAAGAAAATGAATGAATGAATGAATGTTTTTAATCAATTGATGTGAATGATAACAACTTAAACTTGCTATTTCTGCAGTTTATTTTTCTAAATAACCATTTTTAAGCATAACTATTAAAGCTGTAGGTTCAATTGGGCTGAGGGTAGTAAAAGGGTTTTTACATTTTTAAAGTGTTTTTAATAAAGAAATAAAATCTGGGAAACTCATTTACTGAAATCAACCATCAATTTTAGAAACTTTTGGGATGAAATACTTTATTCACTGCATTTATGCTTTATTTCAAGGGACAGATAATGTACGTTTCTGGTAGAATGTCCTATAAATCAAATAGGACTTTCTCCAAAAGAAAAAAATATTATAGGAAACACTGTAAAAAAAATCCTTGCTCTGTTAAACATAATTTGGGAATTTTTTTTGAAAAGAAATAAAAATTCACAGGAGGGCTAATAATTTTGACTTCAACTGTACAGTATGTATTCACCATCTGTAGACTGTGGATTAAAGGTCAAAATATTGTAAATAATGTTCAGGAGCCAGGTAGGCTTAATTGAAACTCTTAAAAGTGCCTGTTGAGTTTCATTTGGACTCACTAGGGACCATGGGGTCAGTTAAAAATCTTCCTTAATGCTCTACTGAAAAAAGCAACATACATCTTTGATGGTTTGAAAGCGATTAAACTTACAAAAGTTTTGTTGTTCATTTTGTGTGACTTGTAGTGATTTAAAAGCCATTGACTATAGCAAAAGATTTCATAAACATTTACTCTACAATACATCTTAAACCAATAAACACTTTGAAACATCTAACTGATGTCCGAACGTCTGTGCGAGCATTGCACGTTACTGGGGGTTCTACATACTGCGTGTGTATTTTCAAATAAGGTGTGAAGATGAAAGTCTCATAATGATAGTCAAGAACACCTTAACACATCTGACTGACTCATCATGGTGAAACTAGAGAAAAACATAGGGAAACAGTGTGACTCAAGAAGACATTTAAATACTGTTCAGGGTGACAGAGAGAAGAGTGTGATCGAGAAAGTTTTCAAAAAGACAGGAGAGGATGTGACGGGCAGTGTTGGAGGGAATGCATTAAATTATGCGTGTTGCATCAAATCAGACTGATTTGGTCTGAGCTGTGCTGTTAGTGAGATATGTAAGGTTTACTTGAACATAATTTACATTATATATTATCCTTTTATCTTTCCAAAATAAAAGCATACATAGTTGGTCATACCAGCCTGTAATTTAGGCTTCCATCTTAATTCATTATAAATTAGATTTTATACATTTGACATTAAAACTGAATTTACTGCAACTTTTTTCAGTCTTTAGTCTCACATGATATTACAGAAATTATTCTAATATTTTCATTTGATGTTTAAGAAACATTTTTAATAAAATTAGTATTTTATTGTGAATTAGGAATTTAAAGAAAATAAAATTCAGAAGAATAGCATTTATATTTATAAACAAAACTAACATTAGAGCAACACGATGTTGGAAAAATCTAATATTGCAATATATGATTTATTCAGGTACCGAAATGTAATAATCAATGTAAAATAATTTAGTAAATGTAAAATAACACTGTATAGTCTTAATTGTATTAATAATTAAATGTGATTTTTCATCCTTTCATGTGCTTGAATGTTTTAAGCTTACTTGAAAGGCAAACATGGTCACAGGTCTTATAAAAACACATGCAGATGAGAAACTTTGACTCTATTAAACTTTGCAGCTACTCTAATCTATACAAAAAAAGATTTTCTTGCTCGTAGTTTTTGTCTTGTTTGTGGTCCAAATGTTTAAAATTCTTAAATCAAGAAGTATTTACTTTTCAGACAACTAAAAATATTGTTTTGTTTTCAGAACAAGTCAAAATTAAGTTGCTTTTTATAATGAAATTAGCGATATTTGGTTTGAAATAAGGGCATTTTACCCATCCCACTGGCAGATAATTTAGCTTGTTGTCTAATTGTTGTCTAACATCTCTTAATTTTGACTTATTATTTCTGAAAACCAAACAATATTTTTTGCTTGTCTAGAAAATGCAACCTGATTTAAAAATTGTTTAGATATTTTGATTAGAAACAAGATAAAAACTTCTGGTCAACTATAATCCAGACTCAACATTACAGATCCTGCAGTGTGACTACTGTGAATGCGCACATTGCAATATCAATGCTGACATGATATAATATTTTGCAATGGCGGAGTGTGTAGAGGCAGCGGCTTGGAGCTCTTTGTCAAACAGCGAGGTTTTTGTTTTTTTTGTGTATCTAATCTATTTTCTCAAACACTGAGTCGATGGCTACGGTATGAACGAGCCGAACTGCTTAAAATTGGTAATTGTTGTCAGAACTATAGCATCGGAAATTTAAACTCTATCCCATTGGAGATGATGCTCCCTGAGATGCCCAGTGGTATCATTATCATCCCACCTGCAAATCATCGGAGGCAGTGTAAAGAAAGAAAGCAAAAGCGGGGTACGAGAGCCGGTGTGCGAGGTAGGCTACAGGCTAATCCACACAGAACAATGCTTTCGAGCCTCTTTTCTCTTTCTTTTAATGCACTATTACTGCACCTTTTTTCTATATTCCTTGTTGTGCTGATGTCAAAGACCTAACAAATTTCATTTTGTGAAAAATTACAATGACAAAGTTCTAATGTGTAATGTCTAATATTGCGCAGCCCGAATTAAGATTGTTAAATTATTACAGCCTTTAATTTTTTAAGCTCATAGAACAAACTGTACTGACCTAATAATTAACTAATCAAAATCAGAAACCCTATAATGTCCATCTCGAATCAGGACAGGGCGTAATTGACCCTTCGCTAAGCCACACCCGAAAACCGCCACACACCGGTCGTGGCTCAACAAACGTAGCTAGCGCAGGAGGTTTGTCAAGCTTTCGAGCGAGGGAAACATGCCAAAGCATTGTGCATATGGATTGTGCAAATCTGATACCCGGTATCCTAAAAGTTTGGACAGGTGGTGGAATTTTTCCCTTTCCAAAACCTAAAACTCAAAAGGAGAAATGCCAGCGTGGAGCAAAATGTGTGAGGAGCCGTAAAAGCAGCACAATTCAGTCATATTTTCATCAGTTTCAAGCGACGAATGTTTGGAGTACATATCAACAGAACAGACTAGATATATGATCACAAAGTGAGCACTTGCGATCAATATACAGTACTTCACCCGCAGCTGTTTTTCTGTAATTTATATCCCTCTTGTCCATTCTACTATTTATACTTTGATTTGCTTTTCAATTCATTTATTTAATCCACTTAACTGCTAATTAGATAAGAAACTGTATAAAAAGCACACACGGAATCTGCGCGCGCAGAATTCCACAGATTTCGGAAGATTTTTAGCCCATCATTGAATCTATTTATTTTCTTGTGCAAATGTGTGTACATTTATATTTATTCAGATTTTTAATTAATTTAAAAAAAGTAAATAATATTATTGACTAGTAAGAAAATGTTTATATGATTCATTCACAACACAGTTTGTAAAGTAATATGTTCTTAAAGTAGTTATATTATATGAAAGACTTGCTTTTGTTTACCAAATAAGTGGATCCTATTGGATTTGCATTGTTAACATTAAAAAAAAAAATTTGGTATTATTTTTTACTTCATATATACATTTTTTTAGTTCTGATAGTCCCACAATCATTCCGCATAAATTCTGCAGATTTTTAACTAAATTCTCAGCAGAAATAGCAAAAAATGTCCACAGATTCTGTTTGGCCCTAGTTATAGGTAGGCCCGCACGGAATCTGCGCGCAGATTTCCGCAGATTTTTAGCCCATCATTGATAGTTTATTTACTTGTGTAAATGTGTGTAAATTTTTATTTATTTAGTATTTAAATTAATTTCAGTAAAAATATTGACTAATATGAAAATGTTCATATGATTTATTTACAACACAGTTTGTAAGGTACTATGTTCTGTCTTTTAGTAGAGATTTTATATGAGAGACTTGCTTTGTTTACCAAATAAAGTGGATCTAATTGAATTCGCATTGTAAACATTTTTTACTTTAAAGGTTTTAAAGTAAAGGTTTTACTTTTTTACAGAATATTTTTTTTGTTATGATGCTCCTAAAATAATTCACCATAAATCCACAGATTTTTAACAAAGTACTCAGCAGAAATAGCAAAAAATGTCCGCAGATTCCGTCTGGCCCTATTACATTGTTATGGGTAAATGATGCTAAAATTTGCCACAAATCAATCAATTTCCCCTTTCTGGGCCGGTATAAGATTCTGACGATATGATAACCTTGGATAAAAATATCACAGTTTCACGGTTTGACGATATTGTGATTACTGCTCTTGAGAAACATTTAAAATATTTTGGAGCAGTAAACATGTCAGGCTAAATAATTCAAACGAACCATTGACTTCTGCCGTCTTCATTAGAGATGCTGTTGTCCTTAAAAAAAAAAAAAACGTAAATAAAAAAAAAAAAATTCTTACACATACCTTAGGAACGGTATTACAAATTTTTTAAAAATCTTTTGACTTTTCCAAACCGCGGTATACCTTGAAAACAGTTATCGTCCCATGCCTATTTCTGGCTGTTCTTTCTATGAATTAATTTTGTAGAAGCACTGTCCATGTGTATTTTCTCATCGGTTAATAACGCTATATTTCATTGCACAAAAAATAGTCTTTTACGCTTTCTGGCTATAAAAAAAGAGAAATCTCGGTTTAATTTGTTATTATTAGATTATTTTGAAATTTCTCCTATCCTGCTGTGCATGAACTAAGCTGTTGAATTGTCAGTGTATGAGCCCATCAGCCCTTAGGCTTTAGCTTCAGTTTTGATTCAATTATATCAGTTGAGTATTATGTCATGAATATACGCCTGTAATGTATACTGCAGTCTTTTTTTGTCTGGCTTTCTCAGATATCACACCTGTTCGCCAAAAATGACTAATTATATCACTGGGAATGTCTGACAGCGGCGCATACATATTGTAATAGACGTGCCAGGCACGAAAGCTTGACAGGCGTAATCACAGTAACTAAGGAGGGCGGGGCTTAGCGAAAAGTCAATTAGTAACCAATTTCAGCACTCATGCCAAACATAAAGAGTGAGAGGCTGAGCAAATGTATCATGCAGGTGACACGTCATGCTGATGGGCTGGATATTTGCCTGACTGCGGAAGGGGCAAGAGCCTGGTCGGATCATGAACCACCTTCTCATCCTGAATGGCGTAAAAGGGTGCCAGCGGTTCCTCCTCGTCCTCCTCGGGTGGGAACACCACGACCTCTGGAATGTCGTCCCGGTCTCCCCTCGCCACCAGCAGCTCGGGGCCCTGCTGAGAGGGTCCTGGGGAGCGGAGGGATGGCGAAGCGCGGTGGGCGGTGGGGGGCGAGTTTTGAGGGGTGGCGGAGGGGGTGGAGTTGGCGCTGGACAGAAGCTGGTTGAGGATGATGGAGGATCGGGAGTATCGGGACTCTCTGGCGGGACGGGGTGAGCTTGGGGGGGTGGAGGTGGAGGAGGTACGTCTGAGGAGGGACAGACGGGAGGTAGAGAGACCCTCCCCTGATGAGACCAGCGCAGGAGGGCAGAGAAGATGAGAAGTATGAAGAGAGGAAAAGGAAAGGTAAACAGACTGCAGATGGAATAAAACGACACATGAATAAAACAAGAGAGAGGTATGATGAGAATGGGATGAGGGAGAGCTGGGAGTGTTTGTTAAGAGTGATGTGAGGAGGCGAGATGGGAAGAACGGACAGCACAAATCAATTGCTCGATTCAACACCAAAAGACATGACCATCACACACTGATAGACAACATTTAAATAAGTCATGCTGGTGTGTTTTTGTTTGTTAAACCATCAGTGAACATTCAGCAAGGCCTGTTTCACAGAAGCAGCATTCAATCAAAGGCTCTTTTTTTTCAACGAAACACAGGCAAAAATATATTTAATACGCATTTTATCCACATCCGAGTTGTAAAACAGTTGCCAGAGAAATTGGTGGTTCATTCTGCGGTGGCAATCCCTGATAAAGCTGGGAATAAGCTAAAGGAAAGTGAGTAAGTGTATTATTCAACATTGTTTTTAGATGTAAAAGTCATTAGAAATCCACTAGTTGATGGGCAACAAATTAAATAATAATTTGTGTTTAAATACTGCACAGACTGTACCCTGGCCATTAACAGACTCCAGAGATTCTGAAGGAGCATAGACGCTGCAGCCAAAAAATAAAAAAATAAAAATACTGTACCAAGAAACAAAGCTTGCACACTGTTTGCAATGTGCAAAATTTGTTAACAAAATTATATGGGGTTATATGGATCTAACTCTAAAGGGAATCTTCTTCTGACTGCCTTTTCCTCTTACCTATGTCTAGGTCCAGACCATATGCGCGGATATTTATTTGCCATTTCTGTGCAGTTTTGTAATTTTTGTAAAATAAATTAATAAATAAAAAATTTTAAACATTAAGTAAAAACAAAAAATACCTTTTTAACTTTTATTTACGGTTTACAATGCAAATCCAATTCAATCCACTAGTTTGGTAAACAAAGCTAGTCTCATATAATATATCTATAATATTAATTTATGAACTGTATTGTAAATAAATTATATAAACATTTGCACATTTGCCAGTAGTATTACTTAAATGAATATAAAAACTGAATAAATATATAATTTACACACATTTAGTATATAAATAAATAAATAAATAAATAAATATCAACGATGGGGTAAAATGAATACTTATATATAATACTTATTATATACTTATTATATACTTATGTATAATCCATAGCAATGTTGAGCATATCACTGTTTTGTTTACAATGTTAACCAAGGAAATGCTAAATTTCAAAGGTGTATAAAGTTCTACATTCATTGACAATTATTCTGCACTTACAAATCATTAAAACGGACTAAATCTTAATGAATCTTTCAATTTCTGGGGTTTGACCACAGCTCAACAGAGTAATCTCCGTCTGTATGCCAATACACCACCATACAAATACTGGCGACAAGACAATTGAGCAGAAAAGCAAAAAAAAAAAAAAAAA
>CAIGQQ010032566.1:10929234-10939825 GCA_903798035.1 Danio albolineatus
ATATATATATATATATATATAAAACAGAAAATTTGAAGTGTAAGACCAATTTATTTAAAAACATAACCAAAATCAAACATTTAACCCTTAATCATCTTTTTTTTTTAAGTATGCCATAAAATATTTCAGATTCTCATTTAACAGGTTTTCTTGTTTTTCTTACAATAAAACCAAAATCAAGTGGAGTAGTGCAACAGGATTATGTTTGTTTGTTTTTCTCTTGAAAACCATCAACAATGCTGAGTGTGTAAACCATTATTTATAACAGTCATTATTTAAAACAGTAAAAACATGGTCAATCGCTTGGTAGAGAGACAGTCAAAGGGTTAATGGTTATAGTAATAAAAGCAATAATAACTGGTGTAATATTTTAATTTGAAACTACAAAAATAAGAAAGCAGTTATTAAAAATTTATAAATATTTATTTAAAAATTAAATTTAATAAACGCTGCCTTGATGAACAGAATGATTTTCTTAACAAAAAAAAAAAAAACATGAAAAAAAAAGACCATTCTCTTTGACTGGTAGTGTACATATATAAACAAACACACACACACACACACACACAGAGGTATACTGTACATATTGCATTCTCTAGGAAACAAGCCACACTTGACAACAGAGACAAAAGTGTCATGCTGAGAAATCTTATACACAAATATTTGCATTGGTGTATAAGCTGTATTTTATGACTGAATAAAAAATAAATAAAATGTCAAATAAAAATAATATCAAATACCTTAAAAGTATTAAAAATATGCATTTTAGGTCATCTCAATTAAAAAAAAATTGATTGAAAATGATTAGTCATCAAAGCCATATTAAAACTTTAATGTTTAAAATAATTTGTATGAAAATGGCAAATTCGTTGTCAGCTTAGCAGATATATTTATGTAAAATGAAACAGTTATTCTAACCTGTACTTAATTTTTTTTTTATGCCATCATACTACAACTAGTATCTTTTAATGTCATCAAACAATTTTTTGTTCTAAACTTAAGACATTTTTTTTTAATAAAATAAAAATAAAACATCACAAAAATGAATAAAACAGAAAACATTTTAATACACTAAAAAAGTAGGTTTATCTTTGACCCATTGCATAAATATAGCATTCACTATAAACGGCACTATACATGTGATATTATTTATAATACAATCTATTACACTTAAAAAAAAATCTCAAACTCATTTAAAGTGAAACCAAAACTGTTGGAACTGAAAATAAAAATACTCTCCAGTCACTCTCATTGGCACCAAGCCAAATGTGTGCTGGCTTTGCAAGATTTGCATTGTATCACTATTGCAAGGTCACTATGTTCCTCAAAGTACAGTTTGCTTTATACTTTACACCAAGTCTGAACTTCTGACGCCACATGACAGCTTTCCTCAAGAATCAGACCAAACGTATGAAACATTCCCTGTCAACGTTTAGTTACATTGAATGCAGCGAAAATATATTCCATTACAAATGCAAAGACATATGCGTTTTATAATACTATATAAAACTCTTCCTGCAACATCCTTTTACGATACACTCTAAAAAAAAAAGGTGCTAAATAGCACCAAAACTGGTTCTTTGGTCGTAACGAGGGGGGAACCTTTTTTGGTGCTATACAGCACCTTAAAAAAATAGGTGCTATATAGTACTTTTATCAAATGGTGCTATATAGCACCTATATTTTAAGGTGCTCATAATGTTACTTTACCCTTTCCGCAAATAAAACCGGCATAAGAGTTATGAGAATTAGCTATAAGAACAAGTGCTTACCAGTAGTAGTGGTGCTGTATAGCACTTTAAACCCCCCAAAGAACCACTGAAAAACCTTTATGGTGCTTTAAATGTTCTTTACACAGTAAAAGTGCTATATAGCACCCTGACCACCTTAAAGAACCACTGAAAAACCACTGAAGAACCTTTATGGTGCTTTAAAGGTTCTTTACACAGTAAAAGTGCTAAATAGCACCTCAAATATCGCAAAGAACTTCTGAAGAACCACTGAAGAACCTTTTTTTTTTAGAGTGTATTATATGTAGACTGTTGAAGAAAAGTCAAAGAAAACAAACTAGAACAGAGCGTGGTGCAGGGGTTTTGTCGTGAGAAAAACAGAGTGTAGTTTTGCACTGAAGGATCTAAATGCGTGACAAAAGCAGGCCTAGTTTCATTAATTAGATCTTAAGCTGATGTCTAATCCATCTTAATGCTATTACAGTAAGCAGGAGGAAAGTACATGACACTTTTGACAAGGTTCCCTCTTTAACTCATTACAATCATATCAGAACAATATTAAACTCATATGGCAAAGCACCTGAAGTTTCCTTAAATATTTGTCGACCCTGGTTTGAGTTTAGGGCAGCACAATTCTGGCTAAAATGAGAATCACTATTTTTATTATTATTATTATTATTTTTTTGCTTAAAATGAAGATCACGATTTTCTCACGATTCTGTAGATGTAAAATATAGGTAAACATGAACGGCCTATTATTATTGTTATTTACCAAAGATATAGTAAAACAACAATAATAATATTGGGCCTATTTGTGTAGGTCTACTGTTGGTTAAAATGCTCAATTCTCTATAGACTTGGATTGGTGGACTTGAATACTTTAAATTTGTCTTGGTTGTAAATGCACAGGAAAGTGATGGCATCAGAATACAACTATTCATAATTCTAAAGTTGAATTATTGTGTTTAAGACATATGCTTGCAATCAGTCATTGACAACATTATTATTAGGGCTGTGCAATTAATCGCAATCAAAAAAAAGAAAGAAAAAAAGCTAAAAATTCGCGATTTAAGCACATGCAATTTCTAAATCGCAAGGCTGCAATTTTATCTATGAATTTTTTTTATTTTGTTAACGTTCTTGTGCGCATTACTTAATATATTAACCAATCAGAGCTGCCGCAGCACACCAGCAATTACAGCTAAGCTGAGCGGGAGAAAGATGTTAACCAATCAGAGCTTACTCCGCGCACGACGAAGTTGAGCGGGAGAACCGAATAGGTGGTTTTGATTTACGTGACTGGAATTGAGGTTAGTTCATCTATTTTTTTTTCATGTTGTCTGTTTTTAAGACAGTTTATTAGTTTTGTTTATCAAGCAGTTAGTACTAGTGTGTACAGTATGTGTTTAACTAGAGCTGAGGTTAGTTAATCTTCATTAATTTTATGTTGTCTGTTTTAAAAACAATTTTACTACCGTTTTATTTATTAAACTTAATACTATGTTATTTTATTGTGAAATGTTTTGTTATGCACTTCTTGTGCACTGAATACATTTAGAATGTGTGTATGTAGCTTGTTTGAAAAAGCAAAAACAGTTGCCAAAATCGGAAATTAAAATCCCAATATTCGTTCCAAAAAAATTAAAATAAATAATAATAATAATAATAATAACAATAATAATAATAATAATAATAATAAATAAAATAAATAAATAAAATAAATAAAAATAAATAAATAAATAAAAAAAAAAATCGCAATATGATTATTTTGTCTATATTGCACAGCTCTAATTATTAAACATTTTTTCCCACTGGTTAAATCAGACGTTTGTCATTATCAGACTATCTCTTGCATTATATTCAATATTATATAGACTAGAATAGTTATACTGACACTGTTAAACATTTATTTTCATGCACAACACTTTGTGTGTGCAACAGACTGAATGCTATTTACAACTTTATTACCCGTTATTCACAGCCTGTGCTAGTTCTGTTCACAAAAGTAAACATCATTTGCGGGCACGCTGGCTTCCTCTCAGTAGGAAACAAACAGTGCGTGTAATTTCACGTGTAATTTCATGTCCAAGACTACATCATTACATTAAGACCGAAATGCCATTTTTGGGTGAATTATATCTTATAAATACAGTATGTGACACTTTCAACACCATTTGGAGGTGTTCACGCTGCTGAGCAACATATGTAAAACAATGTGAAGACTTGTGCAACTGCCTTTATTCTTTTCCCGAAACTTAAAATATAATTGGCTGAATAGTAGAAATGCTGGATTAAGAACGTCTAGGGCAGGGGCGTCAAACTCCTTGCCGCAGAATTGCTCCGTTAAGTTTCAGACCTGCTCCAATTCATATACCTGTAGATTACGAACCAGCCTGAAGGACTCGGTTAGTTTGATCAGCTGTGTTTAATTACGGTTGGAACTAAAGCTGTGCAGAGCTACGGCCCTCCAGGAACTGAGTTTGACACCCCTGGTCTAGGGGGTCGAATCGATATCGCAATCTTTTTTTCAATTAATCGTGCAGCCCTATCAAGAGTAGCTGCCATTTTTCAGTGGACACAAATGCAAATTATAATACACTTTTTAGATGATCAAGAAATGAAAAATCTGTCATCATTTACTCCCCAATTATTAGTTTAAAATATGTATGAGTATCTTTCTTACTGTATGTTAAACACACAAAAAAAGATATTTTGAAGAATGTTGGAAACCTGTAACCAATGTATTTGCTTTTCCGACTATCAGCTTTCTTCAAAATATCTAAATAACATGAATAGACTCATAAATTGGGGCAGCACAGTGGCTCAGTGGTTAGCTATGTAGCCTCACAGCAAGAAGGTCTAAGGGATAAGGGACTAAGCCGAAGGCAAATACTAACTCAGCAGAAAAAAATTGTGTTAGAGCCATCCAATTTAGGTGAAAATCATCAAAAATGCTGGCAGTGCTTGGCAAATAAAGGAAAGGGAAGGATCTTTTATCATGAATAAAAGTTTGTTTGATCTGAGTAATTGTGCATGTCTAATTTGACTGGATTATGTGAATAACAGCTCATATCTGTCAATCGCTGCTCGCAGCTTTGTTTCCATTCAGCCCAAATTAAACACTCCATTTACTTTGGCTAAAGTCTAGGGTCCGTTTCAATCATCTCTGCAACTCTCGCGCTAGTAAAGCAACCGATTCACAAATAATGAATCCTTTTAATGTGAGAGCCAGATGTACAGTTAAAGTCAGAATTATTAGCTTCTTTTTCAAATATTGATCCCAAACGATGTTTAACAGAGCAAGGAAATTTTCACAGCATTTCCGCTAATATTTTTTCTTCTGGAGAAAGTCTTATTTGTTTTATTTTGACTAGAATAAGCAGTTTTACATGTTTAAAAAAATATTTTAAGGTTAATATTATAAGCCCCCTTAAGCAATATATTTTTTCAATTGTCTACAAAACAAACCACTGTTATACAATGACTAAGTTGCCTGCTTAATCTAGTTAAGCCTTTAAAATGTCACTTTAAGCCTAATACTAATATCTTTGAAAAATATCTAGCAAAATATTATGCAGAGCTCAACAATAAGGACTGCCCGATGGCCCGGGGCCAGCATGATAGATGCCTGGGACAGTAGACAGGATCATTACTAGCCCGGCCTTGTTACTAATGTTTAATTCCCCTGCAACTATTTGTCAACCGGGTGCAAATACAGTCTTAGAATCGACAAACAGTTTGTGCTTTTAAGCCTTTAAATGCTACCTTTTTTTAAATGCCGTAAACACCAAACTACTTTTCAGTTCCTCTTATCTGATTGGATGTTTTGAGCATGTTAGTTTTTCCATAACCTGGTAACAACCAGTCCAGCGAAGAGATGGCAACATCAAATTATGAGGCTAAAAGAAAATGTCTGTTTCTAACGTCTTGAAGCAGATATTTACGTGGGTACAATACAACGAAAAAAATGAATAATTTATATAAATAATTATTTATTATTTAATTAAATAATTTAGAACTTCCATTCTGCTCTTTTTGTTTGCATAACACTTTGAATTTTGCTCGTCATATATTTATTAATATTTTTAAAATGCTAAATTGCTAGATTCACAGATATTATTTTAACACATTATTTAAAATATGTGGCTAAGAAATAGCTAATAACTTTTTTTGGTTGGACCAGTGAAAATTTTGGCAGGGCAAGTAAAAATCTGAATTTTTTGTTCTGATTAGGCCAGTACAAAAAATCCTTAGCGTTGAACCCTGTTATGCATTTAATTATTAAAACTATTGTGTTAAAAAGTGTGTTGAAAAAAAAAAAACTCTGTTAAAAATATATAATTGGGCTAATAATTCTGACTTCAAATGTAGGTCAACTGTAGGTCTCCTCAAACTTTGCATTCTTTTTATGAATGAGTTCTAGACATTTCTCGCCTTCCTCGTCTGTCAGAGCAGCTTTTACCAAACACCCAGCGGCACATTTCAGCCACACACCCAAGCTTCCAGAACACACATGCTAACTCCCGATAGCAGGATCAGATCACCTGGAAGCCCTCAGAGAAGAGTTTAAGACATGCATGAGGTCAAAAACCTCAATGAACTCTAGAAAGAAAGCTAGAGAGTGAAACGAGGCTGAAGGAGACGGATGGTTTTAATCACTGTGCTTTAAAACACACCAAAGCAATGAGTAAAAGAGCCGCAGACATTGACTGTACACCTCCATGTGCTTAAAGAACAGATGGTGTGCTTGAGGGTAAGATGATAAAAGCATGGCATATGATTTTGAGTGGCGAGTAAAAGCGGGGGTTAATGGTTATTATGTGAACTTACTTTCAAGTTCCTCTTTTTCAAAGTTTGTGTGAATGTTAGAGCTGGTTTTCCCCTGGTCAACAACAGCTTCATCATCATTGCCCTGAACAGAGAGAGAGAGAGAGAGAGAGAGAGAGATAAAAATGGATGAATTTATGTCACACCAGAGTAAACAAACAAACCATGGCAACACGAATGGGTGCCATTCCAGTCGCCGCTGCTTTGGTCTGGCTATGATTGAGAATTGTGCAATAGTTTAGAGTTAATACTGTAAGTGGGCTTAAGACTATTGGTTTTGACAATGCAATGTCTTGGCAGAAAACTGAAGGAAACAGGTCACAGAATAAACAACTAGAGTTCATTTTGCGTCAGAGGAACCAAAACACATGGACAATGGTATAACCTTAGCCCACTAGAGAAGAGTAACTAAATGAAGGACATACAGCATAAAAACACATAAAAAGTTCAGTAGTTGTAATAAAATTGGTTTTACAAAAGAGATCAAAACAATCCCCTATCCTAAAATATCCTATATAATCTTTGACATGTACTGCTAAAACAACATGATAAAGAAATTATCATCATCACATTTAGGCCCATTTTATTTCTTTAAATTATGTTGTTGTTGTTGCTGTTGTTGTTTTTTCAAATGAAGTAGTAGCAGAAAAAAAACAATTTACAACAAATTAAACCAACAATAATACTTTCAATTAAATAATGTATGTATTTAACACATATGTTATTTTGAATTATTCACAAAACAATATTTTTCTAGATTTATTATCAAGTGCAGGGTATAGGGCTGTACAAAATATCATTTCAGCATCGATATCGCAACATGTGAATCTGTAATAGTCACATCGCAGGATCAGCGATGTCAAATTGGGATTTTAGCTTCGCAGAAATAGCAAAAAATGCCCGCAGATTCCGTCTGGCCTTACTGCTGAGTATTTTGTTTAAAATCTGCAGATTTATGCGAAATGATTTTAGGAGTATCATAAAAAAAAATAATATATTAAAAAAGTAATGCCTTTTTAACATTTATTTAATGTTTACTATGCAAATCCAATAGGATCCACTTCATTTGGTAAACAAAGCAAGTCTTTCATATAAAATCTCTACTAAAAGACAGAAAATAGTACTTTACAAACTGTGTTGTAAATAAATCATATGAATATTTTCATATTAGTCAATAATATTACTGAAATTAATAAAAAAACTGAATAAATATAAATTTATACACAATTACACAAGTAAATAAACAGAATCAATGAAGGGATAACAATCTGCGGAAATCTCTGCGCGCAGATTCCGTGTGGGCCTACTTATCAGCGTCACAGTGATCAGCACTGGATGTGTTTTTAAGACCAGTGACTATGTACGATTTAAGCGAACTTAAACCAAGAGGTTATATAAACCAAAAATGAATTGTATTTTAAATATTTATACAACGAAGGCAACGCACAATAGGAGTGATATTTTATATACTGCTGAATTTCTGTTCTGCAATACTGTTAGATTAGGGATGCTCATTTCGGTTAATTTACCGAATATTAACCGTTAACTGGTCAGATTAATATTAAAATTCTTATTTAATTTAAGTATATAATAATTGACGTGTCTATTTTGTGTCTGACACATTAAATATTGCATTTTAGAGGACTAATCACAATACAGTGAAACCGTGATATTTTATCCAAGGTTTTCAAACCCTCAGAACAGGCAACACCATTCACAAAATTTCTTCAGAATCTTTAAAAAAAAAAAAAAAAAAAAAAAGTCTTCTGTTAACCTGTGGCCATAATAACACGTCTCTAAAATAAGATGTGCTTTAAGGGCCCTATTATCATCTAAAAGCTGCTATCATGTGGCACCTATCCTGTGTAAAGCCGGAGTGATCAGAAAAGTGCTGGGGACATTTTAAGCCATGTGTTTTTGAAAACAATAATCACTATCTGCTAAGTAAGGGGGACATATCCCCCCCCCAAACGATAATGGTTTCCAGATCTTCACTTTATCGATGCTCCATATAGAGAAACTAGGACACTTCATTATTTATCAGAGTTCAACACAGCGGAATGATCCACCAAATATTCCAGCATACGTTTTACATGGCGGATGCCCTTCCAGCCGTAATCCATTACTGGGAAACACCTGTACACTCTCACATTCATACACACTCATACACTCAGCCAGTTTAGTTCATCCAATTCACCTATAGCGAATGTCTTTGGACTGTGGGGGAAACCAGAGCACCAGGAGGAAACCCACACCAACAAAGGGAGAACATGCAAACTCCACACAGAAATTCTAACTGGCCAAGCCTAGACTCAAACCAGTGTCTGCCTTGCTATGAGGCGACAGTGTTAACCACTAAGCCACCAGGCCACCCTCAGGACACTTCAATAAGGTATAATTTTGTCTAAGACAGGGCTCAGACTAAACTTCTGTAAATGAATGCTGCACGTGTCCACTTCCAGTCTATAATACATCTGAGCATGACATTTTCCAACCACTTCAGTTTAATAGGGTTGAGTCACATTTGGAGGCTTTGTAAACCAATGCTGCCCACAGACTTTAAACAACAACAATGAGCTTAAATTGGGCCCAATTCAAATCAACTTCAGCTATTTATCACGACTAAGCTGTGATCTTTGGGCACAACGATTACAGTTAAAACGCAAACATTTTCCACTTGCAGTCTAGAAAGGGTCCTAAAGCTAAACAACGATGTCCCAAATTTCCCAAGAGATCCCTGCATGTCTGTGAGAACATTTTGGTGGTCACTGTGTAAGGAGCTGGTGCATTGAGGATGGTGATTATGTGACATTTCCAGATGCAAGCAAGGGTATTCTTAAGACTATGCTGGAGTCCCTCTACTGCATATTTGTTTAAGTTCCCTGGACAATAAACCAAATCCCCCAATTCCCAACCAATGCTGCGGCATAAGCAAAGTCTCCAGACAGAACGCTGCATAGATCTGTGAGAAAACAGAGTAACCTCTTCCTTTCCTGTGACACCACTTAAAAATACCAAAAACTATATATAAAGACTAAACAACACATTTCTAAATTGGCTGAACAGCTAGTCTGGAGTCAAGCCACACATGTGTAGCAGCTATAAAGCAATCACGGTCATGGGTTCAATTTACAGCTAGAAAACAAGAATTTTAAATGCAATGATATTGTAGACAGATATGAATTCATCTGCTGCAACTGCATGTTTCTTATTAAATTCATTGCAAAATAAGTAGCACCAGATCTCCTATTCTGCATTGTGATGTAAATCCAAGTAGGGTTCGGTCGATGTTGGTTGTGCACCTTTTTTACCAACCAAGTTTGTCGACGTCATTATAACGACACAAATCACTCTGCCTATTCATACCAGAGTCCTGCGGAAAAAGTGATTGACAGGTGGTAATTTGTGTGTAACTTATCTTTATTTATTTATGATTTGGTTTCACATTAGACATCGTACGATGCCAAATTGGCCGACATCGCCCAACCCTAGAGAACAGTGTTCTTACACCTTTTCCAAAGTCCAATTTAAGTACATTTCAAACACTTTCAGGTGCATTTTCAAACTTTTTCCATCACTTCACTAGTGCAGCAAATGACATATTAAAATCACATTAAATCAGACACAATTTGTTTTAATATTCCATAATATTCCAAAGAAAAAAAATTGTTTGATGTTTACCCCTCCCCATGGTTGCTTGGGTTTCCCCCACAAGTCTAAAGAGATGTGGTAGAGGTGAATTGGGTAGCTAAATTGTTCGCAGTGTATGAGTGTGAATGGGTGTTTATGGATGTTTCCCAGAGATGAGTTGCAGCTGGAAGGGCATCCGCTGCGTAAAACATATGCTGGATAAGTTGGCGGTCCATTCTGCTGTGGCGACCCCAGATTAATAAAGGGACTAAGCCAAAAAAAAAAATGAATGAATGAATGAATGATGTTTGCCCCAAGCCCAGCATTGCATTATTATTATTATTCACTCTTCTAAATGTAATGTATTCACATCTTAAATGTTTCACCTCTCATCTCATATATAT
>CAIGQQ010032566.1:10940428-10955045 GCA_903798035.1 Danio albolineatus
ACAATCACTGCAAATTATAATCAAAACAAACAATAGACACAACCGTGTCCTCTGGGCAGCTGCATGACTGGGATGATGTAACCATGGGCAGATCACATTCACAGCTATTCTTACACTCAAACTATTTCAGGGCACATTTTTCTGAGCTCACACAAAGCAGCAGTGTAAAAATACATTCTGCCATAGCCGACAACTGCGTAATATGTTCACCACTGAAAACTGGCCTGACACTTTTTCAATTTTTTTATAATGCATGTGAAGCTGCTTTGACACAATCACCATTGGAAAAGCGCTATACAAATAAAGATGAATTGAAAAAATTTAATCAACCATCACAATGTAATAGGGCCAAAAGTGATTTGCAATACAATCATATATACTGAATCATTTATGAAATGAGCTTAAAATACATGGAAGTGGAACAGAAAACACACACAGAACTATTTTCAAAGACGTTCACCAAGAGCAAAAGACTGCATTTATACTGTTTGTTGATTGCTTTTTGCCATCTAACAGGGCACGATTTCAGTATTGTCTATACTCAGTAGGGTTGCACAATATTGGAAAATAATTCATTAATTTACATTGATTGGGAGTTTGATGCTGTAGGTGAGTGCATCTGCATAAAATTCCCCTAAAATATGTAAATAAACAAATTAAACACGGATGAAAACAACATAATGATTAAAAAAATAGCATTTTTTTGGGTTTTCAATGGAGTTTAACAGTATTGAGGTACAGAAATTCAACACTTAAAGGTAAAACAACTCTGCATAGAGTCTTTCTTATATAAATAAACACAATCATTCTTTGTTAAAAGTGGCAAACTTTATCATTTATTGTGCACAATTGGTTTAAATTCACTTGAAATCTAGTCACGGGCTTTGAAAAAAACATTGGAATGATAATTAAAAACAATAAACAAATAAAAACTTATACTTCTCATACTATTATTTCAGAGTTAACTGTGAACTGTGGTTGCAGGTTAATTATAATGTCAACCTGACATTGCAGATCTTGCACTGTGACTATTGCAGATTTGCACATTGCGATCAATGCTGAAACGATATATTACAGTCCTAATATTTAGTATGCAGTTTTTATTTATTGGTGTCATTTAATTAAATTCTAAACATTCAAAGCAAAAATAAAATTTTGGCTGAATCTCAATTTCTTTTTTTACATCCCAGTTTGAGACCTAATAACATAACTATTAATCTGTTCGTTAATTTAAGATATTGAAGACTAAGGGTACTTTCACACTTAGTTCAATCGCCTGGACCGTACCAAAGTTCGATTGTCTCCCCTTGCCACCTTCTCAGCAGGTTTGTGTTCACACTGTCTTTTTCCTTCTTAACCCCGGTACGCTTGCGTCATCAAGCCGCTGTTTTGTGTACGTCTGTTGCCAGGTGACAGACACCAAAGCAAAATCGCCAAAAGCGCCAAAATCGAAAGACGTCCGCACTCCGCACATCGCGGTCGTTTCGCTTTTACTGAACCTTTTGGTTTTGGACATACAGAAAGCAACTCGCATCGTGTGTTCAGAACATCACACGACGTCTGCAGAAGCTGTTTTAGAAGAGACAAGCAGACATTATCACTGTTTGTACTGGGTCAGTCCCGCTTGTTGCAAGGTATAGTGATGTACACAGACATACACACACGACTGAACGTTATGAAAACTATAGTGTTGTACAGTTGACGGTTCACTTCCGGCTTTTGGTACGACTACATTCATACTACAAGTGAACCGTACCAGAGTTCACATGAACCATACCCCAGACCACCTCTTTCAGGCAGACTCGGGTACGGTTAACGGGTGCGCACCCGAGTTCAGAGGATGTGTTCACACTAGCTAAATGTACAGTACTTTGACGTCAAATGAACCCGGGTGCGGACCAAAAGTGCTAGTGTGAAAGCACCTTAGTTAACTTAAATTTCATAATACCAAATTCCTAATACAAAAAAAGTTGAGATCTTGTGGAACTTTATAAGAACTTTATAAGAATAAGTTTGATATATTTTCAATTTTATTGATTTAATTAAATCCCCAGAAATTCAAGAGGAAGAATCACTTGAAAAGATGTAATGACTTCATGTCAAATGATCGCATTACTACTTTCTGTATTTTTGATAACTTTCAAATGCTGTCAGAGCCTCAAACTGCAGGAGAGTGCCAATGAATGTCATCCTGCCTTCCACTTTACTAGTTATATCACAAAAAAACATATATATTGTAAAATGAATAACCACTAAGTAACCACTCAATCAAGTGTTTTAATTGCAAGAAAGTAGTCAACAAAAAGCCTGTAAATGATAATTCATGCAGTATTACATTCACCTAAGGCAAGTCATTCAGTTTCCACAGCTCATTAGTTTTACAATTATTGTATCCATTACATTTTATTTAGGCTCAATTCCAATTCTACCCCTTAGTCCTCGTTTTGAATGTTCAAGTGAGGGGGTAGGGATGTACCAATTCTCTTTAGCTTGAAAACATACGGCTAAGGTGAAGGGCTAGATTACACTTGAAACAGAGATTTTCCAGGACCACACTCGAAATCAAGGGGTACGAAAATTTCCCAGACTACACCGGCTACAACGGCAACATGGCTGCATACAAGAGTCAAGAGATGCACAAATTGGTATTTTTTGCCGCACTGTAAAAGAAAAATTTGTATTTTATGGTTTATTTCCGGCAGCTAGGGTGCCGAAAAAAAAAACATAAAATAACGAATATTAAATTACAGAAATTTCCTTACATTTTAAAAACTGGTAAATTTCTGTAGGTTAATATCCATTATTTTACAGTAAATTTTTTTTATTTACTGGCCATTATTTTAGGGTTAATACACTGTAAAATTATGGACTTTTTTCACAGTACATTAAGAATTTTTCACCCTGATCTCACGAGAAAACGTAAGCATTTTACGTTTTACCAGTTTAGTGGCTAATTCGTACAAATTTGTATGAGTTCAGTCGTACAAAAATGTAAGATTTAAAAAAAAGAGGCGTGGCACCCAACCCCAACCCCTAAACCCAACCGTCATTGGGTGATGAGCAAATCGTACTAAATTGTACGAATTAGATCATACGAATTCATACAAATTAGCCACTACATCAAAAGTTACGAACTGCTGTGAGATAGCGTTGGAATTTTTACAACAAACAAGCAAATGTTTTAATACATTCATAATGTCAGGTTTTATGATTTAAATTTTTATTTTTTTTAAACATTAAGTTCAGACTTAAAGTCACTCAAAATTAGCTTTAAAACAGAGTTACATAAAACTGAATTTTTTTCACCCCTAATTCTTGAATTTATTCAAATACAGTATAGGTTTCTTCAGTAAAATTACTGTTCATTATATTATTAGTAGTAGTAGTAGTAGTGGTGGTATTAATAACAACAACAACAACAAGAGCACTCGAATGCCTTAAAAACTGTACTGGAATTAAGTTGCTTCAAAGTTCAGTAGATAGGTGACGTAAGCATGTTCTATTCCAATACATTCACAGAGAGTCCCGTGTTAAAAAAAAAAATACAAGGTGGCCCTGTCCCATCATAGGCATCTGTCCAGCCATTCCCGAATGCCATAGCATCAGATATCACCCAAAGGGCAAAATGCAGTCAAGGGTACAAGATGGATTTAAAATATAAACCACAATGATAGATGAAAGGTTAGGCGTCTTTGAAACCTCAAGAAAAGCTTTGTCCTTATCATCAGAATACCACTAAACTTCACCCCATACTACATTAGAGCAATTCCATGCAAATGTCAACAAATCAAGTTTTTGGTGTAGGCTTGTATTTTACAGTAGGGCTGCACAATATATTGTTTCGTCATTGAGATCGCAATGTGATCATTCGTAATAGTCACATCAGGAGTATACTGTACGCAATGTTGAGTCTGGATTATAGTTTATTATTTCCATGTGTTTTTGAGGCATGAGGATTTTAAAAGCACTCAGACATTAGAAATTGCACCGATTGTAACTTTAATAACTTTTTGTTTAATTATTTATTTAATGAAGACTATGCAGTATTATTTTACATGTGATTAATCAATTTCTGTTGCCAGACTCCTCAGTAAACAGTAAAACACTGACTACGTCGACATGGACATCAGTAATCAAATTATTTGCCTTAAACTGAATAAGACAATAATATGATTACGGTGTTTACATGAGTTTCTTTTTGAATGTTCCTTTCATAATCCAGTTTTACATGTTATAGCACATAATTCAATTAACATGGTTGCGTCACCACGCTATTCATATTTCCTCTGGAGTTTTATGTAATTTCAGGTGTTTAATTTCTAGTTTGTCGATTTTAACTGCAGTTTGGCACTTTCACTTTCATTCAGGAACATTTCATTGCATGACTCGCGAGACAAACGAGATATTGGAAATGAGTATGAACTGCTGGAAGAGTGTAGTTTTAATGGAATTTGATACCGCACGTATCGTACAACTGAGGTATGCAGAAGAGCATCTCTTAACGCACAACACGTCCAACCTTGAGGCGGATGAGCTACAGCAGCAGAAGACCACACCAGGTGCCACTCCTGTCAGCTAAGAAAAGGAAACAGGCTACAGTTCGCACAGGCTCACCAAATAGACAATAGACGATTGGAAAAACATTGCCTGGTCTGATGAGTCTCGATTTCTGCTGCGACATTGGGATGGTAGGGTCAAAATTTGGCATCAACAACATGAAAGCATGGATCCATCCTGCCTTGTATCAACGATTCAGGCTGGTGGTGATGGTGTAATGGTGTGGGGGATATTTAAGTGGCAATTTCACACCTGTCACATCCATGACAAAGCTTTTTTTCTCATAAATGCAAAAATGTAAACTAAAATAAAATGAATCATTTTTGTTCTAGTGAGCCGACTCTTATCCTTTTGATTAGCATTATTTCTTTTGGGTTGTGCAGTTTAATTCAGTATGTTGTATACTGCAAACATGCATTCTCTTTTGGTCACATCCATAACGAATGTTTATTTTCCTCCTTTAAAATACAAAATATGTTTACAGACTGATATTTTCCTGATCCCAGAACTCTATGGTTAGTAGTTTTGAAAATATAAACAGATGTTTCATTATAATGTTTACATATACTTTCTCTGTGAATGAATGCTTTCAGTTTTTACTGCAAATGTCACATCCGTAACGCTGGAATTTCTCATTATCAAAACAAAACTGCTGAGCAAACACTAACAGCAAGCCAAAGTATATTTCATGAGTCATGCAGAATCTATATCATGTGTTTAGCTCAAGAAAAATGTACACATGAGTGAATCCAAAAACATACCGAAGAAACTGTAGCTCCTATGGTGGTCCTCATGTGCGCAACATCTCCCCAGAAGTCCTGCATTGCTCACAGACTCTGGGGAGGGTCTTCAAAACGTTATCACAAAATAAACAACAAAAACTTCAATTACAGTATGCTGTTGCTCAGGTCCACAGATATTGATCCACTATTCTATATAAATCAAAACAACAGGTTCAAATAATAAAAAAAAAGAATGACAAGCTACTGTACGCTCAGGATCTACTGAAAAGGAAGTCTGCAAAGTGAAGCAGCAATCTGTTCAGACAGTATCAGCGTCTGACTATAGGAAGCAGAAGTGAGACAGGATCCTGCAAGACGCTGCCAGTGCACGCTTCTCAAACTGACGTCGGCTGTGTCTCACTCCTGGTTGCAAAGACCTCAACATGAGGAGTTATTTATATCCGAGAGCTGCTTTTAGTTTGTGTGAGAGAGGGTGTGTTGTTGTGAGTGTGCATGTGTTTTTCCACGAGCATGGGTAGTGCTTGGGTTCAAACAGCATTGGAGCTATACATGGACTGAGCATGCCATTGCAATGAGCTGTTAAAAGACACTCAGGGATTAAAACAGAATGCAGTATCACAGGCTACTAGCAAAGGTAATATTATAATCACAATGTAATGGAAATAACTGGGCTATACTTCTCATTTAATATGATTTAAATGCTGAAAACAAAATACGAATAAAGCAGATTTGACAGTGGAATGTCACGGGATCATTCAAGTCAATTCATCTTTATTTCTATACTGCTTTTACAAATGTAGATTGTGTCAAAGCAGCTTACTTATAGAAGTTCTAGTAAAATGAAATGGTGTCAGTCCAGTTTTCAGAGCTAAAGTTCAGTTTAATTTTTACTGCTGAAAGCCCAAACACTGAAGAGCAAATCCATCGATGTGCAGCTCCACAGATCTTGAACCATCTAAGCCAGCGACATTCACCCATAGACAGAAGCCCTGCCCATCAAGCGAATCCGCGTCTTTTCTCAAGTCAATTTGACGAGCGAATGAAGCGGATTTGACGCGCGAATGAAGCGGATTTGTACGCGCGAAAGAAGCGAGTAAACTCAAATGTTTACGCGTCTATTTACGCGCGAATAGCGCGATTTTGCCGCGCGTGCCGCGTCTGGTGTGAATTCGGCATCAAACTACACAGGTACAGAAATAAAATAATCAAAAAATGTACAATAAAAATGTATATTCTTCATTGTAAAAACAATTACGTACAATTATTCTTTGTTAAAAGCTACAAAGCGTTCATTTGTTTTAAAAACACTTTAAATCACAATTAGTTAACTTTCCCTTTTTACTTTATTCATTCACCTTCTTTTTGGCTTAGTCCCTTTATTAATTAGAAGTCGCCACAGCAGAATGAACCGTCTAATTTATGCAGCATATGTTCTACACAGCAGATGGCCTTTCAGCTGCAACCCATCACTGAGAAACACGACAACACTAAATCATACACTATCATTCACACACATACAGTACAGACAATTTAGCTTACCAAATTTATCAATAGCACATGTCTTTGGACTGTGGGGGAAACCGAAACACCTGAAACCCACACCAACACAGGGAGAACATGCAAACTCCACACAGAAATGCCACCTGACTGACCCGAGGCTTGAACCACAACCTTCTTGCTGAGGCAACAGCTCCACCCTATGTCCCACCGTGCCACCCCTTTTTACTTTATGTTAAACTGAAATGACTTCAAAACGATCATGTGTTCCGAACAGTTGGACCTGGTCAACTACAATCCTGACTCCACATTGCAAGTCCTGTGATGTGACTATTACGTATTCACACATTATATATTGTGCAGACCTGATTGAAATAGAAGTTTTTAAATTGCACAAATGTAATTCTAACTGTAAAATGTTGCATAAGTTTCATGTTTTTAACTAAACAAGCTTTTTTGTAAATTTAATTAAATTTAATCATTATAATTTAGAAACATAACATAGAAAAACAATGAAATCTTACAAAAACCAAATCAGAAAACTTGTTTTATTTACAGATCATAATAAAGCATGATCCTTTTGGATTACCAAAGGATTACTTTAAATTTGCTGCATAATCCAACATGTATTAGATATAAGACACGTCCTTAAAAACCCTTATTAAACGTGCAGCAAAAATGTATGACATCAAAGATAAATGAAAAGCGAACAAAAACACACGCAATGCTACCAAGCTATAAGTAAGCAGACTGATACTATGCTCGTGAAGAGAAAAAAAACGCAATACCTGTTGCCCGTGACAACAGAGTAACCTTTATGGGAAGTCGTGCCATTAAGCCAGGGGAAGCTGTTAATGCCTGTAATTAAACCTGAGAAGCTGCAAAATCAGGGGGCTTAAGCAAAGAGTAATAAAATCAATAAAGCCTCATTCAAATATAGGAGGAATCCCTGTTAAGACGGCTTGCCTGTAAGAAAAAAAAACTCTGAATAGTATATGCTGAATAGCATATATAGCATCTACTGTAATTTGACATGTTGAGCATTTGCAAAACATTCACATTTTTGAAATTTTAAAAATAATAAATGCGAGAAAATTTGTTTGGCAAATATAATTGCACGAAAATGTTTTTGGTTGACTAATAATTATCAATGTCAACGCATCATTCCAGAATTGCGTTCAATTGAATTACTGCTACTCTACAAGCATCTTTCACTTATACCGTAGTCAGCAAAACAAAACTGCTAAGCATTTTATGATGACGAATGGAAACAAGTCAAAAAATAAAGATAATATCAACAAGCCCAACAAATTGCTTTCTAATAAAGCCTGGTGATTTTGAAACGTCGGTCAGCTCAATCACACAGATTGCATGCTAGTGTGTATTTGTCAATTAATTGTTATTGATCCATGCAGGGTGCAGCACGGAGGCTCAGTGGTAAGCACTATCGCCTGAGAGGCCCGACTGGGGCAGTTGGCATTTCTGTGTGGAGTTTGCATGTTCTCCCCATGTTGGCATGGGTTTCCTCTGGGTGCTCCGGTTTCACCAACTGTCCAAAGACATGCGATATAAGTGAACAGGGTAAACAAAATTGGCCATAGTGCATGAGGGTTTGTGTGTGTGTGTGTGTGTGACTGTGAAAGTGGATGCTTCCCAGTACTGGGTTGCGGCTGGAAGGGCATCCGCTGTGTAAAACATATGCTGGAAAAGTTGGCAGTTCATTCCGCTGTGGTGACCCCTGATAATTGCGGGACTAAACTGAAGGAAATGAATAAATTATCCATGCAAGGTTTACAAAATATTTAGAGGAGTTTAACTTATTTTATAGTGTAGAGAGGAGACAGGAATGAATGGGGAGAGGAGAGTGGGGAAGGATCCCGAGTCAGGACGCAAACATTTAAGCTCGGGTCAACCATGGCTCATTATTATATGCATATAGTATTACGATGTAATGTCTCGGCTGTGTATTTAAAACATGGTCGTTTCTTTGTTTTCATTCTCCTGCTTCTGCGAGGGACGTTTATCTGTAAACCAATGGCGTTCAGCTGCGTGTCTAGCTCTGCTTTATTGTACCCTTTAGGGCTGCTTGGTACCCTTTGCAAAGGGTTACCAAAAAGTGGTACGGTACCTTTTGACAGTGGAAACGGCCATAGAAGCGTACCGTACTGTACCACTCAGTGAAAACAAGCCCTTAATGTACACTGTTCTAGTATAAAAACCGCTTGTGATTTTACTCATGGTATAAAATGATGCTCGAGTAACGTCACTGTCGTCGTTACGGTAGCCTCGCTGCCTGTGTTTGGAGCTCTGTAGCATAGATTCGCAATTTACATTTTTATCATGAAATACATCCACATTCGCTAAGTATTTGTCTCTCCTACTTAGGGTGAACAAAGCCTTAATACATTTATTCAAACCACCTGGGGATACTAATCCCAAGACCCCCAGAGACTATGCAGCACCACGGATGTGATCCAAGACCTGCGAGGATCCCAAGATTCCATAATCCTGGACCACGCTGTCTCCTGAGCAGCTGTTTGGTGCATGGAGGAGTAGACAGCATGAGACTGATTCCTGTGACCCTCCAAGGACAAACGAGCTTCAAGTTCTCCAGCCTCTGGCGCCTAGACTGCAGCTCTACACAAGACGTCTGACCATAGGAGAAATGGTCGTGCCCAACTGAGCCTGGATTCTCTCGAGGTTTATTAATTCTTCACTTTCGCCAATTGGTGAAGTTTTTCCTCACCGCTGTCGCCACTAGCTTGCATGGTTCGGGACTTGTAGAGCTGCGCATGGATGGATTTGCTCTTGAGTGTTTGGACTCTCAGTAGTGAATAAACCACACTGAACTGAACTCCAACACTGAAAACTGGACTGACACGGTTTCAGTTTACTATAACCTTCTATGTGAAGCTGCTTTGGCACAATCTACATTGTAAAAGCGATATACAAATAAAGGTGAATTGAACTGAATTGAATAAAATAACGAGTGAAGTTTAAGTGGGAAAGCAAGGTGCAAACAGAGAAATGTTTGTGGAAAAATACAGCTTTTAAAAAAAGCTATAGCTTCTTTATTTTTTAAACAGACTTTTTATCAGTCCTACTTTAATTGTATTTTTACAATTGCATTGGCACAATATGATCTGTGGACAGAGCAGATACTAAATTTCATTTAAAAAAAAGAAAAACAGTAAAACTTTACTGACAGCAAGTCGAGAGGCATCATTATACCAGGGTTGCCATGACGACAGAACAGTAATGCTATTGCAAGCAGCAAAAAACAAGTATACTAGACATATAGAAATCTCCTGCCGGAACATTATTTAAGTAGACTTCGCTTTTCCAGTGAGCATGTGCGGTAAATGCATATATGCATACAGGTGCATGGAGCGAAATCAGAGATCGCTGCACTGACAATTTTCAGTGGCCAAAATTTCCATGCATCCCTTAAATTAACATTTCCCCTAGACATATATAATGCACATTAAGACCATTGTGCCAACACTAGAGCCAAGGAATACACTCAGTTAGACAACTGCATTTCCAGTCAACTGCTGTAAACGCATGAGACCGGAAAGACCAGCAATGATTTAACAAAGTAAATGTGTTGACTACTACATGCAGACAGGAGGTCACAATGCTTCATACTACTGTCCCGAACTACCCTAAACCTGCTGAGCTTACGGCTGTGCCCTCGCTGGCTTTATCAACAGCATTGTCTGCTTGGTCCCTGCACCCCTGAGAGCTGCTGATCCTCCAGCCAGAGAACAATGACAAACTTCCTGTCTCATTTTCCATCTGAACCAGTGCTGTAAAGTGACGATGCCACAGACTCAATGAACCATAAAATCTTCCCTCATCGAAACTATTACAGGATCACTGCCCTGAAGACACCTGAGTGATGGACAGCAGTAAAAAAGCCTAAGGTGGAAGATGAAACAGGGTTTTTTGTTACACAAGAGCTGGTCGTTGCAACATTTTCATATAAACAGAGGACTAACTTTGTTTAATGTCATCAGTAAACACAATATATACTTATGCAATAACCCACACCCACTTCCTCATCTGGATTTCAGCCCGACTCAGATTTGCCATTTGAACCTTAAACACATTACATAATATTGACAACATACGTGCGCCAAGATTGACAGCAGTGAGGGAAAACAAAACAGTGATATAATTCAAAGATAGTTATCGTATTATAAAAGTGTTTTATTTGTGTATAGATAAACATGAGTGTAGCAATGGCACACTGTTCATAGTTTATATGAAAATATAATCCCGTATGTTCTGGGTTTCACAATTTGAAAAGATAAACCAAAAGTAACTAGCTTGTACTGTATGCAATCAAGACTATAGAATACACAAGACATATCACTCGTATAGTTTTGAATGAATATGGCAAATGAAGCCCTGTCTACAAGTACAGGAGCCAATCATTGATGGTTATAGACTGATGTTTCTCCGAGGAGAAGCTCGGATCAGACTTGTGCTTTTATGATAGCTATTGTGGTCAACTTGGAATCTGTAAACGAATCTGTAAATGAACCGAGTGCACTTGAAAACAAAAGTTTTTTGGTTTTGTAATCTGTATGAAATAAGGCGAGGTACAGTACGTCCTCAACATCGCATGACAGCAACTACTCAAATGCCCACAAATTAAGACAAAGAGTCGCTGTCATTTCTGGAGGAGATTCACCATTAAGACCAAGTTGTGGATTACTTCAGAAGACGAAGCATTATCCAGAGGTTGATGTGTAACACTGCCATAAATGAGGTTGGTGTCGTGATCTTGTTCCTTTCGAGTGCGCATGCGCATAAGTTTGGGCAACCTGAAAAAAATACTGATTTTGTTTGATTTAAACGTTTAGAAAATAAAGTTATGAGACATTTTAATTGTAATTTCATTAGGGATTCCAAATATGTAATTTAATTGTAGGTTTGGTAAACACTTTTGGAGAATTAGATGTTTCCCCATTCAGACAGATTGCCTGAGCATACTGTCCGAGAGGCATTTCAAAGATAGCCGCCAAGTGAAATGACTTGCCTTAAAGCAGGCATGTCCACACTCGGTCCTGGAGGGCCGGTGTCCTGCAGATTTTAGCTCCAACTTGCCTCAAAACACCTGCAAGGATGTTTCTAGAATGCCTAATAAGAGCTTGATTAGCTAGCCCAGGTGTGTCTGATTGGGGTTGGAACTAAACTTTGCAGGACACCGGCCCTCCAGGATCAAGTTTGGACACCCCTGCCTTAAAGGGACTTTGACGCAAATCCTCCGATCAGTGCAAATCCGCCTATCAGTGCATCAGATGTCTAACCAAAAGTTACAGCAATGTAATATTGGTCGTATTTAAATATCCATAAGAACTGAAAAAGCATCAAGGCTGTTTGTATCAACTAGAAGGACAATTTGTAAAGGGAAGTAAACACTGTCTCAAGTCATTATGGCAACATGAAAATTAGGCTTTTAGGCACTCAAAGAAACACAGAAAGAAAGGGTACAGTCATACACACATATGTAAATATTACCTACACTAAGAGAGAGAATAATCAGTTGTTCCCTATACAAATTCATGTTAAATTGGTACCCATTTTAAGATGTCTACTGCTGACAGACATAACAAGCGATAAAAATGGTTGGGTTCACAATTCAAATTTATGTTAACTAGGTTGACATTTTAAGACGTCTTTAGCTGACAGACATAATAAATGATAAAAAGGGGTGGACATGAATTTACGCTGAAAGCATCTGACTTCTGAAGTTTATGAAACAGGTGTATTCCACTGTCAACTGTTAGTGGTATCAGAACAAAGAGGAAGCAACACAAAGCAGTAGGCCATGTAAAGTGCAGGGTTAGGTCATGCGTATTTGAACTGTGCACAGATGTCACCAACTTTCATCAGAGTCAATAGATACAGACTTCTAAACTTCATGTGGCCTTCAGATTAGCTCAAGCACAGTGTGTAAAGAGCTTTGGGGAATAGGTTTCCATGGCCAAGCAGCTGGATCCAAGTCATCCACGACTAAGTGCAAAGTTAAGCATTGGATGTTGTAAACCACATAATCACTGGGCTTTAGAGTAGTGGAAAGGTGTTCTCTAGTGTGAGGAAACACATTTCTCTTTCAGGCAATCTGAAGGATTAGTCTGGGTTTTTTGGTTGTCAGAAAAAATACTTGAACGACTGCAGTGTAGTTTGATGGAGGGAGGATTATGATATGGGGTTGGACTTGGTCCCTTCCAGTGAAAAGGAACTCTTAATGGTTTAGCATATTAAAAGATTTTAGACAATTTATGCTTGCAACTTTGCAGGAGCAGTTTGTTAATGGCCCCTTGCTGTTCCAACATGACTGCACATCATTGCATAAAGCAAAGTCCATAATGGCATGGATGAGCAATAATTGGTGTGGATGAATTTGACTGGCCTGCACAGAGTCCAGACCTTAACCCAACTGAACATCTTTGGGATGAATTACAGCAGAGACAGGGAGCCAGGCCTTCTCATCCAACATCAATGCCTGACCTCACAATGCACTTCAAGAGGAATGGTAAACAAAATTATAAACACACTCCTTAACCTGGTGCCAGAATAGTGGAAGCTGTTATAGGCTGAGCCAACTCAATATTAAACCCAAAGGATGACAATTAAGAATTGGGATGTCATCAGTTTGAGTAAAAAGTTAAGATTTGTATTATTTTATAAAGGTCAAATAATAATTACCATTTTGAGCAAATAAAGGCAGTTGTAAAAAATAACAAATGTTTGAATTTTTTTGAGATTGATCTGTTATTTCTACAAAAAAAAAAACAAATCTTATAAATAAACTTTTAATTTTTCATCTTAATTCTTAAAAAGAAAACATTGGTGTTTTGTCATTTAAAATGAACATAACCATGTCTGCAGACTGCAAATATATTTGATGTTTCTAATCAACAATTAACTATTTATAGTTATTTGTTTCAGTGAAACTTCTCTCTCTCTCTGAACTACAGACATTTCTTCCAAATATAGAATGAAATGCAGCATAAAATGTCAATAGGTGAAACTGATATACAAGACACCATTTTAGATGTAAGGGGGGCATTCAACCAGAAACATACATTTTCACTTACAAAAAATGTGAAAGGGCCTGACCTTTAAGCTTGTCGTCCTTGAAAAATCATACAACACAATCATAAAAATCATAAAATTTAATGATAGAAGGCATCCTTGATCACTGTCAGCTTCTCCTCCATCAAATGATGTCACTTCCAAAGCCTTAAAGGTGTATTGTACGCATTTTATGTTAAATTTAATGCAAATGTGAGAGGACTGACAAAAACATTTGGGCCATTGTAAATTTATTTGCATTATATATTTGAAGTATTTATTTGTAGAGGCTATTTATAATTTCATGTTTTTAATCAATTGATGTGAACGATAACAACTCAAACTTACTATTTCTGAAGTTTTATTTTCCTAATTGGACTGAGGACAAGAACAATGACAGAGTTTTTACATTTGTAAAGTGTTTTTAATAAAGACAAAAAATCTCAGAACCAACTGAATGACATATTCCTTAACTGAACAGCTCACAGAAATCAACCATCAGTCCATTTAAGAGATTTTTGGGATGAAATACCAATATTCACTGAATTTTAAATTGTCAGAAAACAGTTGACATATTTATTTATTTATTGACATCTTTTGCTATTTCTCTGCTATCTTTACTTTGTTTAATGCTTTCCCAATCACACACACAGAGATAGATAGATAGATAGATAGATAGATAGATAGATAGATAGATAGATAGATAGATAGATAGATAGATAGATAGATAG
>CAIGQQ010032566.1:10963913-10978133 GCA_903798035.1 Danio albolineatus
TGATTCCGTGTGACCACACAACTACAGTATATCCACAATAATAATACTCAATAATAACATGACTACAGTGTCATCTCACAGAAGGATTTCTTTTAAACAATCAACTAAAGTTACAAATCCAGTTTGGAATAAAAATGTTATATATGTGGTATTTTTTTTACATGCAGCATTTACAAGCATTGAGAGGATTCGCAAACAGCTGTCTTTATCACATACTGTATCACTTATCGCAATTATCTGGTTATATCCATTTCAACTTTTTGGTTAGCTTTTGAGTGAACTACAACTCTGAAAAAGGAAGTGCTGAAGGTTTTCTAGAACTGGCTTTACTGACAAAATCGATTAATCGCACAGCCCTAGGATGCCCTGAATGTGAGTAAATCACGGTCTAATTTTCATTTTTGGATGTACAAACCCTTTAATGTTTCATTCCTAACCCACAGCCATCCTTCCAATAATGAATCCATACTGTACCTGTCAACCCTCCCATTTTTCCCGAAATTCTCCAGTATTTTACAATTCTACCCGCTATATTATGCCATAGAGGTCTTTCACTGTATTTCTCCCATTTTTTAATTTTTCTATGAAGGGTGGCAATAAACATTAAAGAGCCAATGTTCCCTAAACGCAACCGGTTGTTCTGATGTATACTATTATTCTATCTTTTGTAAATAATAATATTTCTTTAAAAAAAAAAAAAAACGTATTACTGACCGTTTCAACTGTTTATTTAGAATGAAACAGCTCCAGATGAACATATTTAGTAATTTAGGGATTTTTTGGGGGGGACGGGCAGGAGGGATATCCCTTATTTTTACATTCCAATGTTGACAGGTACGAATGAATGCAGCATACACTGTAAAAAATAACCGTGAATGAGCGTTTTTTCATATTTTGTGATTCATATTTTAATTTTTTCTCATTTATTCATGCTTTTGAGTTGCATTATGAGGCCTTGACCTTTCTTCCAACAACTGTTAACCTTAAAAAGTTGTAAAAAGTGAGTTTTAGGAACATTTTAATAGTTTAAAGTGATATATTGTCTGGGTTAGTGTTGTATATTACGGTACAAAAACCTGGTAAAAAGCTGCCAGTACATTTCCTGTTATTTTACAGAATTATTTCTCTATATATTATTTCTTATACACCACAGAAATGTCAATAAAAGTCACTTTGTTAAATTGTAAATTTGATTTTTCAACATCAAAAGTCGACAGAGCAAAGATCACATCTTACATCCCACAATGCAATTCACAACCATAAATAAACGAAAAACACTTGTGAATCACAAAATACACAAACTGTTCATTAACAGATATTTCTTACAGTCCTCTTTTAATTGTGTTTTCTGTTTCACAGTCTGGACAAGCTGCAGTGAGTTACATACACAGAGGTGTGCCTTACAACAATACTGAGCCTCAAGGCCAACAAAACCCCTTTATACCGCCACCATACTGTGATCAAGGCCCTTCTGCACTTCAACCAAATTACAATCCAAACCTTTCTGCACCTCTATATCCTCCTCTGGCAAACTACATCCCAAATCATGATGCAGTCTCGTCTTCACTTTCGTTTAATTATGATCCACATCTTTCTGAACCTCCACCATATGATTCACATCCTCCAGCATCTACATTGAACTGTGATCCAGGTCCTTCTGCCACTCCACCAAACTATTAAGAAACTAAGAGGGGACTACTATAGTGCTTTATTTAAGCCCACTTTTGTTTGGAAAATGTATAAATTTATGTATCATATGTAAGTGTTACTCTTTTTAAACAGTGTTATACATTTATTAATGTAATTTCAGTATTTGGTGCATTTTTATAATTTTATTTTCAGCTGTTTATGTATATTTTTGTCTGACAACTACACGTTTAAGAAACAATTAAACGTTTTTAAAATTTATGTCAGCATATTGTGTGTATTAAATATGGTGTGATTAATTCAAAACTATTTGTGTTTTATATATATTTTTTAAAATGAATAGGTCCTTTCGACTCAAATTCGAGTGAAATTAAACATTTGATTTTTTTCTTTTTATGAATTACTTTTTTTTTTACTTTTGTACGCTGTAATGCATGACCTGATGTCCATTTTAATATACAGTAGGCTACATTTCGATCTTTAAAGCTTATTTTATATGGCAGAATATAAAATATATGGCAGTGACTTTAGGCTATTTGTTTTTAAATGTACATGTAAAAACACAATTAATCATGTCATCATAATATAACAATAATCCGCAGGTGTGTGCGCAGTATTCACGTTCTCCAGCAGAGGGGGCACAAAGAACAAAAATGAACGATGATTTTGCTTGTACTTCAGCGTTTTTTTACTTATAAAACTCATATATACAATTTCAGAAGAAACATTTTAATTTAATCATGTCCATCAAACAACGTAAAGCAATTTAAAAAGCCGCTTACCTGATTTCAGTGATCGTCCTCCACCGCCACAAACCCTTCTGTTGGAGTAATTAAATTAGTTCAGGGGTGCGACTTTATGGCACCTCCACGAATATGCTCTACTTTTTATCCCATGTTATACTTTTAAAGAAAAAAGGATGCAGTTTTTACTTTGTGAGACTTTTATGTACTTAAGCTATAACTAGCTTGAAACCTAGCAAGGTTTAAAACACTTCAAACGTCATGACCAACCCAAAAATGTAATCAATAGTTTGGTCCCCTGCCATTTCGGTTGTGTGGGTGTTACATTCATTAATGTCCGCAGGTTTGATTCATTAAGCATAGTTTATTAATATGGCTATGGACAAAAACAACAGACATTAAAAAATTATTGGGGTTTGAGTTAAAAATATATATATAATGGTTTTATGTAAAAGTCTGATAACATTAAAATGACGTTTGCACAGATGCTTTCATTTGTTGTAATGGAGTATTTCCACACGGACTTTTAATTTCAGTCAGCAAGCCCGAGGGCTTCCGGTTAATTGTCATTCCATACAAAATTGCCATGTTTAATTTCTTTAAAAAAAACAGCGATCTTCACTGCCTGGATGAGATACGATATAAAGTGGGTATCAGACCAAACAAGAAGCACTGCATTGAATTAAATTTTTCTGTGCATGCCTTTAAAATATGGAAATTAATTTTACCCCAGTATTTTCAATGGAGTTTCTGTGCTAGCCTGCTGACGGCGCCTGCATTTAAACAGCTTTTAGTCTTTTTTTACGCTTTAACAACCAAAATGGATGCTTAAATCTATTTAACGGATTATTTTAATTACATTACAACATCGATGCAGTAAAAGGAACCTTATGAAATTGAAAATAGTCTCATAAAGCTTTCACAGGAAGTTCATCATTAGCTGAAAAACACTAGCTGTGCATATAGTCCATTGAATATCAGGGCTTTTTCCACCAACTGTCTTTTCTGAAAGCTTATGTAATTGGTATTGTGTTGTCTCAAAAAAGAAAATAGATCTAAACATGTATAAAAAAAAATACACCACCATTTCCAAAATTAGAGCTCTTTTAGTCGTAAATCCAGTGAAACAGAATTTTTAAGAGGTCTTTACATTTTTCTGTTGCTGTATAACATTTACTTGTTGTCTATTTAATATTTATTTATATTTTGTACATTTTCAAATAACTTTAGATTGTTTAATGCAAAAGATAAAATGAGTAGTAGGCCTTACAAATTTGCATAAAACTGTAGCCTATAATTACTTGTAACTCGTTTAATTAAGAGGTGCCATTTACAGCTAGTTTGGTCAATTATTTAAGTATAAAAATTGTTTATCTGTCCCATAAACGTTGCTTTTAAGCTCAAGTCTTTTCCCTAAGTGGCACAGACAGTAGACATTTCATATTTGGCTGATGTTCGATGTCTGTTTAGTGCTTTGCTTTGTATGAGGATGTTTCACAGCTGGGAATATATGTTTGTCTACATGTGTGTGTCAGACTGACAAGCAGTGTTTTTACAGGACAAGTGCTCTCAGGCGCCGCTGACACTGCTGTGTGTCCAGCAAACAGAGAAGAGATGAGCCTGCCACTGGTTCTGAGATTGGATGAGAAGAGCAATTCCTCCGGGAAGAAGGTCACTCTAGCCGTTTATGGAGCATGCTCAGCGTCTGCAATGATCTGCTGCTGGATTCCACTGGATGCTGGTGAAGCAGCAGCTTACACACATCTGTCTCCACACTTTATGAGCATTCATTCATTTTCACCAAATCTAAAAACTGCAGGCAGTGGTTTTTATATTTATGTAGAAAATAATAATTTTCGTAAAATATTTTAATTCTTTTTATTTTTATACGTAAAGATATTTGCGTATTGCTGTACATTCTGTGTGTATAAAGCAATATGTAGGCGTTTAAGGTGCACAACTAACACTCTGTGTTGGACTTTAGACCTGCTTTTAGTTGGTCAATTGCGCAGTCTATTTTAGTTCCTCAAAATAGCACCGCGCCACCAATGCACTTTAACACACCTCCTTTCTAGACCGGAATACCCATGAGTCCACAAAGTGGCACAAATGGATTTACTATTTAAACAAGGTGGTGCAAAACGGGAAAATTGTGGTTGCGTTGGTCTGAAAACAGCAACAAATTGCACCAAACGCGTCTTGCACCTTATTGCGCCAGGTGTATGATAGGGCTCTAGGTTTGGATAGATCTATTTTTAAATTCACATAGAAACAGTGCTGTATTTTTAAAAAGAAGAACAATTTCATGACAGATATACTGTAGCTTACGAAACTTCACATTCATTTCTATGGTATTCTCAAAATAGACGGTCACAAAACTTCACGCAATAAGACTGCAATGTGACTGGCTATGAAATAACATGTTCCAAGTTACTCTATTATGCTTTCTTCAGTAGAGTCAAAGACCCTTGTATCTCCCAATAATAATACAATCTCTGTTTTCTACCGTAGTGGCTAATAACAAGGATCCAGGCACGTGGGGGGGAGGCGGCTTTGGGTGCCCTGCCCTTTTTTCTCCTGGAGAGAAAGTGCCCTTTTTCCTGGGGATAATAATTATTTTTTAAATACTAATAATAATGTAATATATGTTTATAAATTAATGTGTGTTCTATTTAAGGACTGTTAAGCAATAAAAAAAAAAACTAAATTTTAAAGTGTATCTTGTTTTTGGTCTACCCGCTTCAAGCGAGCCTCGAACCGATGATTTGGAAAGTGAAACCACTTGTGAGGCGAACGCCCTAAAGAGGACGCTATTTGCATTGTTGCTCTGCCCTCAAAAGTAAGGGGTTAGTGGAGTAACGTCTCTCAACGCCTGCATCCGCAATACACATGGACTGCATCTGGGCCATACCTGTAGCTTACAGTCTGGCCCATACACACACTGCAGAAGGAGTGTGCATAAAACAGGTGTTACTAGCTGACCTCCGTAACAGCAGCACACTATGATCGACAGAACCGCCGATGTACATTCATCCGTCATTCATCTATAGCAGTGGTTCTCAAACTGTGGTACACAAGCTTCCTTCTAGTGGTACACAGAGGAATCTCTGAATAATTAAAGTAAAAAAAATTAACACACTTTTAACCCTTTGACGTGTACGATAACATCGATGTGATCAGTAAATTGATTTTAATAGGCTAAACCTTTTATTTAAGTGGCTGACAATAATAAATATTCTTAATTAGAAGAATTAAACTGCCTCATTTTTTAACTGTGCAGTGCTGAAGCTGCTTAATTAGGCTTACTATGTTACTGTACTTCAATACCGATTATTATGGTGGTATTTGGAGAGACGATTTTTTTCTGAGGTGGTACTTGGAGAAAAAAGCTTGAGAACCACTGATGTATAGTGTATGAAGGTGAGTAACGGTTAACAAAAGACTACCTGAGGCTCAAATTCAACGTCAGCTATTTATCCAAAATTTCAAAAGAAAATAGGCTATTTTTGTCTAATATCCTCCATGTAATAAGTTAGCTAAAGTTTAGCCCGGGCAATATCAGGCTATTAGCTGAGGCTAATGTAATGAAGAAATGACAGCTGGATAGTGAACACATTCTCCTCTCGTTTTTGCAGTGATTTATTCAGAAAAAATTATGTTAATTAAAGCTATAAAAACATGTACATATAGGCTAGCTATGGAAGTCAGGGACTATCAGTGTGTCCTACATTCTTCACAATATTGTATTATTTTGTTCAACAGAAAAAAAACTCAAACAAAAATAATAGATGGAAAAGGGATAGTTCGGCCAGAAATGAACATTTACTCCCCCTTAAGTGGTTCCACATCTTTGTTTCTTTATTTTGTTGAACACTAAAGAATTAAAGATTAAAGAACATATTTCAAAGAGAGCTATAAACCTGAAATCATTGGCTTCCAGAGCAGGAAAAACAAATGCCACGACAGTCAATGGTTATAGGTTTCCTGCTTTCTTCAAAATATTATTTTGGTCAACAGAAGAAAAAAGTCAAATAGGTTTGGAACAAGTACAAGATGACTAAATGATGACAGAATTTTCAGTTTTGAATGAACTGTCATTTTAAGGGTGCATGGTGAATTTAGGGTGAAATGTCCTTTAATATATTTTATTTATTAAAGTACAATTATTATTGTTATTTAATAAAAAGTGCCCTTTTTTCCATTTGAGCCCCTGCCACTTAAAAGGTCTTTGCACGTCCCTGCAAGGATCTACCATTTAAAAGAACCCAGTTTCTTGTTTGTTCATGTGACCAAAAGAAAACCTATTTAAATTAACCTGAAAGCTACCATTTGAGAAGCACCAGATACGACAAATGGTTGATTCAGCCATGTGTCTAAAGCAAACTGAAGCTCACAAACAATACAATCACATGCTTCTGTAATAGTCAAAGAAGTTCCACCACAAAGTGTTTTTTTATACTTTTAAATAATTTAATACTTGTTAAAATTATTTGGTTTACTACATTTGACCTGCGTATCACACTAAACATACAAAATAACAAGAAATAGTTAATCCATAATCCATTAAATGATGCGTTGTTGGTGTAACTGTGACCCTTCTATGTGAAATGAGAGCAGAACACTGGGCTACGGCTCAAACTACCCAACGACAGTGTAGCACAGACAGAGGTCATCGTGTACAGCACCTAAAACACCCTTTACACTATTAACACCTTTTCAGGTACACTTGAACACAATTTCAACTCATTTAAACTGATGTGTTTGTACAGCAGGTCAGAAATATATATTTAGATACAAACTAATCAAACTCTGACTGGCGTGTGTGAACTGTAAAGAGGAGAATCGCTTAAATCAATGAACACACAGCAAAGTGCCAAGATTCTCCTGATCACATGAGGATTACAAAGAGCCAGGTAATCAGAGATCTGGGATTCAGTCCGTAGGTTGAGCTTTATCGCGTTTTCTGGAAGATTTGCTGTAGCCGTTGAGCTCCGGATGTTCATACATTATTTCCTACAAACACCCTGTGACACAGAAGCTACCGTCAAAGTGAAACTGCACCAACGATTCGGTATTAAACGTTAAAATTCATTTCGATAAAAATAAAAAACGACAAGAATAAAACCCTACAGGCATAAAAAAATATTCCTCTTTTAGTTTTCATGATACATTTCAAGTACACTAAGTTGAATTCACATCAAGTTTAGAACATCTCGAAGCAGAAGCACTAAATTCACTCACATCATCATAAGCTTGAGTTGAACTATGTGTTTGACACGGACAGCTCTTTAGGGTGATTCATTCTCATGTATTTTGTGCAGAGATTCCTCTTCTGTATGTAAACTGAGCTCCCAGCTCATCTTGAACTAATTTAGCGCAGCATGTTAGCACAGACGCACGTCCGAGTGATTGTTCACATTCACAATAATAATAATATGAAATCAGTGCTGAGGCAGCACCGAATATTGCACGTTCAAACGTCTGAGACACAATAGTACTCTGTACAGTATGTACACAATATCTGTGCTCTGTGTCTGTGTCTGTGCGAGGGGTTTCTCTCTGCCACCCCCCGCAGAGTCGGGTCAGGGTGTGTTGATATGTGTGGTTTTGGATGGGGGTTTGTAGAGTTTCTTTGGGATTTTGAGTTTTAAGAATTGCACTTCACTGATTTTATATCACTTACAAGAGTTTAAGAAAGATATGCAACCCATCCAAAAGCCCTGAAACATGCATTATGCTTAACTGGTACAATCGGGGTTTGTAGTTATATAGTTTTTAAAATAGTTTTATTTTAATCAATTGCTGTAAAAATACTTATTTTTTTAAGTTTAAACATTTGTTTGCACTTCCGTTATGCAATCAAATTTTCTTCATCTACCACCGTTTGTTACAGTAATATTCAGCAATCGGCAAACTTCAGTGCCCTCTAGGGCAGTGTTTCTCAACTGGTGGGTCGCGACCCACTTTTGGGAACATTTTTAGTGGGTCGCGGAGTGCGTGATCAAAAAAAATATATAATAATTTTGCTTATACCTTTTATTTTGAAATCCACGCGCGACAACAGTTCAGTTTAGTTCGGTAACTGAAAATTTCTCTACCCTAACCGCTGTTTACAGTATTTATCGTTTTTCCATTGTAATATTTCTATAATTTGATACATTTTGTTAAATGACAGCAATAAAATATTGTTTATTTATAAGTCTTTGTGATTTTCTTATGATTTATCTGTTACTGTGTATGTTAACAAACAAATTAATTATAATTTCTAAAGTTATAGTTCCTAAAAAATTGGGTCGCGGCTTGATGACCATGTAAAAATGTGGGTCCCATGGCCAAACCAGTTGAGAACCACTGCTCTAGGGTACATCCTATGGAAAAATCAGAAAGCTTGCCAATTAAGAGTTCTTGAAAGGACAAACAAACGAAACTGAATATCATATTAAAAAAAGTCTTAAGTGTGTCGTTTTTTTAAAGTGAACAATCGACTTCGATTATCTTACCTTTATACTGAAATTCAAATGTATTGTAAAGGCTGAATAATGGCTGAATACTTTAGTGATTGATTTTGGAACTACACTTCTTAATGGACAATGGGCATTTTATAAGGAACATTAAAATTAATTATTCCACAGGATCACCACAGAGCCACACTCAATAATAACAATTTCCAAAATGAAGGGTACACACTCACTAGGGCAGTACCACCTTTGTTTTTCCCTTTAAAAATCTCAATAGAGAGTAAATAAGGCCTTGAGGCTTGGAGGGGCCCACAGTGTCTGGGGTAAGAGGTGGAGGGGGGTGCAATTTGTACTTAGGGGAGTCCCCCTCCCGAATACCCAGAGCAGAAACCTGTGCAGCATAGGACCCAGAACACCAAGCCATTCCCCATTGCTTAAGGGTACATCAATGTGCTAATATACACATTTTAAGGAATACAAAGTCTATTCAATTCAATTCAGGATACTGCCCCAGTGACAAGCTGTCGTATCCCTAAAGATCAAATTTTTGCACATTCTTTTCTGACAGTGCACAACAGTAAGGAAGCTGAGAGCCATAACAGCGCTAATATATAGAGAAACCTAGAGGTCTCGTCTAAGTTTTGCAGCAAATTCAAACACCAACAGCACTTCCACTTACACAAATGGGTCCATCTTCATACATTCTCAATCTTTCATGATCAAGGAATAATCCCAAATAAGAATGGTCTTCATTAAAAACGTGGAACACTGTGATCCTTTATATGATATTGAGTGACATGACAAATTTTCTCTTCTCAGATTTTGAAGAAGTTTTATATCGGCAAGGCTGATTTGATGTGTGTATTATGTTCTTATGGAGCTGAACAAGAGCATTTGTGTGTCTCAAAAAAAGATGTAGATGATCCTGGACGATCACTGACTCTCTCTCTCTCTCTCCATCTTTTTCTCTTCTGCTCTCAATCGCCATTCATCTCCATCACCTTTTCTGTAAGTATTTCCCGGAAGGTCGATAGCTGTTTCATCTGCTCCGTCTGCATTGAGTGTCTCCTCATGAGTTTCTTCTTCATCTTGAAGTCTGGCCCACGTTTTGGGGACGAAGGTGCGACCGGCAGCAGGATCTTGCTCCCTGAGTGAACGGGAGAAGTGGGCTTTCCATTGGCACGGATATCAGGAATGGGTCGCTGGGGATTGACGTTGAGGGGTGGAAGGAACCCAGGTCGAGTGTGGGAGATGTGATCTAAGAGGAGAGTCCCTGATCCCCGCCTTTCCAGCAGTCCTGTGGGACGCCTCCTCATTGTGATAGGAGATACTGAGTTGGGAATGCTCTCCAGAGACTCTCGAGAGGAGCTGGTGAGCAATGACAAAGGAGAGGCGTTGTACTTGCGGCGCTCAACCGAGACACGTCCAGAATCTGGAGATCCAGGGATAGATGCAGGACATAGGTGAGTGTCTGATTCGTAGTGCTCCATGCGGGTGAGTTTAGGGTGTGGTAAGCCTCGGATTCCCGCTGATGCCTGAGCCACGTTGTCTTGAGTCTCAGGAGCCGTGTTTCTACGATACAACGATTGGTGCTGATTAACTTTATCTGCCCAGGAAGAGCCACAAAGTGCAGCACAGTCTTCTGAACACGACCGGTCCATCAGCTTTGGAGAAGATGGGTCATGGGTCTCTATACTGTGCCTACGTGAGAGGAGAGGTCTGCCTGGACCAGAAACTGTCATCCCATTCATCTCCGAGACCAGCTTGTCCTCCTCTGCTAAATCGCCCTCTATCCTCTCAGCTCGCTCAGCAAGTACGGAAGGAGCAACCAGACCCCAAGGCTCAGAGTTCAGTCTTTTCAGAAGCTTGCGGGGCGGTGGTCTCCGCTCCCCTTGTGGTCTGCTGGATGGTAGTGGAAGTGCTGAAGTCATGGCAAAGCTGAAAATACCTTCCTCCTCTTCACCGGGGCCAGATCCAGTTGTATGGATCTCCACGTCTGATGGAGACATGCAAGCAGGGGAGAGCTTGTCCACTATACCAGGAGATGGAGGGGAGTTCAGATACTGTTTGGTCTTTTTAGTGCCAGAGGGAGATGTATCGGTGGTAATGATGATTACCTCTTTGCCTTTGGCTTTGCAGGCATCCAGTAGGACCTGGAGAGTGTCCCGATCACCCTTATTGATGGCATGTACAAGTGCAGAAGCCCCAGAGTAGTCTCTCAAGCTGGGATCAGCACCGTTTTCCAGCAGCAGAGACACCACCTCTTTGCCTGCCAGTTCTGCACATGCATGCATCAAAGCAGTCCGACCTGTTTTATCAGGAATATTTGGGTCTGCTCCCTTCTCCAGCAGGTAGCGCACCATTCTCTGCCGGGTTTGTGAATCATCGTACCCTGCTAAACAGGCCGCTATGATGGGCGTCTCCCCTCGCTCATTCCCTTCATTGATATAAGCTCCACCCTCAAGAAGAAGGCGGGCGAGGCGGAGTTTGCCATGAAAGACTGCTTTCAGAAGGGCATTGCCCTCTGTGTGCAAGGCCCCTCCATCACCCATGATGTTTTGCACTGGAATCCCAGAATTCCCCACCTCTCTCCTCCAGCTCTAACACTGTTGGTACATCCCGCCTTGAATTTCGGTCAACCTGAAACATAAACAAATAAAATATTTTTATATTACTAACTGTGCTTTCACATCACCACCAGCAAGACCACCAGAATTCGATCTGGCCGCCCTGCCGTTGACAATCAAATGTTCAAATGTTTACATGTTTTCTAACTAAATAAACCAATTAAAAGCTGTTCGTGTAGTGAGGCTTTTTCATCCAAGTTTAATTTCAACTTACTGTTTATAGAAGACGTTTAATAGCCTCGTTCTTCAAATCAACACTAATTTGTTTGCATCCTATATTATAAACTGGGAAACCCGCATAGAAATATCCAACCTCTGCTTTCATTTTGCTTTGAAACTCATATAGTCGAAACTAAAGCTTATTGGACTGCATTGTCTGGAATCCAATTCAATTCATGTTTACTCCCATAGCACTTTTACGATGTAGATTATGTCAAAGCAGCTTAACATAGAAGTTCTAGTAAATTGAAACTGCGTCAGTCCAGTTTTCAGAGTTCATTGAGGAATTCTCTCAAGTGGTGGACTAGTACATTCTGGTAAGTTGATGCCGAACAGCGTCATATCACATGAACATAAGCTCTTAGCTCACACAGTACTAATTTAACTGCTCCGCAAAATAATGTATATGTGTGAAAATATTCCAAGAAAAGTATTGTACAAGGGCGACATGGACACGCCTAACAGCAAGAAGGTCGCTGGTTCGAGCCTCAGCTGGGTCAGTTGGCATTTCTGTGTGAAGTTTGCATGTTCTCCGTGTGGTTGCGTGGGTTTGCTCCGGTTTACCAGGTGAATTGGCTACACTAAATTATCCGGAGTGTGAATGAGTGTGTATGGATGTTTCCCAGAGATGGGTTGCGGCTGGAAGGGCATCCGCTGCGTAAAAAATATGCTGGATAAGTTGGCGGATCATTCCGCTGTGGCGACCCCGGATTAATAAAGGGACTAAGCCGACAAGAAAATGAATGAATTTATATTGTCCTTGCATTGAGATTTATAGGGTTTCTGTCAAGTAATTAAATTACTCAGAGTATTCTAAATTACTTTTCAGAGTAATCTAAATACAGTAATCTAAGAAATCTAAGTGAAGTTTCATAAACTAATTTTGAGCAGAGCATGTGATATGATTAAGCACGCCTGGCTGCTCATCTGTAATCAGTGATAATCCAATCAGAGCGATCCAAGTTTACTATAAATGGATCATTTTTTCCCTACTGCTCTATCTTCGTTTTGGAAGAATCCCCCCTTCCACCCCATCTCCTCCTTTTCCTCCCTTTCGAGACCTATCTGATCTCGGATCCCCTTATGTGCTTATTGACTGGGCGGGAGCCTTGCGCTCAAGTATCTCCGAGCTCAGGGTTCTCTCCCGGGACAGCATGCCAAACCTGTTATAAACGCTAAGCATATCTAAGTGTGAACTCTTGAATTACAATTTTAATGATGTAATTTGTAATTACTAATGAATTATTTAACAAACCCAACACTTTTTATCAGTTAGTCATGTACCCACTGCATTAACTACAGTTGAGCCAAACCATACTGTATAGCACTGACGTCTTACTTTGTTGCGTTCTGAACACTGTGTCCTGTACGCTGACACTCTGTGCAGCCCTGTACTCTTTAACACACTCTCCTCTTCATCTTCTCTGTAATGAAGGCAGGAGAGAAGATGATAATGGCAGTCCAGTAGAGAAAAGAAAATTGAATTCCTGAGTAGTGCAAAGAGCATCCAGACATGTGACAAGTCAGTCAGCTCGGCACACGAAAGAAATGATTTATGATGTGTGTATACATCGTACACAAAGCAGATACCAGAAATACACTAACACAAAAATAATGCTGTTTGAAATCGCTTCACTGTTATCTGACATTTAGAAACTGCAAAGTAAAGCAAATAAACTATGTTTTACAGAATGACTGAATGTTTTGGAGCTGAATAATCTGTGTGGGCCGGCATTAGCGTGAAAGATGATTATAATAACCATTACACCAATACAAATCCTAGCCTAAAATATCCTGTGCTTTGGGGTGCACGTTCAAAGCATCAATCAGAAACCTTCCCATTGTGCAGCGTATGAGCTTCATCATATGTATGAACGTGGGCCAGCAGATCATTACAGTAACTGGAGACAGGGTGGAACAGAAGGGCATCCGGTCTAACAATAGCACCATTAACATGCCGCAACCCTCAAAAATCAACTCAGACTTATTTGAAATTCAATGAGCCCAATGTTAGATGCCATATTGATACAGGCACTGTGAGGATGAAGCCCCGCCTCTTTTCAAACCCAAACCGATCAATAAGAAACTGATCTACACAAACAGAGAGAAGAGGAGGATCACATTGGTTTAACTCTAATTTTGCCGTTGATCATGTATGGTCACGGGGGGTTGTCAGGCTGGCATTACATGAGGTCAATGTGGGAATTTGCAAAGGTGTATCTGTTTAACAGGATTTACTTGCTGTTTGTTTTTGCATTGCTTTTTATACCATAATCTGTTGAACACAATGAGAGTCCTACTTCTCCCATATATAATTAGTTTGATTTATTTCCAGTGACCTTCCTGTCGCTGCTGTTTTGCATGAAGATCCTGAACTCTGGGGATATAAAGCTGGAACAAGCAAAGATGGATTGAGACTAAAAACAGCCCAGCACCTCTTCTGGCTCAAGACAACATAAAATGGATAATAATTCACTACAAATTAGAGTATGTACACCACCGTTTAAATGTTTAGACTTTACACTT
>CAIGQQ010032566.1:11014935-11045322 GCA_903798035.1 Danio albolineatus
ATATATATATATATATATATATATATATATATATATATATACATACATATACATATATATATATATATACACACACACACACACAGACACACACATAGACACTCAGACTCACTCACAGACCCACACTCACATACATACACACAGACACACTCTCATTTATACACAGTTGCATGCATTTTCACACGCACACACACACACTCATATATACAGTCTCACAGACATGCATTATCTCACAAACACACACATATATATGCACAAACATGCACTCACAAACACACACATACAGACCCAGTTTTTTACACACACTTAATCTCAGCTCACACATGCATTCTCTCACACACACAAACATACATGCATACACTTATATACAGAGACACACAGACTCACTCACACGCACACACGCACACCCTCAAATATATAGACACACACACACACACACTGTGTGTACAGTACATACACACAGACCCACACTCTTATACACACACTTAATCTCATATACACACTCGGTCTCACACACATGCAATATCAAACACTCACACAGACCCTCACTCTTATACACACACACATACATACATACACAGAGACACACAAACAGACTCATTCACACAGACCCACACTCTTATACACACACACACTTATACTGTGTGTGTGTGTGTGTGTGTGTGTGTGTGTGTGTGTGTGTGTGTGTATATATATATATATATATATATATATATATATATATATATGATTTCACACTCACTCACATACATACATACAGTTCCACACACTTAACCTCATTTATACACACACATACATACAGACACATAAACAGACTCATTCACACAGACCCACACTCTTATACACACACACACACTTATACTGTATGTATATATATATATATATATATATATATATATATATATATATATATATACACAAACATGCATTCACACACACACTCACATACATACACACAGTTCCACACACTTAACCTCATTTATACACACACATACATACAGACACACAAACAGACTCACTCACACAGACCCCCACTCTTACACACACACTTTATCTCACTCACACACACTTAACCTCATTTATACACACACACATACAGACACACAAACAGACTTACTCACACAGACCCACACTCTTATACACACACTCACAGACACTCACACATACTCCAATATATATATTAGAGACGCTCACAGTCTCACACACAAACACACACACAGACCCACACTCTTACACACACACTCACAGACACAACACACAAGTATGCACTCTCTCTCTCACACACACACACACACACACACACACCTCTCCATCTCCAAGAGAAAGGTCTTGAAGAGCGTCTGTCACTAAGGAAAGAGAGACTGCTTTATTTATAGGCTCCTCTGTGGCTTTTGTCAGAGGAGTTGTGATCAATGAAGCTGATGTCACTTCCACGCTCACACACACACACTTTGCTTCTATACACTTACAGAAAGCCAAGCTGTTCCCAAACGAGCCAAACAAGCCCGAGTGGAAAAAGAGGAGATCATACGCAAACTGGAGGTGCACAAAGACCCACGGCACGCACACACACAAACACACACATACACAGCCGACATGTATTAGGATGTGCTCAGACTGTGTGTGGCTTTTCTGTGCAGACCCTGGAGCAGAAAGAGGAAGAGAGGAGTTCAGATGAAGAGGAGGGAGAGAAGAAGAAGCCAGAAGAGGAAGAGGCCGAGGCAGAGAATGAGTATGATGAAGAGGAATTTGAGGATGTGAGTGGCTCCTTTGTGTCATGATATTAGGACTGTTTAGTACAGTGGTTCTCAACTGGTCTGGCCATGGGACCCACATTTTTACATGGTCATCAAGCCGGGACCCAAATAACCATAACCATTTTTTACATCTAATATGACAGCAATTATGAACATCTGTTTCACCTAACAGTAATTTGGGAAGCTAATGAGATAACTGAGTATGTGTTTTACTCCTGATAAGAGTGACTCATGGGTGATGGTAGACCGTGCTACCCGAAGATCGTGCTCTGTCTAACCTGTTCCTTTACTTTGATTTAAGCTGCACCAAGGAAGAGAAGCCACTTTCACACAAATACGTAGTACTTCACTGAATTTTTTCAGCGTCTTATCACATGACAGCTCCACCAGCTGACTCTCTATGTTGCTCGGCAACGTGACGCTTTTCACGTTGATTCCAAAGGCATCGGTTGTCGCGCGCGCATTTCAAAATAAAAGTCTGGTATAAGCAAACTAAGTTAAAAATGTAACTTTTATTGTTTTTTTGACCACACACTCCGCGACCTACTGAAAATGTTCCTGCAACCCACTTTTGGGTCGCGACCCACCAGTTGAGAAACACTGGTGTAGTACAAATAGCTTTAGCATTGGCCACACAGTGGCTCAGTGGTTAGCACCGTCGCCTCACAGCAAGAAGGCTGCTGGTTCGAGTCCTGGCTGGGCCTGTTAGCATTTCTGTTGGAGTTTGCGTGTTCTCCCTATGTTCGTGTGGGTTTCCTCCTGGTGCTCCGGTTTCCCCCAGTTCAAACACATGAGCTATAGGTGAATTGAATAAACTAAATTGCCGTAGTGTATGGATGTTTCCCATTACTGGGTTGAAGCTGGAAGGGCATCCACTGTGTAAAACATACTGTATGCTGGATAAGTTGGCGGTTTATTCTGCTGTGGCAACCCCTGATGAAAAAAAGGAAAAGAAGCCGAAGGAAAATGAATGAACTTAAGCACTGCTCACACACTGGGATAAAAATACAATCAGAGGAAAATCAACTATGCCTAAATACTCCAATCTAAAGTTAGTTTAAGGTTTGATATTTGATATATTAGGTGTCTATAAAGGGAACGTTCAACTAAAAATGAAGATTTAAGGGTAATTGAATCAGTTCCCACAGGAATTTCTGGATTATCATGGAGTTTTAAAAGGTCTATTTCAGACATTGAAAGTTATGGATTTTTTTTCGAATTCATGGGATATCAGGGATTTTTGTTTGCCATTGAAATTTTTCTTGGAGACAGCACGGTGGCTCAGTGGTTAGACTGTTGCCTCACAGCAGGAAGGTCACTGGTTTGAGTCCCAGCTAGGTCAGTTGGCATTTCTATGTGGAGTTTGCATGTTCTCCTTGTATTTGCGTGGGTTTCCTTTAGGGTTTGGTCGATAGACGATGTCATCGTCCATTGCCGATGGCCGATAGACATCACAATGCTGAGCCGGCATTGCGATCCTCCGGCCCGACCCCATCGCAGCAGCAACCCACTCGCAAAAAAAAAAAAAACACACTCTTAGGCACGTTTACACTAATACGTCTTAGTTTTAAAATGCCTTTTTAGCAAGAAAACGATCCACATCCACACACTGGTAGTTCATCTAGAATTTCTGAAAAGATCTCAGTCCACACTATACTGCTGAAAATGCACATCACGTGACCACACACACACACGCACACAGTAATGAGCTCCAGGCTGTCAGCGGGTGCTTTGAGCACAAAACCCCAGAGATCAGTGCACGTCGGACAGTTTATCAAGGATGAACTGCTGGATCACGTCTCACTTTAGTTGTTAAACGTGATGTTTAATTTACCTTGACTCTATCTATTGACTCTTCTGTCTTTTGAAGAGTAAGGTAAGGTGTCACAGCGTCAGTACACTGCTTCAATCTTTCTCTTTCATGCTTGTGCTAAGTAATTTTATTGAAAACCTCAGATACTATTGGTTGGTTCCTGTTGGTTGTGCACCTTTTTTATCAACCAAGTTCGCTATCTATTCATGCAAGAGTCCTGCGGAAAAAGTGATTGACAGGTGGTAATTTGTGTGTAACTTTATTTTATGTTATATATTTACTTTATTTTATTTTATATCATTTATTTATGATTTGGTTATGGGTAAAACAAAGACCATGCGGGTCAGGTAGTTGAAATGGTAGGCTACAAATAATTCATTTGTTATGAATTAATTAATTATTCATAAATAATTAATTCACCGCCGCCGATGGAAAAACTAAGTACATTAGTAAAACTGTACATAATGTGAATATATACTTTTTTCCCATCTTTGTTGTAGTTTTACAAGAAAAAAAGATATTGAGAAGAACAATTGCCAGTAAAGTCACTGAAGTTCCCTAAACTTCTTACGCTGTCTGTCCAATTTTTGGTTAAGCAACAATTGGTTGGGACAAAATAATAATAATAATTATTATTATTACCATTATTATGGCTATTTATATGTCAGAATGCAAATTTAAACAGCCACAGATATATTTCAGCAGTTGATGCAAAAAAAGTGCTGGTTTGCATTATTTTTCCAATAATATCTGCATGCAGACTTGGATTTGCAAGCTGAGACTGCGTGTTTCAAACTTGCAATGTCTGGCACAATGCACTCAGTGGAGCTAGTATTGATTCTCTTATTCTCCATGTATAAGCGAGGCGCAGCCATTTGAGTCTTTTTGTCTGGAGACTTCCGCTCTCATTCACTTCCATTCATTTTTAGACATCAAAACAGCTAGTTTTGCTGCTTGATTTTGCAAACTGATGTTTTCTTAGTATATTATTCTGTTTTGTCTGTGTAGTCATGCAAACACTTGTTTGTAGAGCCAGCAGTTTGACCATTTTCTACTGTTAATTATTCCTAGTCATTTCTCCCATAGGCGACTGAATCAGAAGTTCTAAAACAGTCGCAAAAACGAGCGCACTTCAGCATCGAAGAATAAGGTCAATACCTCACAGAGTCAGCAGCTGTGTATTATAACACAAGTATGTTAGCATACTGTTTACATTTATGGCTTACTTATGTTAACACAGACCGTATAAGATATTACTATTTATTGATACCTTTACTTGCCTTCCATAATATAAAGGCTGCGTGGCTACAGGACCTTCCTAAACCAGCGATGCACAAACATCCTGTAGTCTCCACTGATCCCTGCTTACTAAGTAGCCCCCAGGCTGAGTGGCCTGGACTGCTTGACTGGCTGGGGTGCACATTTGCTTTTAAAAAGACGAAATCACCCTCACTGTGTAATAGAACACCACCAACTTTCCCACTATGTAAATATAGGTACACCTCTGTACTTTTATAAGTCTTCATAAACACTCCATCTACTCCTTGTGACAGGACAAAGTGATTAAAAATATCCCCGTAAGTTACCTCTGGCTGATATCGTCTACCCACATTAACGGTGACAAAGGATGGGGCAATATGAGACCATCTGATGGTTGCGGGGAGGTTTCACCATATTCCCAGCTCAAACCATTTACTGAACTATCATTATATGCCATTTTTCTAAAATTACAGCTAACTATACACTATGTAATGACTTTCCGAAACAGTCATCTGATGTACTGTGTCAGCGTACCGGAAGTTGGATGACAAAATGCGGAAGAGCGAAGTATTAAAAGTGGGCGGGGCGGAATAAGGTCAATAGGTAGGGTTAGGGGTGGGGTTAGGTGTGCACATTAAAATTGCAACTGCACCAGTTCTGCATCCACTGGCGACAAATAATGCTTCAAATATAAACATGTCTGTTGTCCTAAGATACATCAAATACATCAGGTTTCCACTTTTTTTCTTGTGCATGAATGTAAAAACAGCCCTCCTATAAATTGTCAGTCACTGAAATGGCCCTCCGCCAATTTGAGTTTGAGACCCCTGGACTAAGCTGAAGGAAAATGAATGAGTTCAGTGAATGTAGTTTGAAAATATGATTTGGGTGAATGCAAATTGCAATAACATGACGCAACTAAAGTGGGTCACACTCCTAAGGTGAAGAGAGTTATTGTACATCAGATGAGAACTTGTTATACAGTGATATGTTGTTTAATAAAAAATAATGTAGATGCCACTCAATGGGGATGGCCTAGGAGGATATGCTGGTTGCGGAGAAAAGTGAAGAGAGGTGTCACTGACAAAAGTGCAGTGTGAAAAATCAGCAGTTTCTGAAATACTCAGACCAGCCCGTTTGGCACCAACAACCATGCCACCTTCAAAGTCACTTAAATCACCCTTCTTCCCCATTCTGATGCTCAGTTTGAACTCTAGCAGATCGTCTTGACCATGTCTACATGCCTAAATGCATTGAGTTGCTGCTATGTGATAGGCTGAAATTTGCGTTAACGAGGAGTTGAACAGGTGTACCTAATAAAGTGGCCAGTAGTTAACCTGTAGTTATATATTAATATAATATAATAAGAACATTTTTAGCCAATTAATCGTATGTTTGTGTGTAACAGGAAACAGATTACATCATGTCCTACTTTGAAAACGGAGAGGAGTTTGGTGGAGACAGCGATGAAAACATGGATGAAGCCATTTACTGAAGCAGACGACAGTTCCCCGTAGCGTCTCCTCTGGGTAGCGAGCGTCTCTGGAAGAGCTCTGTCCCTCAGGAGGACTCTCGGCTGGATCATCGTGTTTGGCAGCTGATGTTGAATCTGTATGCAGCGGATTTCCTCTCATCCGATCGGCTTGATTTGCTGAATCCAGAGGCGACGGCTGGAGGACACAGAGAAGCACAAACTTCTCTATTAATGCAGCTATTCATTCCTAGAGCTTTTTACATACTAAATACTGCATAACAGAAACCTTTTTTAGGATATTATACATGTGTTTTAGTGCAAATTTTAGATTTAGCTGATATTGTAACCGTGATAATGTATTTGCTGTATAGATTTTATACTTTGTATCTTAGATTTAGGAGCACATGTAGATAGTTTATTTTGGATGATGAGGAACGTTTTGTAAGTCTCAAGTCAAGTGGTTGTAAATATTTGTGTTATTGCTATTTTATGTGATAAAGTCACATGGTCAAGATGTTGTCATGTTATTGGATGGATGGATGGATGGATGGATGGATGTAGACAAGATGTTAAATTGTGGTGCCCACATATTACATGCAAGTAAGTGTTTACACTGTAAAAAATGCTGGGTTCCACAGATAACTTAAGTTGGACATCAACAATTGAATTATTTGCCTTAATCTGAACAAGACAATAATATGATTACAGTGTTAACATGAGTTGCTTTTTGAATGTTCCTTTTAGGATCCAGTTTTACATGTTATAGCACATAATTTGATTAACATGATTGCATCAGCACGCCATCCACATTTCCTCTAGAGTTTCATGTCATTTTGGATGTTTCCTTGTTAGTTTGTCAACTTTAACTGCAGTTTGGCACTTTCACTTTCATTCAGGAACATTTCATGCATGCCCCCCGTGACAAACAAGATATTGGATGAGAGTATGAACTACTGGAAGAGTGTCGTTATAATGGAATTTAATACCGCACACCAAATAGGGGGAAAAACTCGGCATTTCACGATGCAGGTGTCTGTGATCCTTCACTGACTCGGTAAGTGCAGACAATAGTGTCAAACAGCCGTGTGTGTATAGACTATCCTGTCGCAAAATGTGGCTAAAATCCTACTGTGAGGGAGCCGTAGGTGAAGACATGGAAGCGGTGTGAATCCAAATGCTGGAGGTTTAATAAGCAAACAGCAATCAACAGGCAGGGTCGTAGTCACAAACAGGCAAATGTCAGTACAAACGATAAGGCAGTCCAAAACAAGCAAACAAATCAGAGTCCAAAATCCAAAGAAGCAGTGGTCAAAAGGCAGGCAAAGATCATAACAACAAGGCAAAACACAATGGTAAAGGATACGCTCAGTAAGGCAGTGGAACTGGCAATACTTCGCAAAGAATGTCTACACAGTGTGTTTATATATGGTGGTGGCAGGAAGTACCACCAAGGAAGTGCAGAGTCAATATTCTGGAGAGCGCTCCCTCTGGTGGTGGGATGAATGAGACTGCCTCATTCGTTACACCTACACAACGGTAATAGTTTGATTGCAGTGTTTACATTTCTGTACTGCACTTCAATAATGCAACTAAAATCAGCATACTCCACGTCTTAATCCGATTTCTGCTTAGTTCGAATATATTAATCAAAAGTCGCTGTTTACATGGTAGACTCTTAAATCAGAGTATTGTCTTAATTGTATTATTATTGTCCATGTAAACGTACTCAAATCTCAACAATTGTGTTGTTTCAGCTCATTATAAAGTAGTTAGAACAAACAGCTAATGTTTTCTTTTTGAGTGTACTTTACTATTTTAGTCACTTGAAACATTAATGTTCCATCGGTTTTTTTTCAACGTAACAGAAATATTTATATAAAAGAAAAAAACAAGATACTAAATTGAGTTTACTCTTGTTTTCTTACAAAATTATTTTAGTATTTTTACCTTTTTTTAATCTCTTACTGTGAAATGGGTCAAACCTAGTGGTCAGTGACAAAGAATAAGAAATTAAAATGACAATTAGTCTTTTTGTGCTACGAGTCTCTTGCTATATCATCAAATTATTCTTGTTTTAAATATGCCTGACAATAATTCTTTGGTATCTATAAACTACTGTCACACTGAATGACATTTAAGAAGATGTTTTCAGTAAAACCATGCACTGTACAACCCAAAAAGTTAAGGTAACTCAAACCATTTGAGGAAACCGATTGCAACAAACCATCTAAGTTTAAAAACTGATCCGAATGAGTACTGTGAACCTAATCCATTTAAGAAAACGGAGCAATTTGAGCACAGTAAAATTCAATAAATGAAGAGAACTCAAACCAACTGGGTACTGTAAAACCTAATAAGTTAAGGCAACTGAAACTGCGTGAGAAAACCGATTGCTACCATTTGAGTACAAAAAAAAAAAATCTATGAGTACTGTGAACTTACTCCATTTAAGTTGAAGTAATGAGGTATTTAATTAACCTCAGATAGATAGACAGACAGACAGACAGACAGACAGACAGACAGACAGATAGACAGATAGATAGATAGATAGATAGATAGGTAGGTAGGTAGACGGTAGGTTGATAGATAGAGGTGGACGGATGGATAGATTTATAGGTAGGCATAGGTAGACAGACAGATTTATAGGTAGACAGACAGAGAGACAGACAAACAGATTTATAGGTAGGTAGACAGACAGACAGATGGAGATCCTCTAGGGGGAGTTATACTACATTAATGCTCTATGACAAAATCATTTGAACTTTCACTCAGTGCTTCTGTGCTAAATTGTTTGTAATTAATATTCACACACATACCTGAAAACCACACATGACTTTGACTGTAAACATATTAAGTACACTTAATTTTATATTATTTAAAGCATGAAATAACAATAAGCCATTCACTGCATAAACAGCAGCACCATTGGAAATAAGAGCACAATAAAGCATCATGTATCATAAATGTAAATGCTGTATAGAATACATGTCTCATTTATCAATGAATGTTAGTTTAAAAAACAATTATATTTTAGGACATTTAGGGGGGATTGAAATAAAATTTAAAACATCATAATTCCTGATCAACCTCATGAAGAGAATCAAAACAGAAACGTATGATCAATAATGTAAAAGAAGTTTTAAGCAGAATCATCAAACTATCATTATTGGCAGATTTCACTCATATACAAAACAATCAGTACTGGTGCATCGCTAATCAAAACTAACAAAAATAAAATCTAATTAATTAATGAAATGCAAAATGTAATGTACAATAGTATCTCCATGCTCCAACAGCACAGACATGAAGCTGTTTCTGTTCACAGCTGAGACAACAGCGGATACACCGGAGACAGAATTTACAGGAAAATTCCTATTTTGTCGAGCAAATGGTCACCCGAGGAGAAGGAATTGTTCCTGACGTGAGCCGTCATCTGGAGGACTCAGATTTGCTGAAGATTAATTTAGTGGCTGACTCAGAGGACGGGCAAAGGGATTCTTCCAGGAATAAACCTAGGCTTTTATTCAAGGAAGCGGAGAGCTGTTCATCGGGGGAAGATTACAGTAGCTGGACACACGAGCGGTCAACAGAAGGCGCTGCAGTGAAACTCTCATCATTGACCTTACTCTTTACATGAGCGAGCACCGCCGTCGCAATCTTTTTGGCTGGAGACTTCCTGTCTCATTCACTTCCATTGATTTTTAGATGTTAAAAACAGCTTGTTATGCTTACTGAGGTAAAGTTGGTTTAACATTCGCACATTCAGACTTTCTTCTTAATAATATCATTTCAGAAAATAATTATTTGCGAATTCTAAATAGGGAAATCAGATTAGCATCCGATGAATAAATCAAAACAACGGCACTCGATAGAGGGAATATTTTCCATATTAAAAGGAGTTTTTCTCCTAACCAACACCTCCAATTGATAAACGGCTTCTATTTCTCACAGTTGAATAACAGAAAACTGACAATGATCACTTCAGGTACACCTCATGTGTGTTATTCAGTGTTAAATGCTAACAATGTGCCTTAAAATGCCATTTTACATGACATTATTGCCATATACAGAAAGCTGCAGCAGATAGTTCACCTCAGATCTTGAAAATAAAATGAAACTAAACACTTGATACATCAGCGATACAGCATGTGCATTTAATAATGTTAAAGAAGGTTACTATGTATTAAATAGATTATAAACCTCACCATTTTGTGAGTGAGTGCATATTCTGTGCTTCTGAATGACTGTATACAAATTTCTGTCATGTTTCGTCTGATGCAAACAGGCAAATTGCTCATCACTGCATATCTCATTAAGAAGCGTGTTGTTAGGACACACGGTTACAATGTAACTGCTCACCTCATGTTTACGCTTGTAAATTTGCTAATTAATAACCTCATGTGGAACTGAATCTGCTCTCATTTCGGAGTCTGCTACTCTCCACCTGAGGTTGAATTTCAGTCACGGATGTATGCTTTCAGAGCCTTTCTAAATGAATGAATGAAATACGCTGTTTTTACCACCAAGGTAACCCCGAGTGCTGAAATATAATTGGCTAAACTGGCATTGAGCAGGTTAAAAAGTACATAAACAAAGACAGACATTCCGGCATGGAAAACACATTTTCAAAGCAGAATATCTGACTTCAGCATTGTTTTTCAGATAAATAAGAATGTTCACTTGGCATGTTTCTTAAATATCTGCAAACATAAAGCTCAGGCACGCTTTTCACTCACACTACAAGCGTACTGCACCAAAGCCCAAGTGAACCGCGCTCAGGCACACCTCTTCCAACCGGGCCAGGGCTGGCCAACTGTACCGTGCCTAAGCCCGATTCAGCGCACTCACACTTCTCAAACGATCCCGGAACCGGGCCTGGGAACGGTTCGGATAGCATAGTGTGAGTACACCCTAAGATAATGCTTTCAGCAACAATATGTCCACCTTAAACCATTTTACAACTCAATTCTGCACATCTTCAAAAAGCATTTCCTCCAGGCCTGCATGGCGAATACCCTGAAAATTCTTTTAAGCTGCAAGAAACGCAAACACACGCACTTACCAGGCCAGTTATTCCAACTAAGGAGGCGAGGAGATGTCCTCTGTCCTTCAGCTCGGGTAATTAGGATGCAGAGCTCCATCTGGATGCTGTGCACTGAAAACAACAACAACAACAAACAACGTAAGGACCCTACATAACAATCACCAACCTGTCCTGCCCTCCACACAAGGTTGAATAATTGAGTTGTACACAAAGAAAGAACGCTCTGTCCATATAAACACTTATTTCAGGAGCATGAATCTTTTTGACACTTCTGAGACTGTAGGAAGCCCATTTTTCAGCCTCGAGCATGAGGATGCGCTCAAGGATAAACTACATTTCAAAGATGCTTCAGGCAATCTCTTCTGCTGTATTCATATTTACTAAATACACAATTGACTAAACCAGAAATACACCTTCTGCATCAAATGTTCAAAAATTGACTGTTTACATGGACATCTGTAATCAAATGTTTGCATTAATCTGAATAAGACAATAATATGATTAATGGTCGCATGGGTTTCTTCCGGGTGCTCCGGTTTCCCCCACAGGTCCAAAGACATGCGGTATCGATGAATTGGGTTAATTAAAATTGTCTTTAGTGTATGAGTGTGTATGGATGTTTCCCAGAGAGGGGTTGCAGGTGGAAGGGCACGCACTGCGTAAAACATATGCTGGATAAGTTGGTGGTTTATTCCGCTGTGGTGACCCCAGATTAATAAAGGGACTAAGGCCCCGTTTACACTAGTGCATTTTAGTTTTAAAACGGCGTTTTAGGATGAAAACGATCCGTGTCCACACTAGCGTTTCTGAACATATCTCCGTCTACACTACTCCACCAGAAACGTATATCACGTGACCATTCGCACACTCTGGGCATGCGCGTTCAAGTATAAACAGGAAGCATGTGTCTCGCTAGGCATTTGGTTATTGTTAGTCAACAAACGCTGGTTGAACGATAAACGCAATGGCAAAGAAAGCAAGAGAGGTCTTTTTGAGGACAGATGACGAGGTCGAGTTGTTACTTAAAGTAACAAATGAATATAAAACATCCATGGCTATTGAAAATGTCAACTGGGAGTCATGTCCGGTGATGTTATATTCATGTGATAAGGGCTTGACAAATAAGGGAAGGATACGCAATGACCCAAAAGCCCCAATCAAGTAGCGAATCTCAGCAGCTATGCCTCCGTTTTCAGATGTCTCCGTTTTCCCCATCCACACTGACACAGAGTAGCAGCGTTTTAGAATGAAAACGGCCTCACCAGCGTTTCCAAAACGCTCCGTTTTCAGGGCTCGAAAACTCCGGCGTAGTGTGGACGGATGGCGAAACCATAGCAAAACGTATGCGTTTTAAAACGAAAATGCATTAGTGTAAACGGGGCCTAAAACGAAAAGAAAATTAATGTTTACATGAGTTGCTTTTCTAATGTTTCTTTCATGATACCATTTTACATGTTATGGCTCATAATTCATTGTGTCGTCATTGTGTCACCACATTATGTATGAACTGCTGGAATTGTGTAGTTTGAACAGAATTTGATACCGCACGCCATTGAAAAACCTTTGCATTTCATGGTGTGTGTGTCTGTGGTCCTACTAACTCGATAGGTGCAGAGAATTGTGTCAAACAGCAGTGTGTGATTGGACTATCCTGTTGCAAAATGTGGCAAAACATGACAGTAATAGTTTGATTGCGGTGTTTACATGTCTGTACTGCACTTCTGCACTTCAATAATGTGACTAAAATCAGCATACTCCACTTGTCTTAATCCGAGAAACGGTTTAGTTCAATTATGACCTTAATCGGACTCAATTAATTCAAAATTTGTTTACATGGTAGACTCTTAATCAGAGTATTGTCTTAATTGTATTGAAACTGGATTATTGGTGTCCATGTACACATACTGATGCACTGACAGAAAATGAGTCATCATTCAACACAATATAAACCCAATGTGTCAGGCAGTCCCCGATGAACTTGTTACCAATGTAAAGGTCACAGAAATCTGATTCTGGGATAAAGACAGGCCAGCTCTATCTGGACGGTTTGACAGCCAAACTCGGTTTCTTCCTAAACAAGAAGATATTGATTGAGGCAAAGTTGGTTTTATGTTCGGACATTTGTTCATTTTTGAACAGTGATAACTTTGACACGCTCCCTATATTTTGTACCGCACTACCTTGAATATTGGGTCTGGAATCGCATTTAAGTACGATATGAATTCAAAACAATATTAGTCAGAGCCATATCACCCTGCAGCTCAAGATCAGTTATTCACTGAAGCTAGGCAGGGCTGAGTCTGGTCAGTAACTGGATGGGAGACCACATGGGAAAACTAGGTTGCTGTTGGAAGTGGTGTTAGTGAGGCCAGCAGGGGGAGCTCAACCTGTGGTCTGTGTGGGTCTTAACACCCCAGTATATTGATGGGAACACTATACTGTCAGTGGGTGCCGTCTTTCGGATGAGACGTTAAACCGAGGTCCTGATTCTTTGTGGTCATTAAACATAAATTAAACAGTAGGGGTGTAACCCTGGTGTCCTGGCTAAATTTCCACCATCCTGGCCTCCCAATCATTCCTCTCCACCAAATTGGCTCTATCACTGTCTCTCCGCCCCATCTATAGCTGGTTTGTTGTGAGCGCACTGGCACCGTTGTCCTGTGGCTGTCGTCGCATCATCCAAGTGGATGCTGCACACTGGTGGTGGTGTGGAGAGACCCTCATGATTGTGAAGAGCTTTGGGTGTATGGCCATACAGGATAACTGTGCTATATAAATGCACATTACCTACTTACTTACGAGCACAATTTAATTGACAGTGAACAATATTGTACTTTGATAGTCATTGGCTAATAATATAATTTCTATATTTAGCATTTTCAAATAATACTTTTCTGCAAATATATCCCAACAAGCATTTTTTGTTTTCAAAAGATGTCTAATAGATGTCTAACAGACATCTAAACATAGTCGTCTTGGCTAAAACAAGGCTAAATTTTAGCTTTCAGTGAAAATCTAATAGACATCTAAGAATAGGCCAAAGCTAGTCATCAAATAAACAGAAATGAATGACTACACATATAGTCTGTCTAATCTGTTTATTTGATGACTAGTCTACTTTTGGGTTATTCTTAGATGTCTATTAGATTTTTACTGACAGCTCAAATTTAGCCTCGTTTTAGCACAGCTGTCTACGTTTAGACGTCTATTAAATACAGAATTATTTGCTGGGCATTATTAATGAGAATGTCCGAATGAACAAATATTAAAACAACTTTACCTCCATCAATGAGATCTTGAAAAGAAATTATCCTAATAATATTTTAAGTTGTGATCAAAGTAGATATTCTGATGTATTACTTTGTAAATCAGAAAGTATCTGAATGGCGTATATGCACACAGACTTCTAATTTCAGTCAGCCAGCCCCAGGGCTTCCGGTGAATTGTTATCCTATACAAAATCACTGTTTAATCAGCGATCTTCAGTGCCTGGCTGAGATACAATATAATGTGGGTATCAGACCAAACAAGAAGCACTGCATTAAATTATATTCCAAAAATATCAAAAATGGAAATTAATTTTACCCCAGTATTTTCAATGGAGTTTCTGTGCTAGCATGCGGCTAATGACTGCGTTTAAACTGACTTTCGTCTCTTTTTACGCTTTAACAACCAAATGGACACTTAAGTCTATTTAACTGGTTATATGTGAATTACATTACAACATCAATGCTGTAAAAAGAACCTTATGAAATTGAAAATAGTCACCTAAAGCTCTCACCAGAAGTTCATCACCGGATATGGAAAAACACTAGCTGTGCATATCGTCCAGCATCACATTTAAAAGTGTTTATCTACTGCAAATATTCACCTGAATATTGTTCATTTGAGAGTTGATTAAGTACAAAAAGGCCTAACTAATGAGTGTGTGTGCTCTGCATCTGATTATGGCGCTCTTCAAGAGGCCTGATCAGTCATTTTAAAGGCCACTTCCCTTTAATAGCCTGGCCTCAACCCAAACGTTGTAAATCCAATCTGGAATAAATCTGCATAGTCATTTATGCACTTAGAACACAATTTTATCCAAGACACTTTTATCCAAGGAGACTTACTGCGCATTCAGACTGTTAGCAGGGCTGCTTCTGTGAGTGTTTGCGAATGAAATCTTATTTGAATGATTCATTCTCTACAGAGACTCACTTCCTGACGCTGGACTAATAGCATTCACGTGCAATTTGTAAACAGGCATTTCATTGGTCGAGTTAACTGAACGGTAACGCCCCTTGGTTGAATGAGTTAATTTTTTGAATCGGTTTGAGTTTGGGTTGGAGCAAGTAATAATAATAATAATAATAATAATAATAATAATAATAATATCATATAATAATCATAATAAGAATGCATTTAATATATCATATAAAGGAGTAATATACAACAAATAAATAAATAAATAAATAAATAAATAAATAAATAAATAAATAAATAAAATTAACAAACAAATGATTAAGAAAAATAAGTAGCAGGGAAGTTCCAAAAATATGAATCTAAAATCCTCTAAGGAAGTATATAAATATCTTGCTTTTTAACTTCAAACATATCACAAACTCTTCTTTAAACACTGCTAGTCTTGGGGATATTTTGAAAAATGTACATTTATTAATATAACATTTTAATAATATCCACAAATCATTACATAATCCATCTTTTTAGGGGCGACACGGTGGCTCAGTGGTGAGCACTGTCACCTCTCTGCTGGTTCGCAGGTCGCAGCTGGGTCAGTTGGTATTTCTGTGTGGCGTTTGCATGTTCTCCCTGTGTTGGTGTGGGTTTCCTCCGGGTGCTCCGGTTTCCCCCTACTGTCCAGAGACATGCGTTATAGATAAATTGAATAAACTAGACATGCGCTATAGATGAATTGAATAAACTTAATTGGCCAAAGTGTATGTGTGAATATGTGTGTACACTCAAAAAAATAACTCATTGGATGAACTCAATTTAATTGAGGGCAGGATTTCCAACCAATAAATTTGTTTAGCACCAACTAAAAATATATATATATTTAATCAATTAAATGCAATTGAGTTGGTCCAACTTGATTTGATCAAATAAAAGTTTAAATACATTTGTATTTGTACTTAACTTAAACTCCAAGGTCTGATAATATCATGTATGTCTAATATTTCTCGTACATGTGTCAAAGTCTCTTAGTTTTATTTGAAGTTATCCAAAGAGCCATTTTTAAACATATTTCATATTTTTAAGCATAAGTTACATCTACAGTTGATTGAGACTGATCTCAGAACTCAATTTAGGTCAGTTATTGCTCACTGAGCAAAGCAACAAACTGCATTGTTGCTAATGCCTACATCCAAAGCATGGGTGCTTCTGCAAAGTGGTAATCTCAAAACATTATATGAAAATCTTCTAAATCTTCAAACTAAAGTGAAGATTAAACTCTAACAAGCCTTTCTATTAACTTTAAACACCCAAGAATGCTTTTATTGTCAACATTTTAATTCTGTTCATTTTAATTCTGAACTCCTAATTCAATCCCACACAAAGCATGCTGGAACTACAAATCCCCTAACCAGGTAGTTGGACCAACACAATTCCGTCATGTTGTTACAACACAAACTGCTTAAGTTAACGTAATTTTTTTACAAATTTAAGTGGACTGAACATAAAACAAATAAATTAACCAAAGAAATTACAAGAATTGTGTAGTTTCAGCTCATTTTAAACCAGTAGTTTGAACAAGCAGAAGTAATCATTTTTTTGAGTGTATATGAGTGTTTCCCAGTAATGGTTGCAGCTGAAAGGGCATCCAGTGTGTAAGACATATGCTGGATAAGTCGGCGGTTCATTCCGCTGTGACAACCCCTGATAAATAAGGGACTAAGCCGCAGGAAAATGAATTAATATCTTTTTTTATCCTTAAGTATGAAGCTCATGAAGAAAATAAACAGCGAACTCTCACTCACATCTGATTTGTTTTGTTTTATCTTACTCAGATTAACACCAACAAAGATACATGTTCACTTGTCCTCATCTTTTGACATGATGCACAAAAATAACCACTGAATAAATAATAAAATAGCCTGTAGGTTTTCTAAATAGTTTTTAAATGTTTTGTCATTTAAAGGAAATGTGCGTCCATATGGCTGAAGACAGACACACTCTTTAAGCAAACGGATTAAAAAGATTCGAATCACGGGGAAAACCAATAGTAAATCGTCAATGAAATTAATACATTTTATTTTAATACATTTTGCTTTTTGTTATTGTTAAAAATGTGGTATACTATGTGGCTGCTATTAAAAATATATATTTTTCTTAATATTTATTCTATTGGGTGACATGGTCGCTCAGTGGTTAGCACTGTCGCCTCACATCAAGAAGGTCGTGAGCTCGAGTCCTGGTTGGGCCAGTTGGCGTTTCAGTGTGGAGTTTGCATGTTCTCCCAGTGTTCGCATGGGTTTCCTCCAGGTGCTCTGGTTTCCCCCACAGTCTAAAGACACGCAGTACAGGTGAATTGAATAAACTAAATTTTAAATAAATTGAATAAAATTAAATTGGCCGTAGTGTATGAGTGTGTGTGAGAATGAGCGTGTATGGATGTTTCCCAGTACTGGGTTGCTGCTGGAAGGGCATCGCTGAGTAAAACATATGGTGGATAAGTTGGCGGTTCATTCCACTGTGGCGACCCCTAATACATAAAGGGACTAAGCTGAAGGAAAATGAATGAATTTATTCTATTAATGAATTAAATGGGGTTTGCTGAAACAATTATAATGAACTAAACTGTACATAAATAAAGGACAACTGGAACGTCTTTCTGTTCAGTGTCACGGTCTGACATTTTCACTTTAAACTGCTTAGCAAATGCCAGCACAGGTTCACATGCAAAGGCCTCCCTGTCTGACCTACATGCTGTGGGCTGCAACCACTGATTTATTTGTCCCACACATCACCATGCTAAGGCATTACACAATCCAATCCACAGCTATAGGAAAATCAAGACAAGAGTCATTTAAAATGTTATGTGGTTATGGTTGCATAGTGACCAAGAAAATGTTTGTTTTTTTGCCATTTAGGTCTAAAGGAATGGCTTTGGCCCTTCAATAAAGTTTTATGGCATTAATTAAAAGTGAAAAAGTACAATATGGATGATAGAACCATTAATCTGTGCTAGTGTATTTATGTACCCATGCAGGTGCAATCTCTAGGTGAATTATGTACACTCTCAGAAATAAAGGTACACGAGCTGTAACTGGGGTGGTACCTTTTCAAGAGTTACAATTTTGTACCTAAAAGGTCCGTATTAATACCTCAAAGGTACATGTTAGGACCTAAAAAAAGTGCAAAACTGTTCCTCTTAAAATTTTTAGGTACTAATAAATAATTTTAAGGTACCAATATTTTTTTTCAATTGTTCAACCTACTTATTTTTAATGAGCTGAAACACAATTCTTGATGTTTCATTGGGACAACTTAATTTTTTTAAGTTCAATCCACACAAATTTGTGTTAAGGTAACTTAATTGAATTGTGTTGGGACAACATTAATTAATTATGTGGAACCCAGCATTTTATACAATGAATGTGTATCTTTTAAAAAGATACCACCCCACTGATAGCACATGTACCTTTATTTCTGAGAGTGTACAGCCAACTGGTTACAAGCCTATTTTAAGCAGTGAGAAGTGTCTGGCTGCAGACTGGGAGCAGATGCAAGCTAACCCTTACCCTCACAGTGACATCACTAGCTCCACTGAGTGCATTGTGTCTGAGATTGCATGTTTAAGCTTGCATATGTAAGTCTGCAGTTAGATACTATTGGCTCGTTCAGCAAGTCAACAAACCTTACGAGTGCTAAATAAATTTCTTTACAATATGTAACTTCTGCATTCCTCTAGTTGTGAATAACATACATTAACCGCTGACATCATCTCTATTCATTTAATGAAATGCTTTACATTCTAGGCCACACATGTAAAACAAGCACCAAAGCCCAAGCTGCACCTGTCAATCACAGCAGAAAGCCTCCTTCTCTCTGTTTGGAGTCAACAGCATTAGTCAGCAGACGACCCCAGCACTGCCCTCACATACATAACACCCAACCATAACAGTGAAAACCAGCTCATAGTTGGAATAATTCAAACTGCGGTAACCCAATGATAAAAAATAAATAAATAAAAATCTGTACTACTAAACCAGGCCAGGTCTAGGGGGGGATTTTTTTTTTTTTTCAGATTTTCTTCTACTTAAACAAATAGGCACTTGCTTATCCAATAGCCAAGCACTTTCACAATAATTATCATTACAAAGCAGGTTAACAAAGGGTGCACATTACAAAAATTATAGTCAAAATCAGAAAAGGAGTCATGTATGTGTGCACAGTATACCTGCAGTTATACAGTATATGGTGTCCTTACAAAAATGTGATGTCTGTTTGCATTATGTCACGACTAGCTCTCTCACAAAGGCACAGGAACTATCAAAACACATTTATTTACACAAAACTCACTGGAAACACTGGAACATCGATACACAGGAATCTTGGGGTGGTGTTGACAACAATAAGAATGACGTTTAACACGAAACACAGGACTTCTATACACAGGACATCATTGAACTAATTACATACACACAGGTGAAACTAATGAACACTAACAAACGGCGGGAAAACCGAAAAAAAGGAATCACATGATATGGGGAAGTCACATGACAAACACTGAGCACATGGAACAACAACACAGAAATCACATGACACACAGAACATATATGACACATTATACATGTTCAATCATTGTCAAAATTGTTACTACCACAAACACTTTATCCGTTAAAAATTAATTCCATAGAATATGAGTAAAGTGCACCAAGGTCTGAGAAAATAAAGGATATAGTGAGATTCTGTGTGATAAAAATGCTGATTAATCATTTTACAGGTTTTGAGGCATTAAAGGAGATTTGGAGCTTTATTCTAGACAAACTGCTGTTGCAAACAGTATTGATTAAACAAAACTTAAATATATAAAACATAAGCTTATAAAACCATTTCTGGAAATATTCTGAACGACATAACAGCATTGCTAATAGTATATTGTTATGGTTTTTGTAGTATTTTTGTAGTATGTTGCTTTTCACTCTTGCACGTGCTGCTGCTGATGTGACAATAAAAGTCATTTGATTTGCTTTTAATTTGAGATATCGGAAATCAATTTAATTTATTGAATCAATGCACTTTGTGGTTCTCTTAAAGATTATTGACATTTTTATCATTTTTTTTCCCTTATGAACAGGCGAATAATACTTCTGTATTTTTCTGAAACTTGGAAACAAAAGTGTTATATAACGAAATAAGTTTTTGCCTTTTGATGCAAATGCTTCATTCTAACGTGTGTTTGTGGCATTTTGAATGCAGCGCTACATTTTAAAGGAGGCATTTTGCATTTTTTGTGTGCAGTTTTGACAATTGTGTGCACAGAAAATTCATTAATGTTCAATTTCGAGTGTTGCAGTAATTCAGAGTAAAGTGTTCATATTCTAGAGTTAGATGAAGATAAAATAACCCTCTCAGTGTCAGAAGCTGATTTGCCTCCTTGTCATAGAGAGTTACATGTATCTAACGCTAATACAGTAAATCAGGGAATTTATGCAGCAATATACCTGGAGGATTTTAGAAGAAGCAACTGGTGAGTAAAAGTAGTTAAAATGTTTGTATATAGACATTTGACATCCCAATCGTTATGTATACGTTAGTTTTAAATATCTCACAAAAAAAGCATAATATTTCATCTTTATTTTGTCCTGTACTAGCTGTTACATTAAAACTAAAGAAAATAAAGCTGTCTTAAAACTGCTCCTTTTGGTTAAAAATACGTAAAAATAGGGTTTGTGAATGTTTTTAATTGTTTTCCTTTAATGGAATACTTAATAAAGTGTTGCCGAAATTAAACAAGATGTATTATTGTTTCCATGCGGTGTTGAAAATTTGACCTAAGAGTGATGACACAACACTGAGTGGGGTTCATATGATCCTTTGTGGTGTTAATATTTCACACTATAAGAGTTTGCTAATTAACACTTTCTGAGTGTTGCTAATCTTAACTCTTTCAAAAGTGTTATTTTAACACTTTTATAGTAGTTCCCATATAAACTCTGAGGTAGTGTTTATTTTAAATCTAACATAGTTAAATCTACTTTCTTAAATTTTTATAAAAGGTGACATTGTTTTGAAAAAAAGGGTTGGATTCATGCTTTTAAAAAATTTGAAATGATTTGGAGTTTGAAACATTACCTGTAGGATGTTATGAATAGTTTTGAACTGTTATTGTATGTGTGTTTTTTTATGGATGAATGATGTTACCTGTTATTTGTTTGTTTGTTAAACCCATGTGAACTGTATACTGCCTTATCTTGGCCAGGATGTTCTGTAAAAGAGATTTTTTTTATCTCAATGGGCTTTTCATGGTAAAATGAAGGTTATAATAATAATAATAATAATAATAATAATAATAATTTTCCCAGTACTGGGTTGTGGCTGGAAGGGCTGGAAGGTGTGCGTAAAGCATATGCGGAAATAGTTGGTGGTTCATTCCGCTGTGGCGACCCATGATAAATAAAAGACAAAAATGTATTTAAACATGATCTTAATTTAATTTTTTTTTTTTTTTGATTGCTGCAACATCATGCAAGTCTACCAGGGTAAACAAGAATGATAGAGGGCACCTCACACTACAGCGTTGCTACAATTCATACAATGCCATTCAGTGGAATCACAGCCTTTAACAAATCTCACAGAAAAAGCAAGAAAGAAACTAGGAAGCACAGTTCATCTTTGGTGAATTTCTAAACTAGGCTAAGGTTCAGAAGTTGGAACCGGAGAGAGACAGAAAGAGTACGTGAGCGAGGTCAGGATACAGATTCTTTTTTGAGAGAGCTCTAAGAAAAGGAACAGCTGCATAGCGAGTAAACAACCAGATCAGGTTTCCGATTCTCTGATTTGATGGATCCAGGTTTGCTGATGCTTTGATTGATGATCAGTGGTTCCATCATCCCAGCACGCATACAGTCATCCGTGCGGGATTCTTGATAGGAGGGTTTATTTGGAAGGTTTAATTTATTGCCTGTGCTTTCCGGTCAGTGTGTTAAAGGTGAAGTATGTACAGTATGTCATTGCTTTCATGCTTTGCCACTAGAGTGGCCAAAAGGATTTGCATAATGTTAAACAGGTTGCCACAATTTCTCTACCCACCTGCCATTGGTTTATCATAACAGATAGCCCCGCCCCATGCTTCCACCTTTGGGTCATCCTATGTTGCTACGCTTCGCTTTGATGACATTGTTCATTCATTCATTCAATCATTTTCTTTTTCTTGAGTTCCTTCATTTATGAGGGGTCGCCACAGTGGAATGAGCCGCCAACTTATCCAGCATATGTTTTACGCAGCGGATGCAACTCATCACTGGGAAACACCCATACACACTCATACACTATGGACAATTTAGCCTACCCAATTCACCTATAGATGATGTCTTTGGAATTGTGGGGCAAACCGGAGCACCCGGAGGAAACCCACACGAACACGGGGAGAACACGCAAACTCCACACAGAAATGCCAAACGGTCCAGCCGAGGCTCGACCTTCTTGCTGTGAGGCGATATTCATCCAAAAATTACAATTATTTCATCATCAAACCTGAATGACTTACTTTCTAAAGAGTGTTTCTAACCATTTTACTTTCCATTTGGGAACTATGGACTGAAATACAGTGGAAGTCAACGGGAACCACAACTATTTTGTTTATTCATTAGTCTCTATTTCAGAGGTCACCACAGTGGAATGAACTGCCAACTATTCCGGCATATGTTTTATGCAGAGGATGTCCTTCCAGTAGCAACCCAGTATTGGGAAACACCCATACATTCTCATTTACACACACTCATACACTACGGCCAATTTAGTCTACTCAATTCATAGCGCATGTCTTTAGACTGTGGGGGAAACTGGAGCACCCAGAGGAAACCCACGCCAACATGGGGAGAACTCCACACAGAAATGCCAACTGGTCCAGCCGAGGCTCGAACCAGCAACCTTCTGGCTGTGAGGCTGCAGTGCTAACCACTGAGCCACCGTAACTATTTAATTACCAGCATTTAAAAAAAATATTTGTGTTCTACACTGAAAAAAATAATTCAAAGATGATTCCTTGGATTTACTCAATTTTTGTCACGTTAAGTGGCTTTAAACAATTTATTTGAGCTGAATTTAAACAAACAAATTAAGTTGAACATTGTTAAAATGTATTTGTTTGTTTAAATTCAACACAAATAAATTGTTTGCAACAGTTTTGCAGACATCATTTTTTCCAGTGTACTGAAAGAGATTTTTGTTCAAACAACTTATATAATAACCTAAAACAACTCAATTTTTGAGTTTTTTTTTGTGATAACTTAATTGTTTTATGTTCAATCTACCTGATCAAGAATAGTCAACTTAATCTATTTGTGTTGGGTCAGCATGAATTGTGTGGAACCCTGCATTTTTCACAGTGCAGGTAACTAAAGGATATTGGATACGGCTGGACTCTCCTCCTACATATTTTTTGCCCTTAAAAGGCTCATTTTCAACATCCTCGAGACACAATTATTTGTTTCCTGCACCACACAGAAGAACAGAAGTCCTAAGAGACCATGCATTCAAATAATAATAATAATTATTATTATTACATAAATAAAAAGCAAAAAAAAACAAAAACGACTTTTGTTCTGTCGAGATCAAGACAAAACAAAAGTCATGATCACGAGAAAACGACATTTTATGTCAAGATCACAACAAAATAAGTCATAATCACAAGAAAACGACTTTTTGTGTCAAGATCTTGATAAAAGTCATGATCACGAGAGAAATACTTTGTTCTGTCGAGATCACGAGAAAAACACTTACGTCGAGATCACAATAAAGTAAAAGTCGTAATCATGAGTAAATGAGTTGTTTTGTCAAGATCACAATATGATTAAGTTGTGATCATGAGAAAACGAGAGAGAAAAAATATTCGAATGCATGTCCTCTTAGGACTTTCTTATTGAAGACCAAAACTGCTGTGACTTGAAGTATTAATGTTCATATGAGACCTGTCAATCACAGCATTCAATCCCTGTTGACAGTAGACAGCATCAGTCAGCAGAAAACCTTGCGTTGCACTGGAGCAACTGGGTTTTTCATTCAACAACTACTGTAGCTCAGCTGGGACTCGAACCAGCAACCTTCTTGCTGTGAGGCAGTAGTGCTAACCTCTGAGCCATCGTGCCACCACAACTGGTTTATTGCAAAATAGAATAAAATGTATTTTAATAAAGATAGTAGGGCGTCACGATGGTGCAGTGAGTAGCACGATCACCTCACAGCAAGAAGGTCGCTGGTTCGGGCCTCAGCTGGGTCAGCTGGCATTCCTGTGTGTTTGCATGTGCTCTCTGTGTGCCTCCCAGTGATGGGTTGCAGCTGAAAGGGCATTCGCTGTTTAAAACATATGCTGGATAATTTGGCGGTTCATTCCGCTGTGGCGACCCCAGATTAATAAAGGGACTAAACTATAATATAACTATAGTATAATTAAAAAATGAATGATAATAAACTAAACTGAATATAAATAGACAATAGGATGTCGCTCAAATATCCTGCATGTCTCTGTTCAGTGTCACCGTTTGACATTTTCACTTTAAACTGCTTCGCAAATGCACAGAGTGATAAATGCCAGAGCAGGTTCACAGAGACCTCCCTGTCTGACCTACATGCGGTGGGCTTCAACCACTGATTTATTTGTCCCACACATTATCATGCAAAGGCATTACACAATTCACTCCACAGCTACAGAAAAATCTAGAGAAGACGAGAGAACAATCTGTGTGGATTCCTAAACAAGCTTACAGTTCAGTTGCTGGGAAGGGAGTGTGTACGTGAGAGATACGGAGGGGCTTCGGGAGAGATCCTTTTTGAGAGCGCTCTATAAAGAGAAACAGCTGCATGGTGGGTAAACAGCCGCGTCGGGTTTCTGATGTCTGATTTAATGGTTCAGGATTGCTGATCTCGGCCTTGACTCGGTTCCATCCCTGCACGCATGCGGCGCTGCATGGATGACAGCGAACTGCGCAGCTCTATACTGGAAATAAGGAAGATTTCAGTTTAGTCACTTCAGTTTCAGTTACCTTTATTAGGTACAGTACCTTAGTGGTACAGTACGGTACGGTACGGGTCCCCTTTATCAGGCTTGCGTTTTCACTGCAAAAGAGTACTCTTTTGATGGGCGTGGTGTACGACAGAAAGTTTAAGTCAACGTCATTTTCGCTCGAGGAAATGTTTACAGAAAAGCTTTACGGGTCATTCTGAGCCTGATTCCCAGTCTGAGCAAACCTCCTATCTGTGTCTTTAATCTTCTCCAGCGCATGTAGCCTGACGTTAGAGAGTAATTTCATCATTCCGAGTTCATAATAGTCCAGGTTAGTCCAGCAGTTTCTTCATGTTTGCTGAAACAATAATTTGCTCCTTTGTTTTTGCAGGCGTCAGTCTCGCGTTTGTCTGTTTCTGAAAGAATTGGGTTTCAAAAGCACATCAATAATCAAGCGCACAGGATCGGGTTTCAAAAGCACGTCAGTACTCAAGCGCACGCTATTATCATCAGCTCAAGAAGTTTGTTATTTTAAATATTGACGCGCACACGGGCGCAAGTGAGAAAGCGAAACCACTCGCGCTTCAGACGGGCTCTTAAAAACTACTGGGCACAGGGTAGAATCTGCTCTTCTTCTTGGCTTTGTGGCTGTTCAAGATGACGACAAGGTTTGTTTGAGCTCGGGTCGACCATGGCTTGTTATTATATGTTTATATTATTTCGGTGTATTGTCTCTCGGCTGTGTATTAAACATGGCGGCTCCTTTGTTTTCATTCTGGCTTGTCGCGCGATCAAATGGCGTAACTCTGTAAACCAACAGCGTTCAACTGCACGTCTAGCTCCGCCTTTTGGTCGCCTTTTGGTCGCCTTTTGGTCGCCTTTTGGTCGCCTTTTGGTCGCCTTTTGGTCGCCCTTTGGTCGCCTTTTGGTCGCCTTTTGGTCACCAAAAAGTGATACGGTACGGTTCGGTACGCTTTTAGACAGTGGAAATGGCCTTAATGGCGTACCGTACCGTACCAGTATTATTTTGTCATTTAAACCATCACAGTATATGTAATGCAGAACGAGATTACGCTACATGGACACTCAGCAAGAACATACTGTAAAAAAGCAGAAAACACTATAAAAACCTGATATCATTAATTAGTTTTTAAGTTTCATGAGTATATAAAAACAGAGATATTCAGTTGAAGTCAAAATGATTCGCCGTCCTGTGACTTTACTTCAAATAGTTCCCAAATGATGTTGAACAGATTCAGGAATTTTTCACAGTATTTCCTATAATTTTTTTTCTTTTGGAGAAAGTCTTATTTGTTTTATTTCGGCTAGAATAAAAGCAGTTTTTTATTTTTTAAATCATTTTAAGGCCAATATTATTAGCCCCCTTAAGCTATTTTTGTTTCCGATTGTCTACAGAACACACCACTGTTGTAGAACGACTTGCCTAATTACCCTAACTCGGTTCATTAATCTAAATAACCTAGTTAAGCTTTTAAATGTCGCTTTAAGCTGAATATTAGTATCTTGAAAAATATCTAGTGCAATATTAAGGTATGTACTGTGATCATAGCAAAGATAAAAAAAAAATCATTCATTTTCTTTTCGGCTTAGTCCCTTTATTAATCTGGGGTCCCCACAGCGGAATGAACCGCCAACTTATCCAGCATTTGTTTTACGCAGCGGATGCCCTTCCAGCTGCAACCCATCTCTGGGAAACATCCAGACACACTCATTCACACTCATACACTACGGACAATTTAACCTACCCAATTCACCTGTACCGCATGTCTTTGGACTGTGGGGGAAACCGGAGCACCCGGAGGAAACCCACACAACCACAGGGAGAACATGCAAACTCCACACAGAAATGCCAACTGACCCAGCCGGGGCTCGAACCAGCGACCTTCTTGCTGTGAGGCGAAAGTGCTACACACTATGCCACCGCGGTGCCCTTAAAATAAATCAGTGATAATAAATTAATTATTAAAACTATTCTGTTTAGAAATGTGTAAAAAATAAACAGGGGGGCTAATAACTCAGGAGGGCTAATAAATCTGACTTCAACGGTGTGTATAAATATAAACCAATTAAAATAACCAAAGGGAGTTAATAAAAAAAACTATTAATTAATAAAATAATTAATAAAAATACATTTGTTGCACAGTTTGTAATAATAGCTATGATATGTGGCGTAAGTTCTTCAACTGTTTATACTTTTTTAGCTTATACTGGCAATCAATAATATTTTGAAATGCAGTCCTGTTCAAAAGTCGTATAATATAGTCTTATAATAATAATCTTGGCCTTGACTCGGTTCCATCCCTGCACTTATGCAGTCTTGCATGGAGAACAGCGAACAGCGCAACTGCAAATACGATTTCACTTGTTGCACTTCAAGGGACCTCATCATTTATACACTCTCTTTTGGATTTAAGAGTTTCTTTCTTCTATTAAACACAAAAGAAGATATTCTGAAGAATGTTAGTTGCTGGCACCCATCATCTTCCATAGTAGAAAAAAAAATACTATGGAAGTCCATGGGTCCATGGTTTTTTTCAAAAATATCTTTTTTAAAAAAGGTTTTGAACAAGTGAAGGATGAGTAAATGATAAGAGAATAATGGAATTTGGGTGAATCGTTCAGCGCTACTTTAAGTGATACACTAACCACAGATACTAGTATCAGAAATACTCTGATATTACAAAAATTCTGGCATTGATATCAGTGAGTATTTAAAACCATAAACCGATTCGATACCATCTTTTTAAATGAGACATGTGCCCTTTAGCTGTGCTTAACACTGCAAACCCCGAGTCAGTTATTCTTCGATTTTTTCAGCTTACAGTGTTTGATTTATGGCTGAAGTTGTTCCAGTAATGTACAGTAAATATTATGAGCTGAATGTCTGATAATAAAAAGTGCCAGATAATAAAAATACTCTATGTATCGGTTCATGTGTTATTAATGGATAAGTTTAAAGCACACTGTTAATTATTCTGTCAATATATACAGGGCTAGAAGTAGTTCACAGGTATCGGTTCAGTACTCGGTATCAGCCGATACTCTGAGCTCAGGGTATCAGTACTGTTATCAGGAAGGAAAAAAGGTTATCAGAACATCCCTACTCACAACAATGCTAAATATAGACCATTTCGAGGGATGTAAACAAAAACAATGGTCCCAACATATTTCCTGTTTTAGACTTTTTATTTCTATAGCCTCCGTGAATCCAAAAACAGTCACATATTGATAAATAATATTATGATAAGATGTTTTAACATTACGTTATGATTGAATTGCCACTTGTTACAGTTATGAAATAGTTTGATAACAAGCAGGAAGTGTTCATGGGCCAATGACATGACCCCATTGAAATGGTCTATAAGCTTTTCGCTAGCAGACTCCAACCGTCTCAACCCCATTGCTGAATGAAAAATGAGATTGTATTCTGCATTAAGTTGGAGAGATTTTTAGAGTGATTTCACAGTAGCACTTTTGGTCCACACACGGGTTCATTTGGCGTCAGAGTTCGGTGTGTTTGTCTAGTGTGATAGTTCACCCAAAAATTTAAATGATCTCATCATTTATTCTCCCTCACGTGATTTTATACCTTCCCGAAATTCTTTCTTCTGTTGAACACAAAAGAAGATATTTTGAAGAATGCTGGTTGATAGCTCCCATTGACTTCCATAGAAGGAAATAAATTACTATGGAAAGCCCGTGGGTGCCAGCAACCAGCATTTTTTCTAAATAACTTTGGTGTTCAACAGAAGAAAGTCAAAAGGGTTTCGAACAAGCAATGAATTTTCATTTTTGGTTGAACTAACCCTGTAAGCCCAAATAAAGCCTAATATTTTGTAGGTATACTGTATGTAGTCTCATCTGTCTGGGAGTTGCCAGCACGTTCTCTTTGCACCGACTGGATTAGAGTTACATAACGAAAGTGCTATTCTGAACACAGGCCCATGCATGGACGCGCTTTGGCCATGAGTAAACAGCTCTTGTAAAATATCCCTCTTTTGATACACACAACAGGTGCTTAAACACCACTGTGTGTTTTGTCTTCTGCTGTCAACCTTTCCTCTCCATTCATCCCCATGACAGGACTGTACACAGACTCTGCACCGATACACACAAACAAAGCTACACTCTTAATGTTCAGACTGACTGTAACGTTTTTATTTGTGCAATATACAGGCAGCACGGTGGCTCAGTGGTTAGCACTGTTGCCTGACAGCATGAAGGTTGCTGGTTCGAGTCTCGGGTGGGTCAGTGGAGTCCATGTGGAGCATATGTTCTCCCCATGTTAGGTTTCCTCCATGTGCCCCGGTTTCCCCCACAATCCAAATGACATGTGCTACAGGTGAATTGAATAAACAAAATTGGCCAGTGTATGACTGTGTGTGTGAGAGAATGGATGTGTATGGGTGTTTCCCAGTACTGGGTTGCCGCTAGAGGGGCATCCGCTATGTAAAACATATTAGTTGTTGTTTTACATATTATGTAAAACAATAGTTGGCGGTTCGTTCCACTGTGGCAACCTCTGATAAGAGACTAAGCCGAAGGAAAAAAAATCTAATGAATGAATATACAGTACAGTAAACATACAAATAAGATATTCATTCATTTTCTTTTCGGCTTAGTCCCTTTGTTAATCTGGGGTCACCATAGCAGAATGAACCGCCAACTTATCCAGCATGTTTTACACAGTGGATACCCTTCCAGCTGCAATCCATCTCTGGGAAACATCCATACACACTCATTCACAAACAAGATATATGCATTTATAAACAATTACAGTCAGAGCAAATGAATCATTGACTAGATAGATAGATAGATAGATAGATAGATAGATAGATAGATAGATAG
>CAIGQQ010032566.1:11052600-11074256 GCA_903798035.1 Danio albolineatus
AATAATAATAATAATAATAATAATAATAATAATAATAATAATAATAAATTTATTTGAACACAAGTATGTGATTCGTACACGTATGGAAGTATGGTTTAAGAACAAAAATTATTTAGTTTTTATCAGTTCAACTATTAAAAACAGATGCAAACAGAGTAAACCATAAACCCATAATTGGGAGATCTCTAAGTAAAAAAATTATATAAAATAATAATAATCGCAAATAAATCCCATCTCAAAATTCTTGTGGTAAACAGACACAAACTTAAGCACTATTTTGTCAGGAAAACAATTCAGTACTCTTTATTTTAGTTTTGTAAACGTGATTGCAATTGAATGTATTATTTTACATCCAGGTGTCACTTATTGAAAGGAGTTAAACAGATAAATGAAATAAATGTAAATAATAAATGATTTGAAGAAGCAAAATACAGATAGTTATTTAATTCATTTATTTTTGTATTACTTTTGTCCTTCTTTATAATAAATAATTCTAATAAATGAACCCACCTTCATCATTAGTATGTTCATTTTATAATGGTTACTCTGAAATACCTGAGACATGTTTCCAGTTATTTAAATGAAATCAGTTAACGCATTAACTTCGGTAACCTTGAAGAGATAAAAATGTAAATGTCCTTACTATTTACTCTCCCTTGAGTGATTCCAAACCTTTATGTGTTTCTTTATTCTGTTGAACACACAAAAGATATTTTGAAGAATGTTAAAAGCCTGAATCTATTGATGTCCATAGTAGGAAAAATACTATGGAAGACAATATAGCTAATGTTTTAAATATTTGTGTTCAACAGCAGAAAGAAACTCAGCTGGAGGGCAAGTGAATGATGACAATGTTAAACTATCCATATAACACATTAAAGCAAAACATAAAATAAAATGAAAGCATAAATGTAAGTAAATTACAAATAGACAACCTGAACATTTAATGGTCACCTATGATGAAAAACATCTTTTGTGAGTTGTTTGGACAGAACTGTGTGCAAGTATAGTGTGTCCACAGTCATATTGGAGTGATATAAACACAAGAAGTCTCTTTTTAAAAATATTCTGATGTTAAAATAGGACCCAAATCCCAGTGATTTTGAGGCCACCGCAACGTGATGTAGGAGTGTGGTTTTCCACGCCCACGGAATTGATTGACTTGCACCATGTTTCTATAATAACATGCAACACATGTCCTCAGAACCTTTTTTTTTTTGCAAACTGGGATTAAAATATTTGTTCCAACTCACTGTGATTTTTTTGTTTTATAAGTTTAAAACATTTTTAAAACAGAGCATGTTTGTAATTAGGACAGTAAAATCGCTATGTAATTCTGAAACACTATAATTACCACAGCCGAATGTTGTCATTAAACGCAAATATATATGTGTACGTGTGTGTACTGCAAACGGTATTTGTGTGAGACTCATCATTTCAGAACGGCTTGAATAAACACCTCCACTAAAACATGAAATAAACATACTTGGTATTTTTGACTAATGAGCTGTTTTTAGCTTTATACGAGTCTGTCTCTGTCACTGACTGCTGTTTATCTGACATAACGAATGATGAGAAGCTGACACGCATGTGGGAACAGTGGGTGAAAAGAAGCAGCTTATTTGCATTTAAAGCCACAGGCACCAAAAACAGCTACAATGTATTCAGACAGCAAAATGGACAGATTCTGATTAATAACTTATAACTTTTACATCTAAAACACAGTGGCGTTGCCCTAGAATGTGCATAATACATGGTATTATCCAAGTAAATTGTCAAAATACAATAGTGCTGCTTTGGTACATGTCTGAAAATATAAAATAATCACAGTATCTGTCAAAATACCATTGTGCTGATGTGATATATGTCTACAAACCATGGTATTGCCCTGGTATGTGGCCAGAAACTACAATATTACATTAATGCATGTTTAAAAATTCATGTTATGATTATCCTTGTCCAAAAACTATTATATTCTCCCTTTACCAGACAAAATACAATTGCATTTGTCCAGAAAGAATAGAATATTCTGGCAAATATTAGACTGCCATAACATGCATCTTCCAAAATCGTGGTATAACACTGGAGAAGCAGCTCATTTGCATTTAAAGCCACAGGCTACACAAACAGCTACACTGTATTGAGACACCAAAATGGGCAGAATCTGGAGACTATAATAAACATCTCATGGGTATTTTGAGCTGAAACTACAGACGCATTCTGGAGACACCAAAGGCTTATCTTACACCTTGTAAAAGGGGTAAAATAGGTGCCCTCTAAAAAAGAATTTAAACCTAAATAACCCTTATGATCTTTGTTTGTCTTCACATGACAGTGAATCTCTGATTTAGGATTTTGTTTGTGCATTTGTTTCTTTATTATAAATATACTCCTGAACTAATTTCATCCACCTTAGAGAAAACATTTACATTAGTTCATCCTGAAAAAAGCATTCACAAAAATGTTCCATTTATAACTTACACACTTCATGAGCAGTGAAACACACACGCGCGCACACAAAATCATCACAAGAAGGCCGTTCCAGACAGCCTCTACAAAACACAACCGTCCAAACCACCGAGATGTAAACATTGAACACCAGTATAAATATCCTTTAAATATTGCTTTAGCGTCGTGTTCATGATGTCACGCTGACCCCAAAACACTGCGTCTGAGGGTCTCTGTGAGGACACTGAAACCCAGAACCACCAGCAGTGATGGAGGGTCATTTCCCGCCCCATCCGTCACCAAATGAACCCTCTCTGGGTCAGAAATCATGGCTCGAGCGTCCTCTAACGCCGCCACAGCTGAAGCGCTAGAGTTCACATCCCCAGTCACCTGCACATCAAACAGGCAGGCCTGAAAATACACATCTCTCATCGGAAACAGAGAGGAACAGTGTGTGTATGCAGAGCCGAATGGATGTGCACGCAGCATTTCTAAACGTTGTGAAACGGGACACCCCCACACACACAACTGCAGGTCCTGTTCCGGCGTATAGGACTCCACGATGGCACGAGGAGAGCGGATGGACAGGCTCAGCGACCGGCCGACCTGCCGCACTATTATCATCGTCCCAATATGAGTGGCCCAGATTTCAGCATGCCGGCCCGGGTCGTGCGAGTGAATGCGCAGACTCTGATGCCCTCTGCGGTCTCCGCCGGTCACAGAGCCGTCCATAAATGCCAGAGAAACATTGTCCAGTTCTGCTTGATAGATCTGCGGCTCAGCGCACTCACGCGAGTTCTTGAAGATCACCGTGACCTGAGGAGGAAACAGAGGCCAGAGAACTGTCAGCTGATTCAAAACCCGCACACACACAATCCCCATTATGCGGGTCTTATTAATTATTCATAGCGATTCATCATAAGATGTCAGGCTGTGGAGTACGGTTAGTGTTTGACACAGCGGTGAAAGAAGACAAATGTGTTATAGCTTCCTTCCTCTCAGCTGGACAGGCTCTAAGACGGAGAGAAATTACAGAGCGGACTTGGATCGTGCGTTAGAGTAGATAAAAGAAGAGCTGGAGCTTTTATATTGCAATGAAAAGGTTTGTGTTGAAGGAGAAGAGTGGAAAATGTGGACAGGTAGCTTCTCGTGTAGGCTACTTTAAAAATGATCGATTCTTTGTTGGCGTTGATGGTTAGGGGAGAGTGGGGACAGTTGTAGGGTTGGGCGATGTCGACCAATTTGGCATTGTACGATATTTAATGTGAAACATTGCGATGGACGATGGCATCATCGTCATAGGCAGCGGTGAATTCATTATTTATGAAAAATTAATTTATTCATAATGAATTAATTATTTGTAGTCTACTGTTTCAACTACCTGACCTGATTACACACAAAAAGTTACACACAAATTACCACCTGTCAATCACTTTTTCCACTGGACTCTGTCATGAATAAGCAGAGTGATCTGTGTCGTTATTATGGCGTCGACAAACTTGGTAAAAAAGATGCACATCCAGCAGGAACCAACCGATAGTATCTGAGGTTTTCGCTAAAATGACTAAGTACAAGCGTAAAAGAGAAAGATTGAAGCAGTGTACTGACGCTGTGACACCTTACCTGATAGATTCAAAAGACTGAAGAGTCAATAGATAGAGACAAGATTAATTAAATATCATGTTTAACAACTATGTGGTGAGATGTGATCCAGCGGTACATCCTTGATAAACTGTCCGACGTGCACTGCTCTCTGGGGTTTTGTGTTGTGTTTGTTTTGGAGTTCTTAAACGTGCGCACATGCTAGAGCGCATGACAGAGAGTGTTTGTGTGGTCACGTGATGTGCATTTTCAGCAGTATAGTATGGACTGAGATCTTTTCAGAAATTTTAGATGAAACACCAGTGTGTGGATGTGGATCATTTTGGTTCTAAAATGCCATTTTAAAACTTTAAGACGTATTAGTGTAAACGGAGCCTCAGTGTGTTTTTTGCGAGCAGGTTGCTGCTGCGATGGGGGCGTGGTGGAGGATTGCGTTGCCGGCTCAGCATCGTGATTTCTATCGGCATCGTCAATCAACCCAACCTTAAACAGTTGCAACACTTTGCATTTCCTTTAGTTTCTCATAGACATTTTTTGGGGGGAAACCCAAAATTTTAATGTAATAAACCCACATCTGAGGTGACACTGTGGCTCAGTGGTTAGCACTGTCACTTCACAGCAAGAAGGTTGCTGGTTTATGTCTGGGTGTATGTGTATGTATATATATATATATATATATATATATATATATATATAGACACACACAAACACACAAACACACACACAGTTTAAGTCAGAATTATTAGCCCCTCTTTGAATTTCTTTTTTTATTTCCCAAATGATGTTTAACAGAACAAGGAAATTTTCACAGTAAGTCTAATAATATTTTTTTTTCTTCTGGAGAAAGTCTTGTTTGTTTTATTTTGACTAGAATAAAGCAGTTTTTAATTTTTGTAAAAGCCATTTTAAGGTCAAAATTATGAGTCCTGTTAAGCTAATTTTTTTTCAATAGTCTACAGAACAAACCACCATTATACAATAACTTGCCTAATTACCCTAACCTGCCTAGTTAACCTAATTCACCTAGTTGAGCCTTTATATATTACTTTAAGCTGTATAGAAGTGCATTGCAAAAATCTAGTCAAATATTATTTACTGTCATCATAGCAAAGATAAAATAAATTAATTATTAGAAATGAGTTATTAAAACTATTATGTTTAGAAATGTGCTAAAAGAATTCTCTCCGTTAAACAGAAATTGGGGGAAAAAATAAACAGGGGGGCTAATAATTCTGACTTCAACTTAGTTTTAAAAATATGTACTTCTTTTACTTTTTAATGCTGTATCTGTACTTTTACTCCACTACTTTCCTTCAGCCTGCAGTCACTACTTTATTTTTTCTTGTTTATGAGGATTAGAAAAATCTGTCCTGTGATTCCTGTCCAATCAAATCGCACATAGAAGGTAAATCACATCATATTGAACTACCTCAAGACATAGGCGATTTAGAATTGCAGCAAACTGTTTAAAAGCATTAAAAGTGTCCAAAAAGATGTCCAAAATCTTTACATGCTATGACGGAGAGACTGTTTAGTGTGACTGTTTAGAGACTGTTCACATCATCTTCTAATGTGATTCATTAGAAGATGACGGATGTTTACTGTATGATGACCGAAATGGCCTTAAACACCCAGCAGGCACAAGACGTCAACATGACGTCAGATTGACGGTGTACCCCAAACTCGTGGGGATGTTGCATTTTGTTTGGAAATGAAAACCGGGTTGACATCAGGTGGACGTCAATATCCAACGTCCAACTTAAAATCAATAAAATGATGTTATAGCTTGACGTGATGTGGACGTCACCACTATGACGTCTATTAATGTTAGATTTTGGTTTTCATATCTGACAAATAAACGTCATTATTTGACATCAATATGACGTTGGTTTAAGATGTTGGCTCAACGTTGGATGTTGGTCACTTTCTAACACAACCTAAAATCAAACAAATATCAACTTCATTTGACATCATAAATAACGTTGACCTTAGATGCTGGCTGGACATTGAATTTTGGTCACCCAACATCACGCCCTGAATCTATCCTAATATTAACGTCTTCTGACATTGTGTGCCTGCTGGGCAGCATAACACTTACTACTCTTGAGTACTTTTGAAAGGTCTACTTTTACTCTACTTGCACTACATGTTTAGGCAAGTAATAGTACTTTTACCTAAGTAAGATTTTTCAGTACTCCTTCCACCACTGCCTACTAATAAAGATGCGAATGTAATTGTTTTCCAGACCTTTGTGAGTATGGTGGTGTAAGAGCTCCCCCTGGTGGTACTGCTGGTGGCCTGGATGTACAGATAATGGTTGTCTATGAGAGGCCAGGCACCCTGAACAGCACACGTCTGGAACTCCTCATTGAAGGTACGGATGTGTGGGTCCCCAAACACCCCACAGTGCAGGTACTCTGGGGCCCTGCCTTCTCTCTGTGTAAAACTCTTCTCGTAGAAGCATCCGTCCCCGGAGAGAGGGGCTTGGGGCAGGGGCCGAGGCTGAGGCTGAGCCGTGGGGCCTGTTTTTGGGCAGCGGTATTGTATGAGCAGGTCCTCGATGCCCTGTACAGCAGAGTGATAAGCCAGGTCGCCTCTGCAGGCTCGGGCTGTCCGTTGAGTGCAGACGGCGTAGGATCGCAGGGCGCTGCAGTAGCCGGTATTTACACCTTCTTTATTGCCTCCTCCGATGACACCATTCTCCAAAGTCGCAGCCACAAAATCTGAGTTGCATCGCAAGATTCGACACTGCGCACATACTGTAGGAAAACACATGCTTTATTTTAGAAAAATGATGGCTCAGAATTCACTCAATGTATCAGACTCCGAAAGGAGAAAGGTTTAACATTTTCTAACAAACTAGCATGGTGCATTGGCTTTGTTTTCATAGACACTTTTTATTCAATATCAGAATGACTGATGAATCCTTACATAGTGTTTAAATGGATGCTTAAATCTAACTATAATTATAAATATGTGCATTTATGCAATCATTCATTCATTCATTTTCTTTCGGCCTAGTCCCTTATTTGGCCTCACAACAGGAAGGTCGCTGGTTCGAGCCTCGGCTGGGTCAGTTGACATTTCTGTGTATAGTTTTCATGTTCTTCCTGCATTCGCGTGGGTTTCCTCCGGGTGCTCCGGTTTCCCCAACAAGTCCAAAGACATGCAGTACAGGTGAATTGGGTAGGCTAAATTGTCCATAGTGTATGAGTGTGAATGAGTGTGTATGGATGTTTCCCAGAGATGGGTTGCAGCTGGAAGGGCATCAGCTGTATAAGCTGGAGGTTCATTCCACTGTGGCAACTCCTGATGAATAAAGGGTTTAAGCCAAAGGAAAATGAATGAAAGAATAGTCCCTAATTTATCAGGGGTCACCATGGTGGAATGAACCAACAACTATTCCTGCTTATGTTTTAGGCAGCGGATGCCCTTCCAGCCACAACGCAGTACTGGGAAACACCCATCCACTCTTGCATTCACATACACACACACACACACACACACACACACACACACACACACACACACTACGGCCATTTTAGCTTATCCAATTCACCTATAGCACATGTCTTTGGAGTGTGGGGGAAATCCACGCCAACATAACATGCAAACTCCACACAGAAACATCTCCTGGCACAGCCGGGACTCCAACCAGCTACCTTCTTGCTGTGAGGCGACAGTTATATCCACTGAGCCACCGTGCTGCCTATATGCAATCATATTTTCTAAAAATGTTTTTAGAAAGATGTGCAGTATGCAGGGTTTTTCATGCGTTGATTTCTTTTTTGATGTGTGAGCAGCTTGTAACAAAACGAAATACAATTTTGTTCATAAAACCCTGCAAAATATTTAACTTAAAAAAAAAAAAAACTCAATAATTAAAACCTTACAAAAACTCAATAATAAAAATGTTCACTGATCAACTGATTTGAACGTTAGTGTTAAAATTAAACTAAAAGTGAAATAAAAAAGTGAAAATGAAATACAGAAAAATGTTAATAAAAAAAAAATTCTGAAAATAACATTGCAATGGTGTACAAAGGATTGCCAAGTCCTTAGTTTTCCCGCAAAATTGAGCTACTTTTAACCACTTTCTTCTGGTTGTTTCTTTACTCCATGGGTTATTATCAGTTTGATATATTGCATTAGTTATATTTATATGGTTGCATCTTAATATTTTACTCTACCAAATTTAAATTCTAGCAATGATAAAACTGTGAGGTGTTTTGTGCGATGATCTTAAGATGAGATGATTTTTAAGGATGACAGAATCCTTGATATAGTTTAAAGATTTAAAAAGATAAACTGTATTATGCACACAGTCATGTGAAAATATACTTCATGAAGAGGCAATCTTTTGAGTTTTTAGGTTATTGGGCTAGTTTAACTTGCCTATTAGACTGGTTTTGTTGTGAAAAGCTGACAACCCTGGGTGTAACACACTACTGACATCACATACCATAAATTTTAAAAAGCTAAAATGAGATTTTTACCTGATGGAGCACTAAAGAGCAGGAGCGTTGAAACAATGATCACAATGTGTTTCCATGTTGTGTGTGAGTGATTCCCACCACCAGCTGATGCTGCCATTCCCATCCATACAGACACAGGCAGGACGGCCTGCTCACAGGTGTCCACACAGCTGCTGAAGCTCTGGCCACTGAAGCACACTACAAAGGAAACAAATACACTCAAAGACTGGACAAAAAAAGCACTTTTTTGAAATGTTTAATTATTATAATATTGAGAATATATCAGGATGCATGCAGAGCAAATAAAAGGTCTTTGGCAAACATTCTCTCTATTGCCATTTTTTTAGCTGTTGCATGCACTGTGCAGATTTGACTCCTAAAAACATATCATACTACATATTTATTTTGGCCATTTTTAAAGGCATGCGTGATGTCAGTGGAAAACATAAACAGCAGTGGTTACTAAAGTGGCATGTTTTGCCCTGGTGGTCTTGATGTCTCCATTGCATAATTTCAGTTAGCATCAATTTCTTAAAAATTAGGTTATTTTCTCAGCTTCATAAATTGTGGCATATGGATTACTGTTTCCAGATCCAAGCATCTATTCGTTTGAATTGAGAACTCAAGATCTCAATAGTTGTTTATTACCACTGTTTAGTCATATCACTACAGTATTCATAGAGGTTTCTGGATTTGCTGCATCTCAGACACCAACAATTTAATATATTAAATTTGTCTGGCCATCTGAGATTAGGCATATAAATATTTTAATCATGATTTTTTCACTGTGAGTGTATATTAGTAGCTACCAACTGTGTGCTTTTGGCATCTAAGACCAGAAAATGTGTCTCAAAAGCACTTTAATGAAGAACCTGTAACATCCATAGAGACTTCACATTAATCAAAGATTCCTTACAGAAAGGGTTCTTTATATTATTAAAATGCTCTTTTTCTGAATAAACAAATCATCACCTTAGAATTATAATGTTCTATTTGACATTTGTCAGAATTGAGACAAAATTCCTTTTGAAAATTCCTATTCCCAGTCCTATTGAATGACAACTTTTTAACATTGTGATGTTTTTTTTTTTTTTTATTATTTTGTTTTTATTTAATTTTAGGCTTTTTATTTAAAAAAACAAAAAAGGTTTTATCTATTAATTCGAACTCTAGCTTGGCTCTGTAAGGTTCTTTCTGTGAGCCAATCAGCATTTTAAATGCACTCACGATGATCAATCAGGATCAGCTTTCTTTGTCATTTCACTGGGCTGCTCTATTGACAGCGGGAAAGACCAGAAAAAATACAAAATCAGAGTCAGCTAAATAATGCTAAACCAAACAAAATTGAGAAGAAACCTGAAATTGAAAAGATGTGTGTAAATGTGATGATTTGGAAGCATTTTTGACATTGGGATGAAATGTTCAATTTTACATTGTTGAAAAAGAAACAGTTATAAAAAAATGTAAAATATTAAATGTGAAATATTTGAATTTGTGTCTATATAGTCAGTGAAACATTTTTCAGTGCTTATTAAACTTATTTGCTCATTGTCTGTTTTCTTTTAAAGTCTTTAAACTTGATATTAAGCCTTGAAGGGGTTTACTTAATTTAATTAATGGGACATATCATTTAATAAGTAAAATTCAGGAAATATTACCATATTAATTACATAAAAACTAACAGCTGCACTGGATAAAATATTTAACGTAGCCTAGCTTGTACGCTTAATTTGAACAAGAAAAAATATTCATCCTAAAACATAAATGTTATAGAAAGCAAATATTTAACTTTCTCAAGCATCAACATATTGTTACAACACCAAATTAGATTTTTGTGATTGTATTTCTTGATAAGTAAAGCATCAATGAATGATCTGCCAGATAGAAGCTTATAACTCCAAGCCGTAAAATGACTTTTTAGAATCAGAAGCTTTAATCTGCTTTTTCCCTCTTCTTTTTACCCCATTTTGCAAACGTAAGATTATTTACATGTAGAGTACATTAGGGTCTCTGTCATTTTTATGAATGAAAGAGAACAGTTACACGCATATTGTTTGCTATATGGAATGCAAAAATTTTGAAGCTCCTTATCTCAAAATCATTCAGAACACAGATAGCCTAAAAACAGACTGCAAATAGAACCTTATAATTACAAGGTGACCAAATTGTTCATTTAAAAAAACAAAATGCTTCTTCTATGGCATCACTGCAAAAACTCTATTTTGACACCTACATTAACTGCTCTTTGTTTTGCCACTTTTGAAAGCTGTAAAGAAGCACTAATGTACTCCTATTGGTCAGTATCACAGATGTGATGAAATCTGTGGAACACAAAAACTAACTCAACTAAAATGCATCATTAAACTCAATTTTTAAAACATTCAGCATCACAAGTTGTTGAGGCAGAGATCAGAATTCGGTGTACAAAATATCCCTTAATTAACAGATTCTGTATTTTGGGATTCACCCTTTTACTGTTTATTTGCAGGTATGAGTTGCATTATGGTACTTCTGCTCTATACAATTTAACAAAGTGACTTTGATTGACATTTTCAATACGTTGAAACAAAATATTGTATAAGAAGTAATATATAATTAAGACTGTAAAATAACAGAAAAAGAATTAATTACTGGCAGTTTATTACTTGTTTTCTGTAGTGAAATTTACAACACCAACCCAGACAATCTATCACTTCAAACTGTTAAAAATGTCAATAAAAGTCCATATTTCAAACTATTTAACATTAAAGGTGGTTGGAGGAAACATCGAGGTTTCCTTGTGTTGTTCAGTTATATTGAAATGAAAATGAGATTGCTTTTAACTATTGAGTAGTCATCGTATTAATGATGTAATGTGATAGACTGTGGAATAAGAAGGTGGAGTGAGAAGATTGTGTCACACACTGAGGAAGGCATTGTGCCGAAATGTCTGTGATTTGTATCTCCTATAAAGTAAAGTAAAGCTTTATAAAGTCATTATTTAATGAGTGCCAATCATGACCTTCTGAATAATAATTTACCAGGTATGCCAATTGAGAACCACTACTCAATTACAATGATAACCTGGCCAACAGGCAACACAAAAAGCAGATACGATGCAGCAGGGACCAATGGCAGGGACACTACAATAACAATTTCACAGATGCAGATAATAACATTGAAATAAACCATGGAAAAACTAAAAACAACCACAGTGGTCTTGTACTATGAAGTAGATTGAATTTTTAAAGGATGATAGTGGAATTAAAGTGTTGAGCTTTAAAGTCTGCTGCAGATGAATCAAAGCTTTAGCAGCAGAAAACTGAAAAGAGTAGCGACCAAATGAAGTGTGAACTACAAAGGCTAATAAAACTACTAGAGTGCAGATTTTGACATTGTTTTCTGAATGTCAAGAAGTGACTAGGCATGGGATGATAACCGTTTTCAAGGTATACCGCGGTATGGAATAGTCAAGGTTTTCATACCGCCAAAATTTTCTGCTATACCGTTCCTGAGGTATGTGTAATATTTTTTATTTACTTTTTTTTTGTTGTTGTTGTTGTTGTTTTTTAGGTGTAAATTGTAAAGACATCTTTTATTGAAACTAATGAAGACAGCAGAATTTAATGATTCACTTGAATTAGCCTGTCATCTTTACTGCTCCAAAATACTTTAAATGTTTCTCAAAATAAAATATATTGTGTTCAAAGGGGGAAAAGGTTTTGTTTTTTAGCCAGACATTTAAAAATAATATATTTCAGAGTAGTAAACACAATACTGTCATACCGTGAAACCGTGATATTTTTATCCAAGGTTATCATACCGTCAGAATCTTATACCGGCCCATGCCTAGAAGTGACTGTGAATATACTGGAGTTCTCCCAATAAGAGTTTTGTAAATGAACAGAAACCAATGTATTTGTCGACGAGATTGAAGAGAAGGCCAATTTAATAAAGAAACATCAAGGTCTCATAATGGAATTCAAAAGGATAAAGATAAATCACAAAATACCAAAAAAATGTTTAATTTACAGATATGTTACTGTCCCATAATGCAATACAAAAGTTTAAATATGATAAAAACGCCTATAAAACACAAAAATAAATAGGAACATGTAAAAAAAAAAACAATTGCGTCCTGCCATTTATGAATCAAAACACATCAGATCATGTCAGAACCGGTGTTCTGTCGATTTGTCCTACCTTGTCAGATTGTCCTACCCCCATTCAAAAAGTAGGTAGCACATTTTGATGGCGCAACATGCTACCCATCAGATTTTGTTACCAGTGTAAATTTTAAAGTGGAGTAGTGTGATATGAATCTGATATGAAACTCCCTACCCTACCTAACCCCTATGGTAAGCCGTTTTGACTTTTATTCATTCTCAGGATATGTATTCTTGATATCAACAATTCAATTCTAGATATCAAAAATGTTAGTTCTTGATATCAACAATTCAGTTCTTGATATCAAAAAAGGTAATTGTTGATATCAAAAACTGAATTTTCACTAGTTAAATGTCACCATAGGCTGCCATTCAAATTTAATTGTTGATATCAAGAATTGAGTTCTTACTAGTTAAAATGCAATTCTTGATATCAAAAAATTAATTGTTGATATGAAAAATGTAATTGTTGATATCAATACTTTAATTGTTGATATCAGGAATTAAATTGTTAATATCAATAAATACTTTTCAGCTAGTAAGGATGTTCATTCATACTTAATTCTTATTCTAAGCTGACAAGAAAATGAATGAATGAATGAATGAATGAATATCAACAATTAAATTGTTTCATATCAACAATTAAATCATTGATATCAATAACTGCATTTCAACTAGTACGAAGTCAATTCTTGATATCAACAATTAATTTTGAATGGCAGCCTACGGTGACATTTAACTAGTGAAAATTCAATTGTTGATATCAAAAACTGAATTGTTGATATCAAAAATTAACATTTTTGATATCAAGAATTGAATTGTTGATATCAAGAATACATATCCTGAGAATTAATAAAAGTCAAAACGGCTTGCCATAAACCCCAACCTCAGAACCATTCAAATACAGTGTTGGTATAATCTGATGGGTAGGATAAAATGTCAGGACCCCAATATTACACCTACAGTTCCCTGATCATTTAGAAACCTTCCCTTACCTTAAGAGTTCCTGAGAGCCATCAAGAGACTGATAATGTCCTGATCACGTTGAACACCCTTTGAAAGAGAAAGCAGCACATTATAAACTGGTCAAATTTTTATGGACTGTTGTGTGCATGTTATATAACACAACACCAACGTCCATGAATTCACACTAGATGACATTTTGAAGCAATCAGAGCGCTTCAGCTGCGCAGATAATAGAATCTGACTGGAATAAATGCTCACACAATGCTGGCAGTTTGGACTCTCGGCACCGATGTGTTATTTACAAAGCCTCAAGAGCAAACACTGGAGGAACACGAGAGTAAACTCCAATCCTATATGCGTGTTTGCACTTGACCAACAGCTCTGATTATCAGCGATCTGTCGAAGCAGAGCTGAATCCTTTCAGTTTAAACACAACAGATACCATAAATCTCATTAAAATCCGCTTCAGAGTGTTTTTTTTCTCCAACACTGACAGCTGATATTTTTTCTAGCTGCTTGTATGACTGCTGGCGGGGCAAAGTTATACGAGAGTTGCAGGGCAGAAATAGGGGGTCTAAATATATACCCAGCACACCGGCCTGCCCCTCCAGCACCTGCCCCAGTGGAAATAGCTGCGTCTGAAAGCTTTGCGGCACAGTAGCAGGTGTGAGACGCACAGCAGAAACTCAACAGCTCTCCGTTTCCTTCTGCAGGCTAATTTCAGCCGGACAGACTCAGAAGCAGTCCCTCGTTCGCTGAACTGTGGAAATGAGCAGAAGCTGGTGTGCAAGCACTTTTACCAAGAGCTCATTTCCACTCCAGACATCTCTAAAGGCTCATGGGCTACCAAACATTTCATGAATGCTCATCTGAACAGCTGCTTCTCTTTCAGTCTTAAACACAGAGTCCAGTGAATCAAACCTGTGCCTTTCTGCTGGACATGACTATCGTTTCGACTGTGCAACTAAGCATTATGAAAGTAGACAGCTTGATTTAATATGTTATATTGCAGTCTAATAATATGATATTAAGTAATAGTAATCGGTAACACTTCACAATAAAGGTTGTATTAGTTAATAACATGAACAAACAATGAACAATATATTTATTACAGTATTAACTTATCCATCTTAGTTCATGAAAATACAGTCATTCATCGCTCATGTTAACTCATGGTGCTATAACCAATGTTTACAAGCATGAATTCGGATGTTAATGCATTAAATGTTGAACTATGATTAATAAATGCTGTGACACGTGTTGTTCATAATTAGTTGATGTTAGTAAATACATTAACTAATAAAACTTATTGTAAAAAGTGACCTAGCAATAAAATAAACAATATAGATAGCAAATAAACTATATAGAGCAACAAGGCTTAATGGTTTAATTTTAGAGTCAGATGTATGCAGTTTACTGTTTTAGAAAGGACATGTTTAAAAAGGAAACTGTGAACCGTTATTGAGATTAACATCACATAAATAAATAATATCTCAAATTCTTTGTGAGGAAGCTTATTATATCACTAAATAACCCAGAGTGGTGAACTTTAATACTGTAAGAAAATAGCACTGCTTAGATATGATTTAAAGATGATTCCTGGTTGTAAACAATGTATTAGGGCTGAATTTAAACAAAGTTGAACATAACTAAATTCAAATTGTTTGTTTAAATTCAACACATAAAATGTTTGCAACAATTTTGCAGACATCGTCTTTTTTTCAGTGTATAGTCAACATTTGAAGTGAATCAAAAACAACCAATGATCCAAAATGATCCAAAAAATCCTCCCTGAATAACCATGTTTTTTGAGTTTGACACATTTAAATAGTAATAATTCAATGTCTGGGGCCTGTATCATTGCTAAAACAGACAAATAAAGTACTTCCAAGAATTCCAAAACTATGTCTACATAGGCTAGCTCCTGAGCTTATATTAAATGTTTGGTTAAACACACATTCACATTAGTTAAATTGTTAATTGACAATACATGTAGGTAAAATATAAGATATAGACTTACAGAATCGGAGGACTGTCTCCTGTAGACCGCAGCTGAGATCTTTCCCCGTTACTTCTGTCAGTGACGCGCTCGTGTGCGGTGTGACCCGCGTCACCGTCCCGCACTGCACGAGAAAACGCGTAAATCACCCGCGGCGCGCACCTGCCACACGCGCGCGCCAGCTGACGGAGAGCTCCAGTCTCTCTCAGTCACTCTCAGTCTCTCTCTCTCTCTCTCTCTCTGAGCTGTTTGTCAACACACACGTGCTTATCCTTCAGAAGACACAACACTCGCTCTCATTACTGTATTTTTGTTACGTTTCCTCGAACATTACGTGAAGTCATCACAACTACGCAAAGTTGTAGATGCAGCAGCAGGTTACATAACTTACTCAAAAGAACACGTGGTGTAGAAATATGAAGCAGAATGTTAATCACACAAATATATTGTTAAATGTTTTTGTTTTAGTTCTTAATGTTTGCTTAAATGTTTTAATTTAGGTCTTGTCTTAGTTCTTTTGTTTTAGTGCTTAAATCACCTGGGTTTCCAAAAATTGTGAAATAATTAAGTTTTATTCATATAAAGATTCAAACATTTTAATCAGATAAACAAACACTTTAGTAAAAATGATAATATTAGGCTAACATTTATATAATTTTATTATATACCTATTAATTTCTTTCTACTATTATTTTACTTTCATATGCTTGGTTTGTATATTGTATATTTTATTGTAAATTGTTGTGTAAATGTTATTTACTTTGTAACACAAAGTTATTGTGTTTGAATGTTTAAAAAACAATAAAGTTATTAAATATAATAATAGACTAGTAATAAAATAAAAGGGGATTTTTTAAAAATCAAAAAATGTATATATAAATACAAATTTACAAAATGTGTGACTACAAACATATCGATTGTAAAACTTTGCATGAAAACTAGCTAAATAATTAAAAATGCACTCTAAAAACTGCAGGGTTGAAAACAACCCAATTTGGGTTGGTTTGGCAACCCAGCGCTGGGTCAAAAAGGGACGTACCCAGCGCTGGGTTACGTTAACCCAACAATTTGGGTTACACGTTTAACCCAGCATGCTGGGTTGTGATTTTAACCCAACTATTAGTTAAAAATTACTCTCTGCTGGGTTGAATATAACCCAAAAAGGGGTCCGAAATTTAATCTAGAAACTGGTGATTAAAATCACTAAAATAAAAACAATTCCACAGCAATAAATACTTCAGTAATGAAATTTTATTTAAGACAAAACATAAAAAATGTGTCCATATGAGTTTAAGACATTTTTCCCATCTCCACCTCAGCATTAAGACAATTTCTATGACAATTTATTAAACTGTATCACAGTAACACCGTGCCTAAAGTCAGTAACAATGCATCAGACTGAAGTCAGACAAATTAACTTTAAAAAAATGCATATTTGAAACTTTTCATAATATTTACATCATGCATAAATCAGAAATCATCAGCAAGAATCAATTGCAATGTAATTGCAGAGTAGAGAAAAAAAATAGTATGCAGAAGCTATAATGAAAATGGATCTAAATGACTGAAGTCAGAAACTTAAAATAACTTGTACGATAACTTAAAATACAAATTTGTGCACAAACATCATGGTGTATATATAAATAATCAACAGCAGTGAAGTAGTATGTAAACAGTAGTAAAAATATGTGAAAGTAATAATGAAAAGGCATCAAACTGACTGAACAAAACCCCCAAAAAACTAAGATACAAATTTAAGATTAGGAAAAAAAAAAAAAATCATTTTATAACTTTCCCTTTAACAATTATGTGTAAACATAAATATATCTTGAGACATAAAGGAATCATCAGTAAGGATAATCAATTGCAATGTAAATGCAGTTTAGAAGAAAAATCAGATGTAGAAGTAATGATGAAACATGTAGATAGAAACATGGACTTTAAGAAAACAAATTTAAAATAGAAAAACATTTCATAACTTTTACTTGAACAATCATGTGCAAACATCTATAGATCCCGAGATATATAAGAGTCATCTGTAAGAAACATTAGTTGCAATGTAACTGCAGTGTAGAAGAAAATATATTTAGAATAAAAGTGCATCAAACTGATTGAAGTCAAATTTACTTCCAAGAAAACATGCATTTCATAACGTGCACAAACATTTATATCCATGAGCATCAAGATGACGGGTTGAGGCTGGAAGGGCATCTGCTGTGTAAAACATATGCTGGATAAGTTGGCGGTTCATTCCATTGTGGCGACAGAAAGAAGCGTTGAGGTCACAGTATTAAAACATTACTGTTTGTCAGCAAAATTAATGCTCGCAGAACTGCCAGTGTCTCCTCCACAGGAAGTCCATACACCACAGTCTGTAGAAACTGCCACACCAGGGACCACTGCTTGGGGTAGTTCACACCAAAGATGTAGAATGCTTTAAAGCAAAGGTCCACTGCAGCAAGTAATGTACTTTGCTCATGTGCTGTGCCATTTATTATAGCAAAGGCTTGAAAGCAGTGGTAGTCTCCAAGCATGAGAACATAAAGAATTTCAATGGATGCTTGAATTCAATGGACGAAGATACTCAGCCATATTAGTCCCAATCTGAAAAATAAATAAATAAAATCATTAAGAATTAAAATGTTTACAAGTTTAATATCTTTAAAAAGTTAACTTTAGAACACCTAAAATACCTTTAGGAGCAATTAGGATCATAACACACCAAGCTATCAGCCAGTGTTGGCATTAGAAATCCACTTCCAGAATAACAACTTACAGATGATGCACCCCCCCATTCATAAACAAATTTTGTTTTCTTTATGAAAACACTGCAGCATCATTCTTACTCATATAGTGGACTGATATGCTGCCCCGAGTTTAAACTTCCAAAATGCAGTTTAAATTCTGCTTCAAACAATCACAAACGCGATTGTAAACAATCCCAGACGAGAAAGAAGGGTCTTATACTGTATAGCACAACAATCTTCTTCTTTTTCTAATTAAAAAATACAATTTAAATACTTTTCAAAGTCAAACATTCATCTTGTCTTGCTCTGAACTGAACTGTGTGTATTCTAGCTCAAGACACTTAGGGCACTGAACACTCTGACTGTATTTTACACAGAATTTAGGGAGAGTAAGGCAACATGAGCATTTGAAATAATTAAGTATTTAAATTGTATTTTCTTAATGAAAATAGATAAGACCCTTCTTCCTCAGGTGAGGTTGTTTGCAACCACATTTGGGATCATTTGAAGCATTTAAATTTTCTTTTGAAAGATCAAAATTAAGGCACCGTCTCAGTCCATGGAGATCGAGAAAAATGCTGAAATGTTTTCCTAAAAAAATAAATAAATAAATAAATAAAACAAATGACTGAAGAAAGAAAGACATGAACTGGGAAACATCCATACACACTCATTCACACACATACACAACAGGCAAGTAGTTTAATTAATTCAACTTTAGCGCACATTTTTGGACTGTGGGGGAAACCGGAGCACCCGGAGGAAACCCACACCAACACGGGGAGAACATGCAAACTCCACACAGAAACACCAACTGACCCAGCCGGGACTCGAACCAGAGACCTTCTTGCTGTAAGGCGACAGCACTACCCACAGCGCCCCCCTGCCGCTCTACTAACAAACATCAATAAACAAATAACATTTTCATTATTAATAAAATAACTGTAAGAAAAGCATTATGCATTAAATGCATCAAGAAACTTTTAACTGAATTGTTACCCTCTGAATCAAATAATTTGAATTTAATCAAAGACGAGGGAAGGTTCGCTCCTGTGCTAAAAATAAAAGAAAAAGCCACTAGTTGCATGAACAGTAAATTTTTAAAATTAACCAGTCAAAGACAAATTGCCATTTGTTTTTTAATCTCTCAGTTTAAAGTGTTGAAGTGGCTAATGATTACTAGGGCTGCCCTCTAATAATTGACTAACCATTAGTCAAAATGTATTAGTTGCAGAAAAAAAAAATCCACATTGGCAAAGTCACACAGATTGTTAACAGTTGATCTATGCAGTAGTAACCACATCAGGCATGATATCCAAATTCTCCCATCGACCTCAAATAAACTATGGCTTACCATCTGAAATATAGTAGTAAATTTACATGGCTGCTCAATCTAATGCTAATGTAGAAATATGTGCTCTAAATGTCTGTGCAGAGTGTGGAAGCTTAACAGCACCTGTGTGGTCACTTGCTCTCAAAATACTCTGCAATGTTTGGTCATTTAGATAACAATAATATACCTTTTGAAGATATGTTAAGACACTACATTTTTCTGTGTGCACTCACAATAAAAACAAAACACTGCAATCTTGTAAATAATGAAAGTAACAGGATGTGCTTTCTGCTTTCTCAGTCTCTATGAACTTGAGCACGGAAATCCAAAACTGTTTTTGTTTGCCTTATAAAATAGGCAATGTGGGCAATTAGAGACTAATTATTATGATTAAAATGGTTTATTAATAAATCTGTAATTTTTCAACTAATGCTTCAAATGAACATCACAAGTCAACCGGACAAATTTTAAGACAAGGGCATCCCTGATGATTACAACGAACCCAAGTAAAATATTACTACATACCTTCAAATGTGGGGATTAACTCTTCAAGATTCCATTCTTTTAGTTTGGTTTTCACCATTCATCTGAAATAGAACAACAGATAAAAGCATTTTAGCAAAATTAACTAAAAAAGATAATGTTAGCCAAAAGTCACTTTATCACAAAAACACTCCTGAATGATCATAATTATTCAGGAAGTCACATAAAACGGTGGTCAAACTTTTTTGCAGTCGAAGGTGATTAGGTTTGGATTTAGCCTTAGCTCAGACATTCCCATCTGCATCAAACTAACAATACATACAGGATTAAAGATAGCTTAAATCACGTTTAGGATGTAAAATGCTCAAAGTAAATTAATAACATTTGCTATTCAATGTACAGCTAAACAAAATGTACAAGCAGAGCAGGAAATTTATTAAGTATGTTCTGACCAAAAAAGCTGAATTTAACACTTGTTACAAATTGTTCCAAAAACCAATTAACAAATATAAGTAACGTATCCAACACAGTAGATTCAACTGTATCTAACAGAGTAGACACTAAAGACTCTAAAATATAGGGACTTTGCGTATACAAAAGTAATATTAAAAAAATACCTTATCCTTTCCAAGCTCCTTCCGATGTCAGGCGCGCTTTCCCATCCACTGAGCAACAGGTCCGGCCGCGGGGCAAAGCATCAGGTCGGCCGCGAGGTGAAGCAACAAGTCCGGCCGCGAGGCCGAGAAACAGGTCGGCCGTGAGTCGGAGAAACAGGTCCGGCCGTTAGGCGGAGAAACGGGTCCGGCCGTGAGTCGGAGAAACAGGTCCGGCCGTGAGTCGGAGAAACAGGTCCGGCCGTGAGTCGGAGAAACAGGTCGGCCGTTAGGCGGAGAAACAGGTCGGCCGTTGAGGCGGAGGTAGCACATATCGTCAGAACACCGGCCGTGAGGCGAAGCTCGGTCGTCGCTTAGTCGTTAGGTTTAAAAAGGACCCTTTAAACACATCATACAGTAAACTAAACGTGTTATTTCTTATGAAAATTGTTAAATACAGACCAAATAACTTACTTCTCAGACAGAATTTCACTCAGACAGAAAATGGCGGTTTCTCACGCTGATTTCTCTGCATGTCAAGAGGACGTGCGTGCTCTCTTTCACGTCCGCGTTCCCAACCCAGCACTGCTGGGTTGAAAAATCGGTCTTCATCTACAACCCAGCACTGCTGGGTTGTTGATGACGACCGATTTTCAACCCAAATTGGGTTAAATCAACCCAATTTTGTTACCTAGCAGTCTCAACCCAGCATTTGGGTTAAAAAACCAACCCAGCGTTTTTTAGAGTGTGTGATAAAATAATTTACAGTCAACTGAACATGAAATGTGTAGTTAGTTTTATAATGACTTGAAAAAAAATTATGTACACTCTAAAGAACAGTGTTAAAAACCACCCAAAATGAGTG
>CAIGQQ010032566.1:11074656-11122587 GCA_903798035.1 Danio albolineatus
TTATCGAAATCTAATTATTATTCATTCATTCATTTTCTTGTCGGCTTAGTCCCTTTATTAATCCGGGGTCGCCACAGCGGAATCAACCGCCAACTTATCCAGCATATTTTTACGCAGCGGATGCCCTTCCAGCCGCAACCCATCTCTGGGAAACATCCATACACACACATTCACACTCATACACTAGGGACAATTTAGCCTTACCCAATTCACCTATACCACATGTCTTTGGACTTGTGGGGGAAACCGGAGCACCCGGAGGAAACCCACGCAACCATGGGCAGACCATGCAACCTCCATACAGAAATGCCAGCTGACCCAGCCGGGGCTCGAACCAGCGACCTTATCTAATTATTATAAATAATTAAAATTATACTGTGTAAATGGAAATCTATATAAACACTAAATATTATAGAAATGTAATGCTTTTGTTTAATACAATCTAAATTCATCAAATATTATGGAAAATGTCATTATTATAAAACAAAATGTAAGTATTGATATATATTTATCATTAATACTCATACCTGCCAACATTTGGTTTTGAAATTCCGGGAGATTATCAACGGGGAAGGGGGGTACAAATAACAAAATAAACATACAAATGAGCCCAAAGCAATATCCATGGCTCCTGGTGACACAATGAGGTCTTTCTAAAGCGAAACGATAACAATAAACTCTTTAAGGAATTGAACATTATTAATAATTTTAAAATAATTTACAATTTTAGTGCCGTTGTGATTTCACATGCTATGTAATGTCGTTTTTCCCAGTGTGTCCGACATTAAAATCAATACGTCACACCTTGTAGAAAGCGTGGGCGTCGTCAAGGTGGCTGCTAGACAAAAACTTGAATTCTTCCATCCAGCTGCTGTTTAATTTACATGTATATACTTTTTCTTTGCCGAAGCACAACCTGACTCTTTCCTTCCGTCAATTGTACTACTACTGACGTAGCTGCTTGTTGCTACTGCCATCGTTCAAGTCCCGCATCTACCTCCTGCGCAGTAATCAACAGCGCACCTGAGTTGTAACGTATGTTGCCAGATTGAGGTAAAATACGTTACAAGATTTGAATATTGCGTCAATTGTGTGAAGTAATGAACTTCATTCAAGATCTGGCAACTTGACAAATACGAACAAAAGTGCTTTTTTGAAACTGCATTGGGACGTACAAATTACGGGAGTTCTCCGACAGAAATAACAAACCGGGAGGGTGGCGGGAGATGGATGTGAAATACGGGAGACTCCCAGCAAAAACGGGAGTGTTGGCAGGTATGTTAATACTCCATAATATCAAAGTAATAATGGGAATGAGAAACTATATTAAATGTATGGGAATATATAACATTTTTCAAACAATATAATACATGTATAAGTAATAATAATCAGTTTTTGACATCCTAAATACATACATACATACATGTTGGGCGCAATTTATTTTTTCTCTTCAGCATCACTGACCAAACTTTGGGTCACAGTCAGCAGCTGAGAAGCGTTGTTCTACAATATTTGTTGTGAATGAAGCAGAGAGCTGTTTTATACCACCTGCTCACCCTCTAATTACCTGATAATAAATGACATCTGATTTGATTTAGCAGCAGCCCGACTTCAGCTGCATTATGTATGAGAGGAGCTTTGAGTGTGTGTGTGTATAGGTGTGTGCGTATGTATGAGTGTCTATCTGTGTGTGCGTGTGTGCGAAGTGAAGTCCAGCTCTCTATTCACTCCTCTCACTGAATACAAAGCAGGTGTGTTTATATATGTGTGTGTGTGTGTGTTTGAAAGGGCCCTTACAAAGCCTCAGCTACACATTGTGTCACACAAATGTTCATCCACGTGTACACACACACACACACACACACACAGACCTCTGCATTTTCCTGTTGGTATTTATGTTCACTAGATTTTCAGAAAATGTATTTTAAAGAGATCTTAAAAGTTTGGAAGCATCAGAAGTTTTTACAGCAAGAGGCTGCAGGTGAATATGGTAAAACATTACTCATATTTGTTGTTATGCTTCCCCAGTTACTGTAAAAATGTCTTGTATTACAAGATTTCTTAAATGTTAAATAAGCATTTCATAAAATTTCCTGATCAAAAATCTGAATATTGAATGAGTCGGTTCAAAATTCATGTTGTTTTGGACATATCGGACTTGAAGGTAATTCAAATCTACAGAATAACCTATTATAAACTGATAAAGTGTGACAAAAAGCTGACAGCCGCATGGAAAAGTGTCTCACCTTAACAATCAAGTGAGAATAAATCAGTCAAATTTCTGTTATGACCTGATTAAAAAAGCAGTTTGAGAGCTTTTGCATCATTTCTCTGGCCATAAGAAGCATCTGATTTACAACACAAAGCCAAGAAATAACCCAGTACAGGAAATCATGGACAATGTGTGTTGAACTGTCCTCTGCGCTCGGCTCTCTCGCTTTCTTTAACGGCTCGTCCACTACAGTAGTTTCCGTTGGATCTGCATATGAACAGGCACCAAGAAAATTCTTGCCAAGGATTTCATTGGCATGGCAACCACAACAATGGGCGACCCGGGGGCCCAACCACTCAGCGGAGTCTCAGGGGTGTGAGGGGCGAGAGGAGGGGGCGACGAGGAGACATTTGAAGGAGAACTAGTCAAACCCTCCTACCAGCACCAGCATCCCTACAGTTTACCAGAACCAGCAGCCGCTCGCAGCAGTGCCGTCGCTGACCGAGTCTCACACTGCGCCCTCTTGTGACAACAATGTGACAAACAAAAAAGTTTTTTTTAGAAACTAGTTTTTTAGAGCAGTTTCATGTTCTAATTTACTTAACCAGTTATGAAAATCAAATGTGTTAAAAATGTGCAGTTTTATACACCTGAAAAATACAAGATACAATTTTTTTTTTGTATTTATTTAACTGTATATACAGAATGATTCGCTCTCCTGTGAATTTATTTTTTCTTTTTAAATATTTCCTAAACGATGTTTAACAGAGCAAGGACTTTTTCACAGTATTTGCTATAATATTTTTTCTTCTGGAGAAAGTCTTATTTGTTTTGTTTCGGCTAGAAGAAAAGCAGTTTTTAATTGTTTTAAAAACAATTTTAAGGTCAACATTATTAGCCCACTTAAGCAATATTTTCATATTTTTCGATTGTCTATAGCAGGAGTTACTAAACTTTCAACCCGTGACCGCCAAGATAGCAATGCCAGTGACTCAAGACCCACAATATCCTCTGAGGTGGTTATAAACATACAAAACTGGGCCAAGTATATTTTGTTTTTGATGTATGCGAGTGCAGTAAAAGCGGCTATGGATACATTGAAATATGTTTTTTAAATAAAATACCAAATACCTCAAATTTACGTGTATCAAAGTACACTACAAAACACAACAGCAACAAATTATCAAAATAAAATACTGTATTTTGTATTAGAAAATACTACAAAATTCTTTTACAAGGGAGCATGACCATGTTTTGCAAACTTTCTATCAATAGGCCTATTGGATCAATCCCTTCACCATTAAACTGATTTAGTGAAGTAAACAATTATTGATAACAACAGCTTTTTTCTGAGCAAGTTTAAGTCAGCTGCTCTGCACCTCATTCACCTCTACTGTACATAAGGTTGGAATACAGTACTATATCTCCTGATTGTGAAAACTGCTGGCATCTCCTAAAAGCTGTATTTTTTTGCAATTGAAATCTTCAAAACTTAATGTAAAATCAAGATTTCTGAAAACTACTAAAATCTACAGTTTTAGTCTTTTTTTTACACATCACTCTAATATTATGATTTAAAACATTCAATCATTCATTTTATTTTCAGCTTATTCCCTTTAATTATCTGCTTGTTATTTAGTGAAGAGCAGCGAATCCCTCATTTTAATCCACTGTTTTGTTTGATGACAGATGTGTCACTTTAAGAATGCACAGATCTATAATGAAAGCATTTGATTTACTTTCGTAACTGTTTATGCTCATTTAGGACAAAATTATTTGGGTTTAAAATAAAACACGGCATGATGGACATGTTCACATATTATTAAGTGTATTTGTCTGTTTAAAAACACACTCAAATCCAAAAGTGTCCACTGAAGCTCCTCTTCAAATGGCGTGTACAGAAGCTGATCTGGGAACCTCGTTTCTTTATCACTACCGAGCGCATCCGTCAGTCACTCAGTTACATGAATGGACTAATTCAGAGGTTGTATAGGAAGTGTGACGGTCAACAAATAGCTTTAATGAAAAGGAAGTGAATTTTAATATTAATTTCAATGAGCTTTAAAGCCAGAATAAAGCGAAAGCATGATTCTCTTGAACAGCTCTTGCAGTTGTATCATTTGAGATCACCTCTTTGATGCTACTTTCACTTTTTATAGAAAGATTAAAATACAGAAGAAATTCGTAAGTACTTAACCGGATGATAGCGGGATAAAACGGTAAAATACAGGAGAATCCCTGCAAAAATGGGAGGGTTGACAGGTATGCCTCAAACAGTAGTGTTTAATCTGTTGCTGGAAGTCTCACCTGATGTAGCCGACCTGTGGCCGATGGCTGAGCTGCCAACGATACGATGTTTTATCCAGCCAGCCGACGTTTCGTGGGTCTTTCCACAGCAGCTTCACCTCTCCATCAGTATCTCCTGCGTGCCACAGAGCGTTACGAAGAAACTCACCAGGACCTGTACGAGACTTCACTGCCTACACAAACACAATGCCTTAAAATCACACTCCAATAGAGGTCACGTAGACATTATCGAGTCAATATATTTGAGTTTAAAAGTTTATAATAAAAGAAATTTAGCAGTATTTTGACCTTGAGCTGCAGGCCCGGTTCAGCCATGGCTCTGAATGGGATGGACTGCCAGTACGTCTGTTCGGTCTGTTTCCACATCACCACGTAGAAACTAGAGGAATCCTGGTAGCCAAAGATGAAGCCGGCGTAGTCATCGTCGGTCACTGTGTTCACGTGAAATGTTCCCTCAAAGTCCACGCCGTTAAATGCTGTATAACCTGCAGAGAGACGAATCACGTTGTGAGGAATTGCTCTGCGTTCAGCTGCTCAAATCTGAATCCAGACTCACCCACTGCCAGTCCAGGGTCACTGTTCATGGTCTGAACTATTTCCATTCCCTGAAACCCAAATTCATCTGTTAATATGAGCGCTAAGGTAATGTAAATTATCCCTTTAAACGTGAAGTGTATCGTTCACCTGAATGGACAATTTACTCACTATTTACACACCCTAGAGCAGAGGTGCCCAAACTTTTTCTTATGAAGGGCCAAAAACCAAACTTGATTGAGGGCGGTGGGCCGAAGATTAATATACCAACTATTACAATAATGCTGCTATAGTAATTTCCTATTTTATTATGATTTTATTATTTATTATATATTACTTATTTATTATTATTATTTCCTAATTTTTACATTTTATTACGAACCTCTTACAATAAAAACATAAATAAACACATTTGTAACAATGCTATTCAATGCTGAATACACGAGCTGCACCAGCCTTTGCCTTGATTTGCTCGTTGATGTCTTCTGTATTGTCCTCTGTGTTCCACTGACAGTATTTACCTTTTTAAAAAATTCTTTATGTACAACATTTAATTGAAACATTTCATTTCAGTTCACGTTTGTAGCTCAACAATTAAACAAACAAACAAACAAAAGGTTACGTTAAATTAGAAATGACAATCTCTGTTGAAGGCATTCATTCTAAATCTCTTCTCAGATGGGATGGCGGGCCAAATCAAAGGTTACCATGGGCCAATTTGGCCCGCGGGCCCTACTTTGGGCATCTCTGCATTAGAGTGTTTTTTAAAAGATTTATAATATTTTGGAGCAGTAAACATGTCAGGCTAAATAATTACAACAAATCATTGACTTTTGCTGTGTTCATTGGTTTCAAAAACTTTGAACTTTGAAAACTTTCTTTGCAATTTAAAAAGGTGTCTTTGGATATTTTTTCTGTTGTCCTAAAAAACTAAAATAAAATTATTTAAAAAAGAACAAAACAATACCTTAGGGACAGTATTACAGAAAATGTTGGCGGTATGAAAACCTTGACTTTTCCAAACTGCGGTATACCTTGAAAACGGTTATCATCCCATGCCTACTTTGACCCCGTTTACACTGCCAGTTAAAAGTTCAGATTTTTTGCTCATATGTGAGACAGATCGGATCTGAACTATGACAGTGGACATACAAAAAACTCATGCATTCGGATGTTCAGAGATCGCTTTCAGGAGATGTGGAAATAAATCAGACATAAATCGGATATGTGACAATGCTAGTGCCATGTAAACATGTATTGAGGCATTCCATTTTGTGCATCATTAAACTTGCGACAATGTTGTACTTCTCCACGGTTTCATGTCGTAGAAGGAAGAGCGTGTGTGGAGATGCCGATGCGGTAAACAACAACAGCAGCAGAAACATGGAGCAAAAGTGGTCAATGGTAGAAGTTACCTGCCTTTTTGCCCTGTGTGTAGATGTGTCAGTGGACATCATATATAAACCATAGGTGCAAGCTGCGATGACGGCCCTCCCCCCCTCCTCCACCTCAAAATCATTTTAAAGTTGGGTGAACTTTGCATATTTTGCAGAGCTAAAAGCAAGACAACTTCTTCCATTATGGCTAGTGTGGTGCAGATGCTAGAACCAGCCTTCACGCATGCTTGACAAGTGTAAACACATGAATCTGATATGGGCCACAATTAAAAGAGCGTTTAAACGTACAGGCAAATAAATCAGATATAGACAACAAATTGGAACTGGGCATCAAGAGTTTGACAGTGTAAACAGGGCCAATATCTCTTCTTTTACAGTATAGTTTTAATAAAATAACGACTCTCACTCTTTCTAATTGGACCCAAAATGCAATAATGCAGATACTGAATGATTTAAATGATGCTGAAAACATCCACTAACATTTTATAAGTAGGTCACAATAGGAATGTATGGTATAAACTATATCAGATCAGCATGTGTCAGATCAGCAGGACTCCCACGATCCTATACCTGATTGAGAACCACCCAGTTGGGGTCGATCTGAGCGTCGCCCTCCGGGTCCAGAATGACCGTCTGATAGGCTCTGAAATCTGTGAGTGTGACTTCAGCACTTTCTGGACACACGTCAACCAAATCCATCACTGAATCATTGTCGAAGTCATTCTCGCACACATCACCCACTCCATTACCTAAAATCCAGAATGAAAGAAATGATGCGTCAATGATGCACACTTCACATCTGTCGTTATTCAGAATTAAAGCATTAGTTTACCCCAAAATGAAAATTCTGTTATTGATTACTTGCGCTCATGTCATTCCCTGAGACCTTCATACATGATCTTCCAAACACAAATTAAGAACATCTATAAGAAATCAGAGAGCTCTCTCATCCTCCATAGACAACAATGTCAAAACAGTCCATGTGACTTCAGTGGTTCAACTGTGATCATACGAAGCTTCAAGAACCCTTTTGTTTGCCTTTACCTTCTTTTCCTCATCAGTGTTTATCATGGATGATAAAAAAGTATTGCCATTAAAGTCAGCAGCGCAACAAGCAAGCATCATATTTCCCATAGTAAAGCCACATGCTGACCGGACGTGCAAGATTTGGGTGAACAAAGACATTTTTATAGTTTTTTGGTGCACATAACTGTTGAACCACTGAAGTCACATGAAATCTTTTGACAATATTTGACTTTGAACTTCTCAGGACCCAGAGGGATCTCAGATTTAATCTAAATCATCTTAATTTGTGTTTGAAAGATGAAAAAAGGACTCAGGGGATTGAAACAACATGAGGGTGAAAAATTAATAACATAATTTTCCTTTTTTAGTGAACTTATAAATTTGATTCTGGTAAAATATAATGCAGCTCTGCTGAAGACAATCTGCTTGTTAAATTGTTGCACGTGGATTATTGCTTTCAGGTAAAAAAATAAATAAATAAAAAAAATAAAAGAAGCTTCTACTTATTTAAACTGAGAAAACTCAATATCTCAATAGCTGTTATCACCACCGTTGAGTCATATCACACATTAAAGAGAACGTTTTACAAAATCAGACTGCATCTGTGTTGAGTAGTTACTTTTAAAGTAACATATTACAATCATAAGTCTATCTTAATAAAAACAAAATAAATAAATAAATAACATAACATAACATACTTTTCCATCACTTTCCTTATAAAAGAGCGAAGTAACAGATTGAGGCCTAATGCGTTTTCGTTTTGAAACGCATAAGTTTTACTACGGTTACGCCATCCGTCCACACTATGCCGGAGTTTTTGAGCCTGTTCTGGAAACGCTGGAGAGGCTGTTTTCATTCTAAAGCGCTGCTGCTTCGTCTCAGTGTGGATGGGGGAAAACAGAGACATCTGAAAACGGAGGCGTGGTTTCTTAGATTCGCTACTTGATCATTGCGTATCCTTCTCTTATTCGTCAAGCCCCTATCACGTGACTATAACGCCACTGGACATGACTCCCAGTCAACATTTTCAGTAGCCATGGATGTTTTATATTCATTTGTTACTTTAAATAACAACTCGACCTCGTCATCTGTCCACAAAAAGACCTCTCTTGCTTTCTTTGCCATCTCGTTCATCGTTCAACCAGCGTTTGTTGACTAACAATAACCAAATGCCGAGCGAGACACATGCTTCCTGTTTATACTTGAATGCGCATGCCCAGAGTGTGCGAATGGTCACGTGATCTACGTTTTTGGTGGAGTAGTGTGGACGGACATCTGTTCAGAAACGCTGGGTGAAACGCTAGTGTGGACGCGGATCGTTTTCATGCTAAAACGCCATTTTAAAACTAAAACGCACTAGTGTAAACCGTGCCTAAGTTGCTTTTTTAAATTGACTTAAGACTGTAATACAGTATATTACTTTTAAAAGTAACTTTACCCAACACTGGTCATCACAGACACCAATATTTCAACATAAAATCAAAAAGTTGAACAGCTTTCTGACTATCTGAACCCACGTGAAAACATACTATAGTGAATACTTCAGTGTTTTCGAACCATATTATAGTAAAGTGAATTATACAGTATATATTATAGCTTTTACAGCACTATGTTAATGAATGCTACAGCATCCTGTAGTATAAAGTATCATGACGTCATGAGCAGAGAGTGTTGTTTTTCAGCTCATGTCTGTTCATTAATCAGGAAAAGGTGGATATGAAGGCTCTTACTGTCTGAGTCTTTCTGGTTGGGGTTGGATATGAGTCTGCAGTTATCGGGCCCCACGCCGTTAATGGCGTGATTGTCCGGGATGCCATCGTTGTCATCATCTTCATCACAGTCATCTCCGATGCCGTCGTTATCCGAGTCCAGCTGAGAGCTGTTTGGGATATCAGGACAATTATCTCGAGTGTCCTGGTGTCCGTCTCCATCCCTGAAAACAACCAATATTAAAACATGAGGTCAAAGGAGAAGACACTTAATAATGGGAGAAACTAGATGGCGGCAAACTTCTTATTTAGAGTACAATAATAATCTTCCTATGTAATGTATAACATAACGAATAGTGTTTTGTGAAGACTCACGTGTCTTGGTTGGTGTCACAAACATCCCCGACTAAGTCATTGTCTACGTCCGTCTGCAAAAGTAATGATTTGCACTGATTCATTTATTCATTTATTTGAACTGTACATACCCACTGCACATGTACATTTGTAATTGTTTATCTATCTGCACACCTGATTATATATAGCAACCTGTACGTATAATCATTTATTGTAAATCTCTGTTCATAACTAATGCAACCTGTATATAATGTTCATAGTACATCCATCTGTAAATATCACCATAGGTTTTCTATAACTGCACCTTATAATTTATACCTGTATCTGCACTTGCTGCTATTGCACTCCTGGTTAGACCTAAACTGCCTTTCGTTGCCTTGTACTTGTACATGTGTAATGACAATAAAGTTGAATCTAATCTAATCTATCTAATCTAATCTAATCTAATCTAATGACTGAGTTTATTAATCATAGCATTAATATGAGAGAAAAAAGTTAAAAAGCAGTTTTTAGGGTTCTCAAATTTTATTCCAAAGCAAAAAAACAAAACAAAAACAAAAAAACTAAAAAAACATGTAAATCCATCAACTAAAATGTTAAATATATAAAAAAAGCTGAAATGAAATTAGATGCAAATAGAAAAAACAACAACATAAATGTAAATACTGCTTAGCGGCTAAGTTAAACCACTAAAATTAAATTAATAAATGAAAATGACTAAATGGTAAAAACTAAATTAAAACTAATACAAAAAACACAAATAATTTAATTCAAGTAGCCATTAAATGTTAATAAAAATACAAATAAAAAAACAGAGTAAAAAAACAATAGTTATAATAAAACATCGTAAACATACTGTAGTAAAAGTGACTAAATCTGAAATGTAGTTAATGAAAAAATGCTGCAAATACACAAAAATAACAATAAACAAACTAATAAAATTACTTCAGTACATGAGTATATATTAATGCTAGGAAAAAATGTATCGCGATTAGTTGCATGCAAAACAAAATCAGTTTTGACATAATATATGCTTGTGTATTGTTTATATTTTTTATGTATAATTAATATACTGTTTTTATTATATAGACTAAAAAAACCATGAGAGGTAGAGATTTATTTTACTGTGGCCTAAATTATTAAATGGAACAACCACAGTTATCAGGAATGCCGTTTCTTTGGATTGCAGCAAAGCATTTAATTTGTGATCATCACTGTCACTTTTATGCACTTTGAAAAATTTGGCTTATTAATTGTTCTTTATTGTTTTATTTTGTTATTGTATGGCCTGTAGCGCTTTGAGTTTTAGAAAAGTGCATCATAAATAAAATGTATTTTTCTTCTTTTTGTTATTATTATATAAATATAAAATATAAATCCACACATAGATGCATATATTTGAGAAAATGTTTATTTTTATTTAGATATAAAATAAATACTATATACAATAGAGTATATATTATATATTACATTATTTACACTTCCGTTCAAAAGTTTGGGGTCAGTAGGAATTTTAAATGTTTTAAAATAAGCTTCTCCTGCTCATCAAGGCTGCATTTATTTCATTAAATAAAACTGAATTGTTATTGCACTATAAATAAACTGTTCAAATGTAGTTAATAATTTAATTTATTCAGTGATTTTAATGATCAATCTTTAGCTTCATTACTCGTCTTCAGAGTCACATGAACCTTCAGAAATTACTCTAATATTAATTATTATTATTACTATTATTATTATTATTTAAATATCTATGTAGCTATTTTTTTTGTATAGTTTTGTTTCTATTTATGTGTATCACATATACATAATAAATATATATAATTCACACATATATTATGTCAAAACAAACTTTTATTTTGGATACGATTAATTTTTGCCCAGCACTAACGTAAGCTGTGCTTCAGTACCTGCATGGGGTTGCTGATCTCAGGACAGCTGTCACACGCATCGCCCACTCCGTCTCTGTCCCGGTCCGTCTGCATTGGGTTCGGCACTTTAGGACAGTTATCCAGAACATTCTGAATCCCTGCAAAACATCAAACCCACTCAAGATGACGCTGTAACAACAGTCCAATCCATTGAGCCGAATGGTTTTTACCATCTCCGTCAATGTCGTCATCACAAGCGTCTCCCTCTCCGTTGCTATCAGTGTCTTTCTGGTCGATGTTGGGAACGGTGGGACAGTTATCACACGCGTCTCCGAACGAATCTGTGTCCGAGTTCTGCTGGTCTTTATTGGAGACCAGACGACAGTTATCCTGAAGAAATTACAGAGACACATTGGACAGTGTTCTTGTGTTATTTTAGAATAATAAGTTACGACTGAAATATTTTTCAAAAATATTTGCATTAGTTTGTTTTCTATTTTAATATAGATTTAATTCCTGCAATTCTTAGATTATTTTCTTTTTTTAAATTGTGAGGAAAAAGTCAAAATTGTAAGATTAAAATGTAACAAACATTTTTAACTAAAAGAAATACGTTAATGGCCTAAAACTTTGAATTGGAAATGAATAAAAACTAAAATTCAAAACTCAATACAAATATGTCAATTTCACATTTTAATCAGTACTATAATAAGCATAAACATAATCTAAATATGGACGATTTTCAAACCAGCATAATTAATATTAACATGGCATTGGTTAAAATGTAAAACTTATTTTAAGTTTTAGTATTTGCATCACTTTTTTAGGGTTTACAAATATTTCTGTTCAGTTTTTATTAATTCGTTAGATATTGGCTATTTGGTTATTTTATACTGGAAGCTTCTCACAGAATTGCAAGAAACTAAGTCAAATTTATAAGAAAATCTATAAGCACACGATTAAGAAAAATTCCAAATTATGAGATATAAAATGTACATTTTTCAAAATCTCAATATCTACTTATTTTCACCAAATTTTATTTTAATTTTATGCCAAGCCTCCCTTGGACAGATGTTGAGATTTAGCAAGTCTGCTAAAACACTTGAACAAATGCATTTGGTTGTCCAGTGTAATTGTGATGTCCATGTCAAAATAAAAAAAAATTAAAAAAAACTATGTGATGAAAAATGTGAGAAGTAGGAGATAAATAATCTGCAATTGTTTTTGTTTTTTTAAATATTATATTTCGGAACAGAGTGTCCACATTGTAGTACTGTACATAATGTACAGTACATAATGTACTGTACATAATGTACAGTAATGTGCATAATAGATAATCATTCTAGTTTATTTAATGTGTATTTGAAGAAATCAAACAGTTAATAGTTTCATTTGAAAAACTCTAGTTGGATTGGTCACAAACACACCTCTACATTCTTTATTCCGTCTCCATCAGCATCTTCATCACACTGATCTCCAATCCCATCATTATCCGCATCTTCCTGACCAGAATTAGGTGTGTAGACACAGTTGTCCTGAAAAAACACACAACATATGAACGTCCCTACACTTTAAGTACTGTAAACCTTCAGACAATCTAAATCTAAAAGCATTTTTATCCATCATATAAACGTACAAACAAATGCACAAACAAACTTCAACACATTAGCTCATCTAGGACGAATAGCTTAATTTATTTGAAAGGTACAAGATGTATGAACGATAGTACTTGAGCTGGAGTGCATCAAGTCTATAAACCATCACAGAATGAATAAAACAACATGGTCATAAAATCTTACAAAGAATAACATCAGCAAATGTTTATACAGAGTCAAAGAAGGATTGTGGGTAAAAAGATGAGATTTTCAGACCTGTCTGCAGTGCTTGTGATTGTCCATGCAGGGCAGAGAGCGGTCAGGATAACCATCAATATCTGTGTCCTTTCCGCAGGTGTGACCATTTCCAGCCCATCCAACATTACACTAGGAGAACCACAGAGAAGGTTTATCAGAAAACTGCTATGATGTAGTAAAGATATGACAGATGAGCAGAAGTGCTCTGTGACTGGATACCTTGTCAGTTATTTTGTTACACCGCCCACACTGAAACCTCATTGGTCCAAAATCAGGCAATGGCTAGCCTATAACATTTTACCCATAAAAGATACAAGCAGGGCGACATAGTGGCGCAGTGATTAGCACTGTCGCCTCACAGCAAGAAGATCGCTGGTTCGAGTCGCGGCTGGGCCAGCTAGCATTTCTGTGAGGAGTTTGCATGTTCTCCTTGTGTTCGCGTGGGTTTCCTCCAGGTGCTTCGGTTTACCCCACAGTCCAAGGACATTCGCTATTGGTGAATTGAATAAACTAAATAGACCATAGACTATGTGTGTGAATGAGTGTTTCCCAGTACTTGGTTGCAGCTAGAAGGGCATCTGCTGTGTAAAACATATGCAGGATAAATTGGCATTCTGCTGTGTTGACCACTGAAGAATAAAGTGACTAAGCTGAAGGACATTGAATGACTGAATGAAAGATACAAGAATCTATTTCCAGGCTACGTATTTTTATAGACACTAGTATGTATTCCATTAAGCTGTAGTAGTATTTATTCATTGATTACTAGTGCTTATTTCAGAATTATTTTTTTTTAAAACCTAATAATTAAAATTTTTATTAAACCCCAATATTTGTGATTTTTTATATACTGGTGCGTAATTATCAAGATATTAGTTCTTAAACATTAGATACTTGTGCATATTTGAATATATACTAGTACTGATATACAGAAGTGCTCAGTGATTGGCTATCTTGTCAGTTAATTTGATACACGGTTGGGTAGCCCCGCCCACACTGAAACCTCTTTGGTCCAAAATCCTGATATGGCACATTTACTCTATAAATCATACTACAATATATTTATATAATATACAATCAAGATGAAAATTACTCACAGTCCTGTGCAATATTTTCTCTTTTTTCTAACACTTCTTACGAGTAATTCCTATAATATTTTTAAAACTATTTTAAGGTTAATATTATTAGCTCCTTTAAGCTTTTTTTCCCCAATTGGCTGCAGAACAAACCACTGTTATACAACGACTTGCCTAAATACCATAACTTTCCTAGTTAACCTAATTAACCTAGCCTTTAATTAACATAGTTAAGCGTTGAAATTTCACTTTAAGCCGAATACTAGTATCTTGTAAAATATGTGGTAAAATATAATGCTCTGTCATCATGGCAAAGATAAAAGAAATTATTAGAAATAAATTATTAAAACTATTACATTTAGAAATGTGTTGAAAAAAATCTTCTTTTCGTTAAACAGAGATTGGAGGGAGACATTAATTAGATATTAATACTAATTAGAGACAATACTTGCATTTGACATGCACTTTCTACACTACTGGGTAGCCCCGCCCACACTGAAACATCATTAGTTCAAAATCCTGGTATGGTTCATGCATAAAACATACAAGTATCTATTTTCATGCTACTTATTTGTTTTTTTTTTAGACATTACTATATATTTCATTACGTAACAGTAGTATTTATTCATTGGTTACTACTGCTTAATCTTAGCGAGTAGGACTTTTTCAAAAAGTCTAATAATAAAATTTTATTAAAGCCTAATAATTAACTTATTTTTAGACACTGGTATTTAATCATCTAGATATTAGCAATTAATTATTAGATTCTTGAGCATCTTTGAATATATACTAGTAGTGATTATTCTGTTGCAACAAATAACAAATAAAAAATGGTCACAATGGATTAAGCTGTCTGACCAATCAGAGAAGAGCAGGCTCTTAGAAAGGTGGGGTTTAGAAAGACCAGATCCTTAAATTTCAGACAGTATTAGAACATAGCTGTCGCTGCAAAGGATTTTATGAGGTATTTAAATGTTTCTCGATTTTGGATACAAACAAATGTACCATAGAAGCCCTCTAATGCAGAATTAATGCAGCACTATACATCCTTCTGTATTACAACTTGTACAGACACAGTGTTGAGTGTGAACGTACTGCGCAGGACACATCCCCGTTGCGTTGCATGACACAGTGAGCGTTCGTGTCGCAGGGGTTGAAACTGAGTGAAGAACATGATTTTCGAGGGAAACATCCGGCTGTCTGATTGCCAACATATCCAGTCTTGCACTGACCGCATCGAAATGACCCCTGAGAGACGAGGGAGGAATTTAAAACAAGATATTGCTTCATACACTGAAAAAACATCTCGAGTGTTGATAGTGTAACTCCCACATACTCACAATAGTGTTGATGCAGACAGAGTTGGGCGTGCAGGCGTTGGCCAAATCTACACATTCATCGATGTCAGAGCACTCCTGAAACATAAATTGATTTGTTGTCATGTGCTTTGATGATCTGATGACACACTGACTTAAAACGCGTTTTAGATAAAGTGAAAAAAAAGTACCGACACTTCCACCTTTATTCTGAATGGTTTGTCATTTTTTGACACCCCTGCTATTCTAGAATAAAATAATATAATAAATAATAATAACAATGGGTCACAGTGGTGCAGTGAGTAGCACGAACGCCTCACAGCAAGAAGGTCGCTGGTTCGAGCCTCGGCTGGGTCAGTTGGCATTTCTGTCTGGAGTTTGCATGTTCTCCCCATGTTCACGTGGGTTTCCTCCGGGTGCTCCAGTTTCCCCCACAAGTCCAAAAATATGTGGTATAGGTGAATTGGGTAAGCTAAAACGGTCCGTAGTGTATGAGAGTGTGAATGAGAGTGTATGAATGTTTTCCAGTGATAGGTTGCAACAAATAAAAAAAGAGCATAAACTTAATAATATAGTAAATAAGTAAAATAAATAAACTGAACTATAATAAGTTGATAAAATTAAATATTGCTCAACTAAATAAAAATTGTCATAATAATATTTTTTTTATTTTGACATTAATATAATGTTTTACAGTATAAGTGAAGTCTTTAGACATAAAAATATAGATGACTTTTTGGGGACCCATATTTAAAATCAATAAATAAATATATTCATTTTTAAAGTTTCTTGAGTACTTTAGTATTGTCTTTATTTATCTACCTTTATTTACATTAATAAAGTGTTTTGACAAAATATGAGACAAGTATACCATATGTAGATGGGTGGGGGAATTGTTTATTTGAATTTTTTTCTTCTTGCTTTTTTCCTGCTAACTGTTATAAAGGAATATTCTGAAATTCCTTGTATTTTTGCTTTCCACATAATGTTACAGAAATTCACCAATAAACAAATAATAATAAAAAAAAATTCTTAAGCACCATATCAGCATAATAAAATCATTTGACACTGAAAGCCGGAGTAATATTGTAACAAATTCATCTACTCTAAACATATTACACAATATCACAGTTTTTACAGAATGTTCAATAATGTAAATACTCTGTACCTGGCGGTGACTCTTAGCATATTCCACACCGACTCCAGACAGAGGCGGACCCCACATGCCAGGAGGACACGACTCACAGGTAAAGCCTCTCGCAGTATTGACACAAGCACCCGGTGTATAACACGGCTGAGCCTCCAAACACTGATGGAGAAAAACACAATAAATACTCTCATCATCAAAGCAGCTTTGAGTAATCAACTCTTAGGACTAAACAAAAAACTCATGCCAGTTAACACTGACACACTTTAGCTTTAAAACAGCATGTTAGAATGAAAACGATCCATGCTGGCGTTTCAGAACAGCTCTCCATCAACACTACACAGCTGAAAACGCACATCACGTGACCATACACACACTCTGGCATGCTCTGAAAGCCGCTTCAGTATATTCTTGCATCTGTCAGCAGGAGCTCTGACCACACCTGCTTGACTGAGAGCACCCAAACATCAGCCAGTCCATCCTGAATCTGTCGCTGGACCTCATCTCTCTGTAGTTGTAAACGCGATGTATAATTCATGTTGTGTAGTACACCTATATCTAACGAGTCGGTTAATATACCTATGTAACCACGTACACTGATATTATGTGCATACAGTCTGACATTAAGCACATATTGTCAAAACAACACCGTGTGCCTAATGTTTCATATTTTTTTAATGAAAATTAAAGGAGGCAGTTTTTAGGCCCCGTTTTGTTATAAATATGCATACAGTGAAGATGACAGTCACATAAATATGTACATGATGCCTTAACATTTTCGCTGTCTGTTTTGTTTAAATAAAAATGAGAGAGACATTGCTTTAAGTCATGTTTTCATTTTATTGTTAAGATGCCAGGGTGAATGACGTTATAAAAGTACACTACACTGCCATTACTTTTAAAGACTTACCCAACGCATCCTTGCATCCTCGGGAGTTCGTTATAAACTTGCAAAGTCTGAGCTTACAAGAATCAAGGATGCAAGACTGATCTTTGTGTACTTTATATTAAGAAAATGCCCCGAATGAAGGCAGCCACAACTCCATTTTCAGATATCTCCGTTTTCCTCCATCCACACTGACACGAGGCAGCAGAATTTTAAAACCAAAACGGTCTATAAATGGGTTGGGACAGAACCCCCTCTTGTAAAGGACTGGATAATCCTGATTAAGGAAACCATAATTATGGAAAAGATTGGACATATGTTAAAAGGAAAAGCCAAGTCATTTCAGAAGCTGTGGGAAACTCCTTTGACCTGTCTTGGCATTGATTATAAGTAGGGCCAGACGGAATCTGCAGACATTTTTCGTTATTTCTGCTGAGTATTTTGTAAAAAATCTGTGGATTTATGCAGAATAACTTTGGGAGTCTCATAACTAAAAATTTAATATATGAAATAAAAGTAATACCTTTTAAACTTTTATTTAATGTTTACAATGTAAATACAATTAGATCCACTTTATTTGGTAAACAAAGCAAGTCTCTCATATAAAATCTCTACTAAAAGACAGAAAATAGTACTTTACAATCTGTATTGTAAATAAATCATATAAATATTTTCATATTTGTCAGTATTATTGCTGAAATTAATGTAAAAACTGAATAAAAATGAATTTACACACATTTACACCAGTAAATAAACAGAATCAATGATGGGCTAAAAATCTGCACGCGCAGATTCCGTGTGGCCCTAATTGTAAGTCTACTTTCTATCCTTAACTGTGCACACCACAGTATTGTAATATTGTTTTGAATTTGACCACACTGCTGTTATTTTATTTATTTATTTATTTATTTATTTTTATTTTTTTTTTTTTAAATGTATTTTATTATCATTTTTTCCCCTTAAAATACTGTATACTGTTTATGTTTTACTCATTACTATGTATACAACTCATTTTGAAAAATCCAATAAAAACAAAAAACGTGTTTCCAAAATGCTATGTTTTTAGGGCTTGAAAACCCCAGGGTAGTGTGGATAGAAGGCATAACCGTAGCAAAGCTTATGCGTTTTAAAACTAAAACGTATTACTGTAAACGGGGCCTCAGTATAAGCAGCATAATCAGTATAGAGTTGAAGTCAGGATTATTAGCCCCCAGTATATTTTTTCCCCCAATTTCTGTTTAACGGAGAGAAGATTTTAACACATTTCTAAACATAATAACTGATTTCTTTTATCTTTGCCATGATGACAGTTGTTATGTTCGATGTTAGTTTTTGTGTGTGTGCATTTATTATTCTCATCCTCTCCGTTTCTTACTTCACCTTCAGGTTTCTTATTGGTTCAATTCTATCTGTCAATCATCATTATGACGGTGCCAGTTCCACCAATGCCTGGACGCGCCGTGTGATTTAAAGCTCCGACAGACCAGTGTGTGGTGTGCGCTCTGCCTCTGCGTACCTTTAGTGCTCCACGCAATCTTGTGTTCACATGCTTAGGCTGTGTAGTGATTTATCTTAGTTTTACTGTGGTAATTCGAGTTTACTTGTTAAACTTCGTTAGCTTTAAGTAAAATGATTTGATGGTGTGATTCTAAACTGAATCTATGACCTTCTTGTTGTGTTTGTTTTAGTTTAGATTGAGTTTTTTGTTAGATTAGTTCGAGTGTTTTGCTACCTGTGTAGTTTTGAGTTTTGTAGTTTGATTAGTTTAGATCTGGTGTCGTATACACTGAAGATGTCGGGTTTGTTTTTCATCATTTATTTTTGTCATGTAGTTTAGACTTTAGATTTAAGGATTGTTTTGTTTTGTTAATTTTTTGATTTGGCTTACACTCATTCTTTTCGTTTAAAGAGAATATTGTAAATGTTTATTTCTTTCCCCCCCCCATTTATTATTGTTATATATTCTTTAATCCATGAAGTAAAAAGCCTAAATACAGAATTAATTCCTGCCTCATCCTTGATCTGTCGCACTCATTACATCTGTCTCACCTAAATGTTACAGCATCCCACTTAAACATCTTAAACTCGTAACACAGTACATAATATTTTACTAGATATTTTTCAAGATACTAGTATTCAGCTTAAAGTGCAATTCAAAGCTTATCTAAGTTCATTGGGCAAGTCATTGTATAATGATGGTTTGTTCTGTAGACAAATCGAAAACAACTATAGCTTAAGAGGGTTAATAATTTTGACCTTAAATGGTTTAAGAAAAATTTAAAACTGCTTTTACTCTATGTGAAATAAACAAATAAGGCTTTCTCAAGAAAAAAAAAATATTATAGAAAATACTGTGCAAATATGCTTGCTCTGTTAAAAATAATTTGGGAATTTTGTGTCCCAGAAAAAACAATTCACGAGGGCCAACAATTTTGACTTTATTTAAGTGTAATCACCTCATCGATGTCCTGACAGTGTGTGCCGTTGCCCGTCATGCCGTCTGGACAGGGCCCACAGCGGTACCCTGGGAATTCAAACGTCTCCATGCAGGACACACCTTTGAAACAGGGATTCGGCTGACAGCGGGAACGAGGCTCGTGAAACCCTTTAAACACAGAGATGGACCATATAAGAATTACTATAAAAAAATAATATGTGAAAAAGAGCCCAAAGAAATCTAACATCATGTGAATTATACATAAGGTAAAAAAAAGTATAAGAGAGCTTTCACCATGCAATAGAACTCGTCCTGTTTGGTTTTTTTATTAATGTTTTTCTGAAATTAAGAAAGACTATTGAATGTTATGCATTTTTACTAGATTTAACTACATTTGGCAAAAAGTGTTTTAAGCTACTTAAAACATTGAGAGAGTTTAATATATTCTAACATAAATAACTTATTTTAATAAGAAGTATTATTTTTGGTAACACTTTATAATAACTGCACACTATGAATAATTTATTAAGCATTAGCATGTAGTGAATAAATTATCTGTCAAGCATTAGCTCTACATTAATAGACATTAGTTAACAGTTTATAACTGTAGATACAAATGCTCTATTTTTGACTTATAAGCACATTTATAATGTGCTTAATGATTGTATTGTCATACCTTATTATTTTTTCATTACTAAATTAAGTATTGTATCAGCTACAAACCATTTATTTGAGAGAAGATGCTGGTTTTTTAAGATCATTCAGAATGCGTCAGTAAACGATTAATAAACTATTCAAATTAACATGTACTCTATATATCTTATTATTCAAGCATGTATTAATAGTTCATTTGTATATTAATAAATGCTTTATGAACTCAACTTCGTCCAGTTTTGTGACCTAATCTAAAGTGAGGACTATTTATGCATTATAAATCCCTTATAAAAGGACTATTAAAGGCTCAGTTATGTTCTGAACAGGAAAAAAAGGAAAACGACCATTCATTTCTATTCATTTGAAGATACACAAGGGAAACTGCATCAAATAAAAAATAAATCTTTGCAATCTTAACTAAAATAAAATTATTGTGCAGTTTAAACTTCGCTAAATAACTTTGAAATGTTGCATCATAATATATCGCTAAATTTAAAAAAAAGTTATATATTATCATAATTTTACAGTCTTATAAACTTTACAGTCATTTTACTTTTTAGATAAGATTGCAAAGATGTATTGTTCATTTGATACTGAGCCTTTAAATGTCATTCACTCAAAAGATTCATAAAGCATAAACGGTCCTCACTAGATCAGGTCACAAAACTGGATGAAGTTGAGTTAATAAAGCATTTATTAATACTGTATACAAATTAACTATTAGTATAAGCCTGAATAACACTATATAAATGTTGATTTAAATAGTTTATTAATTCTTTACCTACTCATTCTGAATGATCTTAAAAACCCCAACTACTCTTAAAAACAAATGATTTGTAAATAACGTGATACTTTGCCACTGATTAATTTTTCATGACTAAATTAAGTATGAAAGAACAATTATTACTCAACATTATTACCCCGTTTTTTCTATTGGCTAAAGATCAATACCACTGCTGTGCAGTGACTTGCCTAATTAACCTAACTAGTCTAGAAGAAAAGATTGTTATTAAAAGTATTATGTTTAAAAATGTGGGGGGCGCTTCTAAGCTTGGTGTAAGTCGACTTTTTGAGAGCTCCTGCAGTAACCGGTAACACTTTACAATAAGGTTCATTAGTTAATGCATTTACAAACATGAACTAATCATGAACAACACTTGTACAGCATTTATTTATCATAATTGAACATTTACTAATGCATTATTAACATCCAATCCCATGCTTGGTAACATTAGTTAATGCACTGTAAGTTAAAATGAACTAACAATAAACAACTGTATTTTCATTACCTAACATGAACAAATACTGTATTAAATGTATTGTTCATTGTTTGTTCATGTTAGTAAATGGATTAATTAACATTAACCAATGAACCCTAATGTAAAGTGTGACCCAGTAACCTAATTATTTCATGATTAATTACAAATAAATATATGCTAACGATCAAATGAGGGCAAGATAAAACCCATGCTTTAACAACGACATCAAAGCGTCCTAATACGGCCTCGAAAATTCGAGTACAATGGCTCTGGGAACCTGCAACCTAACGACTCATTTGGAAAAGACACCGTAAACCAATCCAGCCAAACCCAGTTCCCTTGTCAAGGTGAACACGACAAAATTAATATAAAGATTGACGTGCTAAAATGCGAAATACTAACCTCTATAACAGTAAAAATTGGTATGATAATGTGTGCTAAAACGAAAGCAGTTCTGGCAGAGGATTTTGACTACTTGAAAAGTGAGCAACAGAAAATGAGATCTGAAAATGCTAATAATACAGTAGCCATGAGTACCGAACTGGACTAACTTAACAATAAAGCCAAAGAAGGTCTGTCAGCATGGTCTGATAAAACTACAGTATAAACAAAAGTGACAAAAAATGTGTTACAAAATCTTCACTCCATTAAACAGCACTAACATTTGAAAAAGAATTCAAATTTCACAGGACAGCCAATAATTTTGACTTCAAATATAGGCTTCATAAATCTTCATTTCATTGGCATATTGCATGCCGGTTCCTTAATGTACAATACACACTGTATACTGCCTGCTTTTGAAAAGTAGTTTGTGATCACGTATTTCAAATGCTTTCACATGTAGTTATTATTAAATTTATAATCTAATTCTGTGTAAAAGTGTATTTCGAACAATTATCTGTGTGACAAAATCAGCTGTGATTTTTAAAGTTCAGTTGCAATGCATTGTGGGATACACTGGCAACATGCTATAATATAGTAGCTTCAGTTTGCTTCACTTTATTCTTCGGTTTTGATACCGATTGGATTTTATCCTCTGTAATATGAGACCTAAAAAACACAGATCAATCAATTTAATAGAACTCAATGTATCATAAGGAGCCACAGATATTAATTATATTTTACCTGAATGTGTTTTTGCATTCTCAAAATACTGATAGTTACTCACTTGAATAATGGGGGAATCCACAAAAAAGCATGATTTAAGCTAGAGATCTTGTTTAATGTTGAAGAAAGTAAGTCAGCTACATATTAAATTAAATGAGGGTGAGCAAATCAACAGCAGAGCTTCATTTTTGCCTGAACTGTGCCTTTAAGGATGCTCTTTAGCATGTACAGAGGCGTATCAAGTAACAATGGTTCTGGTTATCACTCCTCTCCTAAACAGTCAGCCCAACAAATAAGCCCTAACACTGTATTCCGTCTCTGTCTGAATGCAGCTTATGGACTCTGTCAGGTTGATTTTAGGGTTTGATGTTGCTACTCACCACACATCTGGCACTCCAGAATAGCGTTCCTTACCAGGGACATTTCTTTCACCTAAACGGCACAAGAACACTTCAATGTTAAATGGATTGTACACCCAAAAACGAAAATTCTGTTATTTCCTCACCCTCCAATTGTTACAAATCTATTTTTTTCCTGTTGAACACGAAAGAAGATATTTTGAATAATGTCGAACACCAGTGGCCGTTGACTTTACTTTCTATTGACGTCAAGGGGTACCAGCTAACAGCATGCTTCAAAATATAGACAACAGAAAGAAATAAAACTAATACAGGGCTCAGCAACGACTGTCCGATGGCCCGGGGCCAGCGTGCGAGATGCTCAAGACAGTAGACAGGATCAGTGCTGCCTTGTCACTAAAGTTTAACTTGCCTGCAACAATTAGAGTGCAAATACAATCTTAGAATTGAGAAACAGTTTGTGCTTTTAAGCCTTTAAATGCTACCTTCTCTGTGATGTTATAAACACCATATTGCTTTTCAGTTCCTTTTATGTGATTGGATGTTGTGAGCATGTTATTTCTTTTTTCACAACCTGGTAACAACCAGTACAAAGAAGAGATGGCAACATCAAATTATTAGGCTAAAAGAAAACGTTTCTAATGTCTTGGAAGCAGATATTTACATTGGCACAACACGACGAACAAAATGAAGTGATGTTTTGCACAGTTTGCCATTAGTTTGGTCAGTCAGCCACCTTTTGGTGAAAAATTTTAAAACTGCAATAAAATACCTGCACATTTTTCATACTGCTCCTTTTGTTTGCATTTGTGCTTATTATACATTTATTAACATTTTTAAAATGTTACTCTATAAAAATATTATGAAATCTAGATTCACAGATGTTATTTTTGACACCTTATTTAAAATACATGGCTATGAAATAGCTTTTAACTGTTTTTTTTTTGGGCAGGGCCAGTGAAAGTTTTGTCAGGCCAAGTAAAAAACCAAACCGGGCCAGTAGAAAAAAAAAACTCTTACCTTTAAAGAAACATTTTCAGAACATGACCATAAACAAACTCTCTTGCTCACACACATACATATCCACAAACGCACACACACATACGCAGAGACGCACACAGGCTTGTTTTTGTGAACTGTGGGGACATTCCATATGTTTCCATTGATTTTATACTGTACAAACTGTCTTTACATGTCTTTACTCATTCTGTATGATTTAAATGCCCTTTTAAAAATGGTTACATCAGCAATGCCCTCATAATTCATCATCTCATCTCCTTGATATACCTGTGTCATGCCCATGTGTAATCATACACATTTGTGCCCTGGTATGTCAAACACACACACACACCTGTTCTCTGATGTCCTCTCTCAACTCTCCCAAGATCTGATTAAAGATGATCAGCTGGCCGATCAGAGCTTTAGTGTGGTCACCTGTGCAAAAACAATTAAATATCTGCAAATTCAATAACTATTACATAAATAAAAATGAATGAATCACTATTGCAACTTCATCAGTGAAGTCAACTCACCTAGAATAGAATTAACCTCACCATTCACTGAAAAACAAAAGATTTAACAAAATATTCAGACATTTTTCAAGCCTTCATAAACCTCGGTCTTGAGTTGATCTTGTCGAACCTATATTGTATGAAGAAGCGTCTCCCTGAAAGGGGCAGTCGGTGAGAGCGCCAGCCTGGGCAACAGTGCCCCCCAGTGCCAGTTTAAGAGTATCCATCGAACCCTTGAAGAAAAACAATTTAGTTATAAGGGTTAAGGATTATTCAGATTTAGCATTTGACCCAGTGATCACTCTTGATATCTGGATTTTAGTTCTTACCCGATCACATCTAATATTTCTATTCAATAAAACATAGATAATTGCATTACCCCAAAATGGAAACTCTGTAATTATTTACTCACACTCATGTCAATGCAAACCTGAATTATGTCATTTGTTTCCAGGATAAAATATTTAATTTCCACAGAATTCTTGCAGTTCAGATTTTGGAAAAACAATTAAATAATTACAGAACATGAATTATGTTTTAAATGCACACTACACTATACAGTTAGAAAATGATGTTTTTAAGTATATTAGAATAAATTAATGAATAGAAAAATCAATTGTTCAGTTTTATACTTAGATGCATATATTTGAATACAAAAATTATGTGAAATGTTCTCTTTTTTTTCCAAATATTTCCCAAGTGATGTTTAACAGATTTTGTTTTTTGATAGGCTATACACTTATCGGCCACTTTATTAGGTACACCTGTCCAACTGCTCATTAAGGCAAATTTCTTATCAGCCAATCACATGGCAGCAACTCAATGCTGCAGTGCAAACCGAGCATCAGAATGGGGAAGAAAGGTGATTTAAGTGACTTTGAACTTGGCATGGCTGGTCTGAGTATTTCAGAAACTGCTGATCTACTGGGATTTTCACGCACAACCATCTCTAGGGTTTACAGAGAATGGTCTGAAAAAGTAAAAAATATCCAGTGAGTGGCAGTTCTGTGGGTGCAAATGCCTTGTTGATGCCAGAGGTCAGAGGAGAATGGCCAGACTGGTTTGAGCTGCTAGAAGGCAACAGTAACTCAAAAAACAAAACAAAAAACAACAACTTGAAAGCATGGATCAATCCTGCCTTGTAACAGTTCAGGCTGGTGGTGGTGGTGTAATGGTGTGGAGGATATTGTCTTGGCACACTTTGGGCCCATTAGTACCAATTAAGCATCGTGTCAACACCACAGCCTACCTGAGTATTGTTGATGACCATGTTCATCTATCCCTTTAGGACCACGGTGTACCCATCTTCTGATGGCTACTTCCAGCAGGATATTGCACCATGTCATAGAGCACAAATCATCTCAGAATGGTTTCTTGAACATAACAATGAGTTCACTGTACTCAAATGGCCTCCACAGTCACCAGAACTCAATCCAATAGAGCACCTTTGGAATGTGGTGGAACAGGAGATTCGCATCATGGATGTGCAGCTGACAAATATGCAAACAAATATAACAACTGCGTGATGCTATCATGTCAATATGGACCAAAATCTCTGAAGAATATTTCCGTTACCTTGCTGAATCTATGCCACGAAGGATTAAGGCAGTTCTGAAGGTAAAAGAAGGAACAACCCAATACTAGTAAGGTGTACCTAATAAAGTGGCCAGTAAGTGTATAACAAACACACTGTTGCCAGTGTCTTGCCCAATTAACCTAACTTGCCTAGTTAACGTAATTAATATAGTTAAACCTTTATTAATCATTACATATCAAATTCCACTTTAATCTCAATACTAGTATATTTCAAAATAACTAGAAAATTATTCATTGTCAACATGACAAAGACAAAATAGATGTGGTATTAAACTAATATGTTTAAAAATGTGTTAAAATAATATTTGAAAAAGTTAAAAGGGGGGCTAATCGTTTTGTCTTCAACAGTAGTCAGCATTTGAAGTGGATGGAAAAAAAACGTTTATTTAAAATGTTGCTTCTATATATTTAAAACTTTACCAAAAACATACAGACCATAAATAATCAAATGTTGTGAAGACACTGATTATAACTATGTTGGTATCACCTGCATCCGAGCATACGCCTTATGTCCATTTCGTATCTCCACCAGCTCAGCATCTCTGGGCAAATCGACCAAAGGGGGCAGGCGCTGGGCGGAGTCAGCCAGACGACAGTTCACATAGAGCTCGAGGCTCAGAAACTCCCGGCGCAGGCCACCGACACGCAGGATCAGTGACTGAGGCCGTCCGTCTGCCACATTCGGGCTCTGCATGTTCACTGTGTGCAGCTTTCCATCCTCACGGACATACCGGACCAGAACTACAGCAAAAACACACCTTTTATAGATGTTCACAAGCCATTTTATATCTGTTACATATTACGTATTGGCAGAACAGGATATTCATTGATTGACAGGTGAAAAGTGGGCATTACAGACCAAGACAAATGGAGCTAAATTGGAACATAGGTTATAAGGGTCGTGAACTGAGAAATCTTTGTGCATATAAGTGGTCAGTATGCTATAAAATCCTCCTGTAAGTTTCTGAACTCAAAAACTTTCAATTTAGTCTAAAAACAGCTTATATTATAATCAATCTGAAAATAAGTGCCAAGGTTGTTGATTGTGACATTAATATGTAATAGTGTGACCAAATTCCCCTTCACAGAACTAGATTAATGCCTACCTCACTGCCCGTTTAGCTGCACCCACTAATTCATGCATGCAGTATGTAAATAAAGAAAGAGACTCAAGCAGAGGTCTATACTATAAAGCTGGATTTGCTGGCTAGCCAGAAAAGTTTCAGTTTAGTTTGCACAAATCTTGGGATTTAGGCAGCATGAAGACAGTTCAACTTTAATTACTCCTGCCATGGTATTATGAAGCAGCTAAGCTGAGTTACCATCGTGGTACCTAAAATTTAAAAACGTTTGGTGCAAACTATACTGAAACTTAACTGATTAGCCAGCTAATCTGGCTTCATGATACAGGCCCATGGTCTACGCAGAAATCATTCATTAATTAATTCATTCATTTTCTGTTCGGCTTAGTCCCTTTATTAATCCGGGGTCGCCACAGCGGAATGAACCGCCAACTTATCCAGCATTTGTTTTACGCAGCGGATGCCCTTCCAGCTGCAACCCATCTCTGGGAAACATCCAAACACACTCATGCGCACTCATACACTACGGACAATTTAGCTCACCCAATTCACCTATACCACATGTCTTTGGACTTGTGGGGGAAACCGGAGCACCCGGAGAAAACCTACGTGACCACGGGGAGAACATGCAAACTCCACACAGAAATGCCAACTGACCCAGCCGAGGCTCGAACCAGCGACCTTCTTGCTGTGAGGCGAACGTGCTACCCACTATGCCACTATGGCGCCCTACGCAGAAATCAAACTATAAAAATAGCAACAAAGACAGCAAACTGTGGGAAAACAGCAATTGCTTTGCTTTCCTTTTGATCCCAGCATCACGAAAGAGTGCATGAACTTTACTTTTAATCAAATTTCAGACCCCAAGAGTAAGAATTAGGTCCTCTGTACCTTTCATTTTACAGTGAATTCAGTTGGAAATAAGGCTATGGTACACACTAATTTCACAAGTTCATTATGTTTTCAATCTTACCTTATTATTACAGATGGTTTGTTACCAATGTACTCAATATTTAGGCATTTTTTACCCAAATCTCAGCAGTGTCTATTTACAAAAGGATGTAGTAGGCTGTCAAACACACATGTAGAAGTGTATATTGGTGGGCACATGCTTGCAAACTTTACCATTTTATTTTAGAAGTAAATAATTAACAAATCTAAACACATAAAATTGTAAGGAGGGTTCCTACGCGTAGCTTAAGTCAAATTTAAGCACTTTGCAAGCACTTTCCAGGTGCATTTTCAAACTTATTCAGCACTTTACAAGTATGGCAAATGACATTTTAACTTTTCATACATTATATCAGATGCTATGAACAATTTGAATGACATGTTTGCCCCAAGCTCAACTTGAAATTACCGTCATTTGCTCTATTAAATATCCTTTAATCACAATGAAGGAGCCATATTTTAAATGCTATTTTAAATTTCACGCATTATTCACTCATGAAATGGTAATCTCCATGCCTTTTTTCATTTTATGCAAAAGCAAAAATACTTCTTTTATTTAAATAGTTAATAAATTTAGTAAGATCAATTATTATAAAAAGCAACCCAATTACATTAAAGCAGTTTTAAGAACTTAATCCAAAATCTAAGCACTTTTCAATCCTTGAAAACACTAGATTTGAGATTTAAGTATCTTCAAGGATTACCAGCACCTTGTGTAAGCCAATCATATCAATGAATGATTATCTCGAGTCAACAATCCTATTCAAATGGTGTCCCAAAACAGCACATAATAAATAGCTCATTATTGTTTATTTATGATGTTTTTTAATAAAAATCTTGATAACATCATAAGTGGACCTCAGAGAACATTGCAAACTTACTAAAAATGCAGTTCATGACCCTTTTAAAGCAACATGTTGTTATTTGGCTGTTGGTCAAGATTACGCAATAGCATATGCACTGATGTCAGTGGAAAAAGAAAGCAGTCGCATGTCGATTCTGATTATAGATTGCAAAAAATAAATAAAAGGATCACAGCAGAATTACCTTTGTTAATCTTGCTCATGATGGCAACCTCCAGGTACTTCTTGTTATCCTGTTTGTTGTAGAGTCCCAGCAGAACTCCACCAAGTTTTGGAGGAAGACGAAAGGTAGACATCACATACACATCACTGAGAGTCTTCAGAGCCAATGAGAACTTCTCCACCGCGGCCACGGTCTGCTTCACATCCTCCAAACCCAACACGTCTATCACTGAGAGACACAAACACAGAGACAGACAGCGAGAAATACATTAAGAGTGCGTTAATGTATGTGAATGTTCCGAACACATCTATTGTCGTTTTCTTCTCATGAATGTCTTAACTAGGGCTGTGCAATATGGACAAAACAATAATATTTAGATTTTTCTGAACGAATATTGCAATTTTATTTGCGATTTTGGCAACTATTTTTGCTTTTTTAAACAAGTTACATACACACATTCTAATTGCATTAAGTGCACAAGAAGTGCATAACAAAACATTTCACAATGAAATAACATAGTATTAAGTTTAATAAAGAAAACTCTAGTAAAATTGTCTTTAAAACAGACAACATAAAATAAAGATTAACTAACCACAATTCCAGTCATAACAATAAATAAAAACTAACGTAAACCAAAACCACCTATTCGGAGTGAGCTCTGATTGGTTAACATCTTTCTCCCTCTCAGCTTAGCTGTAATTGCCCAGTGTGCTGCGGCAGCTCTGATTGGTTAACATATTAAAATCATGCGCACAAGAACATAAACAAAACTCAAAATAAATTAATAGATAAATTGCAGCCTTTGCGATTTTGAAATTGCATGTACTTAAATCGTGATTAACTGCACAGCCCTAGACTTTACATAAACCATTTTTGTCGTAAAAAAATTACAGTTCAGAGAACTATGACTGCAACTCCAATAGCACCCAAACAAATAAGTTATAAAAGCATCATAAATGTTGTCCATAAATCTGATTTATGTTGGAACAAAGGCTTATTAATTCAAAGAGGAGACTTTGGTTTGACCATTTGGACCATGTTGGTTTGATTTTATGTGCATGTAATATTTCAATGAACCTTTAGGCAAAGTAATGTTTCGTCATCATTTAGCAACAAATATTTATCCAAAATAAAATCTTATCCATGCTTTTTCTGATCTGTGCTTTTTAAAATATATCAAATAATAAGTGACTGTACTCAGTTTTGGTCTATCTTATGATTTAAACATCTAGCTAACAAATGGGTAAAACTTAATGAGTTAAATATCCTTGAAGTGATCCTTAAATAATCTTGTTCTAAATATGCAAGTATGGTTTGTAAATATAAATATTTTAACACTGAATGTCAGTTTACTGGGAATCTTCTGTAAATCATGCGACTGAGTGCTCAATAAAACTTTCTGATGTTCAGAAAAATATTAAAGCTGTATTATGTATAATGATTTTTGTGCAATCTGATCCAATTCATTACATTTATTTTTAATTATACGAATTTTCCTATTTCCCATTCATCTGTACTAAATGATAAACTTGTTCCTAGTTATTTGGCTGGGTAAATTAAAGCTGAACACAGAGCCAGGATCAGACCAGTTTTTGTGAATGAATCATTCAGACTGTTCAGATGAAATAGCTCATGGACTCAGTGACTCAAAAAAGTTTTGAATAGAATCCCATATGAGTGAGTCACTTTATTAAACTATTATGCTCTTTTTGAAAGCTCCTACTAACATTCATTGTAACTGTTAGACAAGAGTTAGAAGTAGGCTACATAATTCAGTAGATAGGTCCAATTTGAAAGTAAATTATACGTTTTTTACAACAATATACTGCAATATGAAAATTTAAACAGTGAAAATGTACTTTTTTTCTATAGTAGCTTTTATAAAACTGGAGGTCAAATGTTCCTCAAACGTTCTCCAAACCGAGTGAATTCAAATTTTAAAAAAGAAAAACTGAGTTAATGCGAATTAAGCACAGAAAATAGTTATAAGGACAAAACATGACTATTTCAAGGACGTAAGATTAGGTCATTACTTGAAGTTTAGAAAATGGGAATAATTACCTGGTACGTCGTGTTTCTTGTCGCTCTGTGCTGACCAGACGAACATCAACACGACCAGACTGACCCAAATGTGTACAAACTTTTGTTTCATGTTTACAAAAATACAAAAGTGATGCAGAAAATATCCAGAACAGATCCGTCAGCGATGCATTGAAACACGGAATATTTCCAATAGAGAGAGCAAACCTGCGCTCACAGAGAGAGAGAGAGAGAGAGAGAGAGAGAGAGAGAGAGAGAGCGAGCGAGCGCTGATCTGAGAACTGAATCCGCCCTCATTACCATCATACAACACTTTCTCTAGTAAAACACACAAGCATGATGGACTGCTCGAGTCATCTGAGAGACTTCGGAGTTGTAAATTATAACTGAACGTGTTTGTCAAAGTTAATTAAGGTATGCTTGACTAACAAAGTTACTAAAAACGTAAACGAGAAGAGAAGACGCTCCAGAGCGCAAAGTTGCCGTGTCTGATTTTAGTGAACCAGAAAATCATTAATAAACTGAAAGGTAGCCTATTCGTGTTGGTATCTGGGTTCATTTTGTTCAGGGACTCGGGAACAATTATAAAATATCATTCGTGTAGCCTATGCTATAGTCGACTAGGGCTGTCACGATATCTCTTTTTTGTTGTATGATATATTGCACCAAAATATATCGCGATAAACGATATTATTGTCATTTTAAGACCATTTTAAGCTGCTCATTATATAATGCCAGAATGACAATATGATACACGCTTCCAAAGAATGCATAATATTTTGTTTTAAAGAATATTTAATTTAATTATATTTTAACAATTTAATAATTAGACATTGAGATCAGAATGTGAAAACGCATTTCCTAAACAAACAAAATAATAATGAACATTAACAAAAAAATGCAAGGCAAAAAGTAACAGAGGCTGCGATATCTGCTATCAGATCTATTTTCAGTTGTCAGGCACCAACATCAAAATACACTTAAGTAACTTATGGTAAATACTACAGTGTTTTTTTATTTATTTTATTTATTTTAACCATACTGAAACTGACACCTCAGATAGATAGAGAGGTTGTGCAATCAGCTAAAATGTTGAAACATTTGTTTTTTACATATGGACGATATATATTGCATCACCAAAAATCATTGAGGTCATGTCCATGTGTTGTGCGATAAGTCGATATATTGATTATTGTGACAGGCCTATAGTCGACTCGATGTTTTGCAGAAGTCGAAATAGGCTATATTCTTTCTGATGGACATTTGAGGTAACTGAAAACATAATTTACGTTGAGTTTTGGTGTGATCACACGTATGTGATTGCTATGCTGTTCTGAACTTTACCTCGCTCGGTGTGCACAAAAACAAAACTTTTAACCGAAGACTGATTTAACTAAAATACAGTGCAGTTGCAACATTGTCCAAAGAGATCTAAAGATTCACAAGATTCTAGTAATGCCAGTTGAAGTTCAATAGCCTATCAGAAAACTGGTAGTTCCCCCTCTTAGCCAAAAGTCAAATTCCCTGACTTCCACTGACTAAATCTGTATTTCCATGACCTACAATAAATGGAAAAAAAGATTCAACATCATTGTTCATTAATTTAAGTTATTATAAGAGCAACGATGGATAATTTACCTCAGGTTTTGAAAACAGACAAGAATATCACTTTTTGAAGTGTCCATTTTGTAGCCAAAGCTCTTGAAATGTTCGTTTTCCAGACATGTTTGCCCACAGCTTGGTGACTGCAAGCTGGAGAGCGGGAAAGATAAAAAAAATGGCGCCAAAAAAGCAGAATCATAACAATAGGCAAAAGTGTGAAACAGCGTGATAAAAACATCATAAAGTATTGAAAAATACACGTTGATAAATTGCAATTAAAATTTAAAGAGACAAACAAAAGTCCCTGATACAAGGATAAAATATGTTAAATTCTTACTTGAACGTCTAGAATAATAGACCCTCCATGATATTCCAGAATTCCATGATCCATGGGATCCCCCAAATCCTCTATTTGTGTGTGTAACAATGAAATTCACTGCAGTTTTGACCACTTTTACACAAGAATTTGTGAGCCCTCCACTTATATTTATGCAAAAACATATTTAGCCCAGCATATAGCATTGTATCCATTAATTTAGTCTTAAAAATGCAGAGTGAAAGCACTTTTCAGCACACACTGTAGACACTGTAGAATTGCTTTTTATTTTATTTCTTACATACCACGAATTGTTTTGCACTCTGACCTCAGAATGGCCTCAGCGGTCAATGAAGCCTTCAGGGTTTTGACCTCATGGCTACAAACACTCCATTTCCTTGTTTTATCATGCAAAAACTTGGTAATACCCTTTTAATTTTATGTCAGTGTCAATATAATAACAGCAAATCCAAACACTGGCTTTCGCTGCCCATTCTCATTTAAACTTATCCCGTTTAAGCCCTTGATTTTGTGCCAGTTTGCATGCAAACACAATTTACTGGCATAAGAAGAAAACGCTGTTGACATTTTTAAGCAGAGCAGTATGAGGGCTGTTCAGTTTCAGCGTCCAGTCTCGACAGTCTGTCTTGGGACGATGTTTATTTTTCATTACCTCTGAGTTTCCTTAGAAACAGCTTTTAACAGCAGGTGTCAGGGGAACAGTTCAGTCATACTTGAGCTTTACTGGACCCTGGAAGCAGAAAAAAATGGTTCAGCTTTTCATCCGAAAGTGCTTTAAATGAGCAGCTAGTTAAACAGCCCTCTTCCCAGAAGGGAAAATATGAGTTTTGAGTAAAATCTTCACCATGGAGTCATGAATCAAACTTTTACACTCTGAACAAAACCAGAACCAGTTCAGATTGTAACCCCACCCACCGCTTCCCCCCCGTCCCAATCCCTGTGTGGAAAATGAGCACCATCCAAATGCATTTTTCCCTCTCGAACAGGAATTCTTTCCCAGATGATCTTTGTGGAGGTCATTAAATGCTGCCGTGCGGCTTCGGGGAGCTCCTGATTGCTCTGGATGTGGTGGTGGGGAGGGGGTTCACTGTGTTTCCACACACAAGTACGAGGAAACAAACCCAGGAACAATCAGGAGCCAGCGAGAGATTCCAGTCTGGTGCTGTAACACACAGCTGTGTCTCCCCAGGGCACGAATTCACACAGCCCTCGATCTGTCGGCTCGGATGTTCGGAAACACTGCCGGCAGGTAAACCGAAGCTTCAAGAGAATGTCTTTCTTTCTTACAACCTCCACTTTAGTCCTCAGGGCCTCTTGTTACAACAATGAAACAGATAAAATCAGATTTTGTTGGAGCAACTTGTTATAGGTGTCAAAGCAACATTGCATAGCAGTAAATAAAGAAGCCCAAAGGAGAATCAGGATTACTCTGGACCATTTATTCGCCCCTTAAATTATGAAAATAGAAATCCCGAAGCAATGTGTTTACATTACATGAAAAGCCATGTTAAAAAGTGACTAGCTTTACATGTCGACAAAGAAAAAATTAATCATAAAATGGCTGATTTATGAATACACTCCTATAAAGCATTATGGTGGAAAACATATATGTTTGGGCAAAAAATACTGCAGACAATACATCACAAAACCCAAATCAGCTATCTATATGAACCTATTGTTTGTCTCTCAAACACAGTTTAACCAGAGAGAAAAAAACACAAAACACATTTGACAGAAATCTGCAAGGACCTCATGGAAAGTTACAGGAACTGAAACATCTTAGCCAGTTTTGTGGCCTGTCAGCAACATCTCACTGGACAGCATCTTTTGGCTTTAATAATCTATTACTAAAAATGACATCAGTGAGCAGTTTCTACACGAGTTTCTCTCTCCTTTTCTAGTTAGATGGAAATATTAATGAAAATGTTTATATAACTTGTATAATCCATTCACTCACACTTAGATCATTGTACACTTGTAGGATCTGCACAAAAATATACAGATAATTAAATCATCTTACGACCTCGTATCATCTCATTATAAGCTAATATTCAATTGTTCAGTACGCATATTAGTGACGGCAAATTCCATTGGTCCTTACATCATGTGAATAAGTGTGTTGCTCTAAATTTGAATATGTGCAAGTACAAATATGCAATTACTTTTAGCAATTTAATATATAAAGTATAGATAGTATGGCTGCAGATTACTCGTAAAAATAGTACACAAGCTGTTCACAACAGTTTTTTTTTCTTAAACAGTCAAAATTAAAAATTCTCAATATTTTCATTGTGCCGAAATCAGCAATTCTACAAAATACGGCATTTGAATTAACACGATTTTGTTCTCGTTGATCTATTTCGACTCAAACTGGAGCTGTAGTATGACCACAAACTAGTACTGACTGAAATTGTGCGTTAAAGCAAGAAAAACATGATCTGAATTTTAATACATACAAGGCAAATGCTAATAAGATACATATTCTTATTATCGTAAAGCTGCAAAAAAAAAGCTTTAATCTCTCTTTAATTAATGTCATTGTGCACACAAGATTAGGGATTCCCTCAGCTCTCAAATGCTTTCTCATCTGAAATATATTTGTTACAAAGTAGAGTTGTCACGATGCTGAAATTCAGTACCAATTGATACTGAAGTTTTAAAAACGTCCATTTCCTGCTAGCATTTGAGCTCTGTTTAGCATGTTCTTAATTTGACATTGTGTTCACGTGCTCGACAGAAATGACTGATTGGCTGTGAAGGTCATCAATTCACCATACTCAACGCTGTTTGCTGAATATAGCCACAGATACAGGGACACTGGAGCGTTTTAAAGCTGCAATTCATCAGTGGATCAACCGTATGTCAGCTGATCGACGTGACTTTGAAACGCTCCAGTGTCCCTGTATCTGTGGTTACATTTATAAACAGTGGTAAGTCCGGTGAACTGATAACCTTCACGGCCAATCACAGTCATTTCTGTTGAGAATGTACATTAAAGAACGTGCTCAATAGAGCTCAAATGTCCACGGAAAATGGTCGCTTTTAAAATTTCAGTACGGATTGGTACCGAATTCTAGTATTTCTGAAAAAAGTAAATACATCAACATACCCACACAAGAGATTAAAGCAAGTGCAGCTCAATGTATAAAAAAAATTAACTGTAGATTATCATGCAATTAAAGCTAAAGTCAATGAATAAATAAAACACAACAACATCCCCAACAATACGGTTTCTACACCATCTTGAAGTGAACATCCAAGTGCAACTAACAGAAAGCCCTACTTTCATTCATTCTTCCTCCTCACACCTCCTCATCTTCCTCATGGGAGGGGCCTATGAGAGAAGCGGGGCCTGCAGGCTCCTCCTCCTGAACATGGTCAATAGCCACAATGCCAGTGAGTAGAGCGTAACTCAACATAGCTGCGACCGCAACCAGCACCGACAGCATCTGCTTGCGTCTTTTGTACGGCTCGTTGTCCAAGTCACTTCCCGGCTGCGTGCTGGACACTGGACGACTGATGCCCTCTGAACACAGAACACACACAACATCAGACAGAAAAAGCAGGAGTTTGTTCTTTGCAGATGCTTTATCGTGGTTGCTCGTCACCTACCTATACTTTCATTGGGGAAGTAGAGAGTGAGTATGTTAGAGCAGAATGTGTTCAGGTTGTCCAGGTTCTTCAAGTTCTGCTGCAGCCTGCAGTTAGGCAGCCGGATCTTAACAAGAGGCGCTAGATGACCAAACACATACGCATCCAAAGAAGATGGCCTTCAATAGATAAAAAACATCACATGATCATCAAAATCAACTCAGAGTCTTGAAAAGTAGCTCAATATTAACCTTTATGCATTTTATGTACACTAGGGGTCTCACACTGCAGGCCCGTGGGCACCATTTGAGCCTAGACATTTAAAGGTTAATGGTTAATGTCGGGTTATTTTCGCTTTCTCTCAGTGTGTGGTCGCACATGGAGATTATTTCTGGGGCTGATTTAAACGTTGAAATATATTTCCATAAGTGTTCTTATTACTAAAGCTTCATTTTTGTAAATATTCAAGGGTCATTTGATTATAATCAGTTTTTTCAGTTTATTATTAGTTGTGCAAACACTTCTTCATGGTTTACACGTTATGATGGTAGAGTAAATATGGTAATTTTGCTAATATTTTATTCAAAAATGTTATATTTTATTCATGTCACAGTAATAACGAAGTTCTGAATGAGTCATTTTCAAAAATGTTTTCCTTTGTAAACTGTCATGTACAAAGAACTTAATAACAATTAGTTGAAATTTATTCAAATGTGGATTCTGATATATTGATGAAACACATTATTTGTCATAGTTCTTGGATAAGATTGAAATTTAAGATTTTTAAATGAAAGATTTCTTAGTTGTTTCCTTCCATTTTTGAAAGCAGCACAGTATCATTGTTGAAAATACAACATCAACTTTAAATTCAAGCACTTTTATTCATTCATTCATTTTCTTTTTGGCTTAGTCCCTTTATTAATCTGGGGTCACCACAGCAGAATGAACCGCCAACTTATCCAGCATGTTTTACACAGCGGATTCCAGCTGATACCCATCTCTCGGAAACATCCATACACACTCATTCACACTCATACACTACGGATAATTTAGCCTACCCAATTCACCTGTACCACATATCTTTGGACTTTTGGGGGGGGAAACCGGAGCACCCATGGGGAGAACATGCAAACTCCACACAGAAATGCCAACTGACCCAGCCAGGGCTCGAACCAGCGACCTTCTTGCTGTGAGGCGAATGTGCTACACACTACGCCACCGTGGCACCCTCAAGCACTTTTAATGGCTTTTTATTGACTTTTAATAACCCTGTGCTGAAAAAGTGAAGTACATTAACATTAAGTCACTTAACAGATGCTTTTATCCAAAGCGGCTTATGATTGAGGCATTCAGAGATTTAAGAAGAGTCGCTACACAAAAAAGTGTTAATCATAAAAAGGATCTGTCAGTGCTCAGAGAATTACTTCACATTTTCAGGTAATTTTATTAACGTTACTTGTAATTTACTTGGCTTAAATACTATATATAAATTTAACAGTTGTGTATAAATTAATTCAGAAAAGCAAAGTAATATATATTTTGCAATAAAATGTATCATTTATCAAGACAATTGCATGTGAGTCAGAGAAGCAGAGCAATTGTTCAAATATATTTTTTGTTATTTTGCATATCAGCTCAACTTTTTCAACCAAGGAAGGTTTTATTTGTCCGACAACTGCACATGTTTAAGAAATAATGAAATGTAAATTTATGCAGGCATAGGACTTACGAATCTCCAAAGAAAAATTTGTTCGATCCTAGGCGCTGAGAGAGAAGATTCAGGCACTCCAGAGCATCATGGTATAGCTGAAGAGAAACAAAGAAGACATTCAAGAAATGGAATACTGTGAGATAAGCTTTCACAATTTATGCAGGTGTGCATAAAAACAATAGACAACAGCTTTCACTTCTGCTCGGATATCCACAACACCATAGTTTTGCATTAAAATAATGTAAAAAAAAAAAAAAGTTTTTTATTTTTTACTTTGTTTTATATGCTCAGTAATCCATATTATGACTCACAGTGTCACAACAGGGTTGTTTCCTAACCCCAGATTATCATCTAGCTAGAGCAATACTCTGCCAGAACGGAACTTCTGCTCAGTCTGAGCCCAGATTCCTCACATCTGCTGCTTTATCAGTGTCCTCTTCAGGGACCAGAACACTGTTGCCTCTGGCTGGACTCTCCGGTCTCTCAGAGAGCGTTAGTGTCAGAGACGGCCCACCCACTGTCTAAAAGATCATCTAGTGCATTTTGCACAGCACATAAAAAGATGCATTAAGCACAATAAACACACCCTTAAAATAACGATCCTTAATTGGCATTCATGAAAGTTTAATCTTCCACAAAAGGTTCTTTCAATTATTTAACAAAGCGGTGGTGAAAAACTGATCAAGAAAATGATTCTACATTGATTCAGAGACTTTCATAATACATCACTATTCTCTCTTGACTATATTCTGAGCTCTGAGCTGTAGCTCTCTGCTTGCATCCATTTCCTTACAAAACCCCCTAAAACCAAATTTTATCACTAATAGAGTCAGGAAAAGATCGCACAGTGACTCAGTGGTTAGGGCTGTTGCCTCACAGCAAAAAAAGTCACTGGTCGAGTCCCAGCTGGACTTCTGTGTGGAGTTTGCATGTTCTCCTCATGTCTGATTGGGTTCCAGGTGCTTCAGTTTCCCCACAGTCCATCCATAGACATGTGCTGCTGTATAGGTGAATTAGATGAGCTAAATTGGCAGTAGTGTATCAATGTTTGTGAATGAGAGAGTGCATGGGTGTTTCCCAGCACAGGAGGTTCATGAGTTAATGCAATCTTCATTTTTAAAAAAAGTGATGGCCTCATTTAAGGATTGTTAATTGGGTGATCCCCTACAGTGTAATTAATGTGACCCAAACAACTGAACTGTGATCCTCAGGGGGTTCCTAAGTGGTACCAGAATCTCCAGTGGGATGTCCAAAGCTGAACTTACATCAAATACAAACTTTGGAATCAACATAACTGGAGAAAGCAGGTTTAGGGTTAATTAACACAGAATTTAGGTTTTAGCCAGAGGCGTTGCTAGACGCTATTTATATGCCCCAATAAAAACTGCTGTGCCCCAGTAAAATCTTTGAGTTACAAAACCGATTTCTACTATTTATTTTAAAATCATTCTGAGGATTAAATTACAGAAGTGCTCACTGAATAGAAGTAGATCATTAAGAAATGTCAGTTAGAAATACCAAAAAAAAATGACCTGTGATAGGAGTAAAGGGGTCCTGTGCTCTAGTAGAGCTTTACGTTTAGCAACTCCCTTGGTTTTAGCAGATGGTAAGTAAACCTTGCTGGAACACATTGTTAGATTACTGTGCAATGTGTGAATATAAGGTCTACGAGGGGCTAAAAAATATTTTAAAAACATATATTTAAAAAACAATTTTTCCCCATCTTACCTCCTTCTCTGTCTCTTCGCCGGCCACGAGCGTGCTGTTTCCTCGGATCAGTCGGAGTCGCTCCAGTTGCCTGTTCTGCATGCGGCCCGGCAGGAAGAAGTTAAAAGGGAAGCTCAAATTCTCTCCATGCCAGCGGCGGGTAACGTCCACATAGTTTTTAGGATCGATCCATAATGCGTAAATCTGTTGAGAGATAAGGAGAAAGTTTGGGTATGTACACAACAAAAACATTCCTCATGGATTTTCAGGATTTGTATCTCACCAGCGCCGGCAACAGTCGCTCCTCCAGCAGCGAGATGAAGGCCAGCGTGTCTGCACCCTCTTTAGCTGAAAGATCGTAGTCTGCATTGAATTTCTAGAAGACAAATTTACACTGTTACTACTGCAGTAAAAAAAAAAAAAAAAAAAAAAAAAACATTTTTTTTAAAATAGTAAACAGAACAAATAGAAAAACAAACATTTAACATTTATTGCAAGACACTGTGATATGTTCATTTGAAGTCAACATTTTAAGCCCTCCTGTGAAATTTAAATTCTTTAAAAATGTAGTGTGATTAAAGAAGAGAGGATTTCTTTCAACAAATACTTAACATAATATTTTATTTTTAATTACATTACTTTTATTAATTAATTTCTAATAACAATTTTTTATTTGCCATGGTGACAGTGCATAATATCTTTCTTCTTGTGTTTCAATACACTAGTATTCAGCTCAAAGTGCAATTTAATGGCTTAACTAGGTTAGGCTAATTTAATTAGGTTAGGCTAGTTAAGATAATTAAGCAAGTGTTATGACTAGGGCCAGACGGAATCTGCGGACATTTTTTGCTATTTCTGCGGAGTATTTTGTTAAGAATCTATAGATTTATGTGGAATGATTTTAGGAACATCATAACAAAAAAATGTATATATGAAATAAAAAGTAATACCTTTTAAACTTTTATTTAATGTTTACAATGCGAATCCAATTAGATCCACTTTATTTGGTAAACAAAGCAAGTCTTTCATATAAAATCTCTACTAAAAGACAGAAAATAGTACTTTACAAACAGTTTTGTAAATAAATCATATGAATATTTTCATATTAATCAATATTATTACTGAAATTAATTTAAAAAACTGAATAAATATGAATTTACACACATTTACACCAGTAAATACACAGAATCAATGATGGGCTAAAAATCTGCGGAAATCTGCAGTATTCTGAGCACGCAGATTCCATGTGGGCCTAATTATGACGAAAACTGCGGTCACACTACTAGAGCAAAGGTGCCTAAAGTAGGGCCCGGGAGCCAAAGTTGGCCCATAGTAACATTTGGTTTGGCCCACCATGCCATTTGAAAAGAGATGGAAAACTATGGGGAGTTGGTTGGGGGCGAATGCCTTCAACAGAGACGTCATTTCGAATTGAATGTAACATTTGGTTTCTTTGTTTAATTGAAGAGCTACAAAAAAGCCAACTGAAATGTTGTCAATGAATCAGAGATTTTAAAATGTGAATACAGTCACTTGCAAAATGCACAAGACATCGGCGAACAAGTCAAGGCAGAGCTCAAGGAATAGCTCGACTAGTATATTCAGCATTGAACTCCATTGTGTCATAAATGGGATTATTTGTGTTTTTCCTATAACAAGTTCATTATAAAACGTTAAAAATTATGCTGCATTATTATTTAACATGCTTGAAAGCAACGTTTTGTAGCTATTTTTAAATAATACACAAATAAATTAGGAAACTACCCATGGCTAATTTAACGTAATACGGTTTGGTGGCTTCAACTTCGGCTTACAGCCCTCAAACAAGTTTGGTTTTTGGCGCTTTATATGAAAAAGTTTGGGCACCCCTGCACTCGAGTTTGAGCATGAGATATTCTGTCGTACAGTGCTGCAAAAAGGGGCAGAATTAAACAAGATGATTAGACATTAAAAAAAGCGAGCGATTGCTCCATATTTTACATTTCAGTCCAGAGAGGTCATGTCTTGATCTTCGATTGGTCTCACGCAATCACATGATGTGCTTTCGCAGGTCAGAGTTCAGCAAGCTTGAACTTTCCAATGAAGCGAACAGCGAAACTTGTCGCATGAGCTTGCGTTTCCAGTCTGCCCCATTCGCATGCGTATGAATGAAAGTCTATGGGGACAAAAGTGCAGTTTGACCGGGGCTTAAAGTTTATTTAATCATTTTTGTTACACATTTCATGTGTCTTTTTTTTGTCCCGCCTTCTTGTGTTGTTTTCTGTTATCCTGTTGATTGACCTTATTCTCAGTTTATGAGCGGGCGCTGCCACATGAATCTTTTTGGCTCGAGACTTCCGGTCTCATTCACTTCCATTCATTTTTAGACATTAAAAACAGCTCGTTCTGCTGCTTGATGTTGCGAACTGATATGTTCATATATTATTCTATTTAGTCTTTGGCCGTTTTCAGCTGTTTAATATTACAAGTCATTTCTCCCATAGGCGACTGAATCGGAAGCTCTAAAACAATCGCAAAAACAAGCGCACTTCTGCATTGAAGTATAAGGTCAACAGGCTCCCATCTTTATATGGTCCAGCTCTGACTGGCAGCCTGTCGTGGAGAGCAACAAAAGGGAACTTCCGGCAGTTCGAGGAGCTCATTTTTGGTGCGAAGGTTGCTGGGAGTGGAGAACTCCTGTATTTCCCTACTCCTCCGGTCGACGACCAAACTTCAGTCTTGTACATATGTCCATATATGCTTGCAACATTTTGAGAGTTTGAGCTTGTTGGGGTGGCCTGCCTATTTATTTTGATTACTTTTGTCTTTGTTTATGTTTAGAGAGAACGGTAAGCTTTCTGTATTCTTCTTGAAAGATTAACAGTTTATTTAGTTTATTTACTTTGCAGATTCTTTTGTTTGTTGTTGTGATCTTTTGCATAAGTCTTTTTGTGTGTTTGTTTCCCTTGGGAAATCCACCACCCACAACCTTTTTCGTTTATAATGCCCATGTTGTTTTCCCCTTGAATTGAAGCGCAATAGCAAGTCATTGGTTAACAGGGGTTGTTTGTTCTGTAGATAGTCTAAAAAACATCTTTCAATAATAGCTGCTAATAATATTGGCCTAATTTATTTTTGGCCTAATTTAAATTATTTTTGCCCCATCATAACATTATAAGAGAAACTTTTATTTGTCTGTTAAACCTATATTGGGAAATATTTGAAAAAGAATACAATTTTCACAGGAGTGCTCATACCTTTGACTTATATATCAAAATATGCACAATTACTAATTTTCAATATCAGTAAAAAGCAAAATAGGACCCCTTTAACTAAAACCCCATTGGCTTTATTTTGATGATGGAACCAGACTTTGTAAACAACTCTGAGTAGAACTGCACTACTAGCAGGTAGAATGAGAGGCAATAAACATTTTCCTAGGAAAGGTTTTAATTACGCACATAATTAAATGCTTTCCTGAAAACCCAAGTTTACTGTGTCTCATTCCATTCACCTTTAATGGATACTTTCATTGTGCAATCAAACATGATTAATGAGAAAATTAGGCAGCACAGGAAAGGTTGCGATCCTCAAATGAACAAACCTGAAAATTAACAAATCACTCTTTGTTTTGGTACAAAATGTGTCCATGAAATACACTGAAGCTTGGTAAAAAAATAATAATAATAATGATAATGTGATCCTGAGAGCATTGAAGAGAGATAATAATCACCTGTTTCCTCAGCTGAATAATGATCTGACTAGGTTGTGAGCAGCTGCCTTCATCTTTGGTTCTGAGAGCTGGAAGTGAACCTTCAGTGAAGACATCAGAATCAGTAAACACATTTTTGCATGAATTATTTCAAAAGGCAAGCCTCTGACATGTTTTATCAGAGCTACAAAAATCTCATTTAAAAGTCCTGTGAAATTAAAATATGTATTTTTTAGATGTTCGTTTCAGTCTATTAGTTTCATGGATATCTATTATCTACTAGGGTTGTCTTGATACTGGAATTGGATACTGAAACTGAAACACTGTGACATTTGAGCGCTGTTGAGCACGTTCTTAAACAGCGCTGATTTGCCATTATGTTCATGTGCTCAACAGAAATGAATGTGATCGGCTGTGAAGTTCATCAGTTCCCCCACTCACTGGATCGTTTTAATACCACGAATATCAGCTGGTCTGTCTATTAGTTGACATACGAGTGATCCGCTGATGAACTGCGGCTTTAAAACACTCCAGTGTCCCTGTTTCCCTGTATACATTTAGCAAACAGCAGGGAGTTTGGTGAACTGATGACCTTCACAGCCAATCACAGTCATTTCTGTTGAGCACGTGAACACGATGTCAATTCAGCGGTGTTTAGGAACATGCTCAACAGCGCTCAAATGTTATCGGGACATGGACATTTTTAAAAATCCAGTTCCGATTGGTATCGAATTCCAGTAACTTTACAACACTATCAGCTAGTGTGCTCCGAAACAATGACAAAATCCGCTTTTAGAAAATGCTAAATTAATATAAACATGCAAAGCTTGCAGTTTGTCACTTCTGGCTAATCTATTTTTTTAAGTCACCACATACTTTAGTTTCTCATCAAATCTTGACCAATCAAATGCATTCTAGTATCTGACATGCCCCACCCCGTCCCCTCTAAGACGATTCTCATTTGCTTTTCATTTGATGCGCTTGAGCTCAACCATTCTCACTGGTAGAGCAGCGATAAAAAACTAAACGCTATTGGCTGTTTTTAAAAAGGGGAGGGGCTACTCTAAGTCCCACCCTATCTTCATGTTTCAGTTGAGATTATATCAAACATCGAATAAAAATTGCACATTTCAAAGAACTTAACGGGACCTTTAATTTAATTACATGTTATGTTAAAATATTCGATTAAAAATGTGATAGATTTTAACAGGCTTCTTTGAATGCTAACTATATTAATCTATAATACTATTATAATCTTCCTATAATAATTCAAATAAAAGTATTAATGTTTAGATTTTGTTTTACAGTAACATTCATCCATTTATTTTCCTTCGGCTTAGTCCAGAATTTATCACGGGGTTGCCAGAGCAGGATGAACCGCCAACTATTTCGGCATATGTTTTATGCAGCGGATGACCTTCCAGCTGCAACCCAGTACTGGGAAACATCCATACACTCTCACATTCACATATATGACCAATTCAGTTCATCCAATTCACCTACAGCACGTCTTTGGTCTGTGGGGGAAACCGGAGCACCTGGAGGGATCCCACGCCAACACATGCAAACTCCACGCAGAAATGCCTACTGACCCAGCCGTGACTTAAACCAGCGACCTTCTCGCTGTGAGGTGACATTGCTAACCACTGAGCCGCCGTGCTGCTCTTTTACAGTGACATCGTCGGTCAAAATAAATATGCGTTTTGATTTAAAATCTGGATTAACCCATCATCTGAGGTTAAATATTAATATTGCGTTGTCTAATGTATCAATGTAAACATGTCTGAAAACATGACAAATATTTTCTAAAATATATACATACATGTGTATATAATACATTTGCAGAGAGGATACACATATATTATGAAGATATAACCTTTTATTTTGCATGCAATTAATCATTCGACAAAACTAATTCATATAGATACCAACGTTAATGTATTAATATATTGATATCCATACAAGAACCTTATAAACAGCAATTAATGAGTTCTCTATTATCTTAATAATATGTTAATAGCCGCTGTATTCTATAGTTTACTTAAACTGAATGAAACGTTCATTCATTCATTTTCCTTTTGGTTTAATTCCTTTATTAATCCGGGTTCGCCACAGCGGAATGAACTGCCAACTTATCCCGCACATGTTTTATGCAGAGGATGCCATTCCGGCTGCAACCCATCACTGGCAAACACCCATAAACACTCATTCACACACATGTACTACGGACAATTTAGCCTACCCAATTCACCTATAGGGCATGTCTTTGGACTTGCGGGGAAAACCGGAGCACCCGGAGGAAACCCTTGCAAACATGGGGAGAACATGCAAATTAAACACAGAAATGGCAATGACCAAGCCGAGGCTCAAACCAGCGACCTTCTTGCTGTGAGGCGATCGTGCTACCCACTGTGGCACCGTGGCGCCCCTAAATGAAAAGTTAAAAAATGATATCCTAGCCACCCAAAGAGGAGCTTCCAGCATGTTAAAATGCCGGCAAATCATACTTTAGATGGTCTTAAATCTAGATATCATTTCTAATGGCAAAGTACACAACTTGCTCCAAACAAAGTCTGCCAAGTGCAAAACTATTTAAGTAACATTGGTCTTCAATATGGAATATTTAGGATAAATTTGGAAAAATTCGGCAGCCAAAGATAATACCAACGGCGACAGACAAGATCATGAAAAGAGAGAACCCACAGATGCAAGTTATCAGCAGCTCTGCAGGAAAGAGGAAGAGGCCTGTTTGCTTCAGTTAAAGCGCACACTAAACAAAACCCGCTTTAATGAATATGGAGGCTTTGCCAAGAAACAGATTGTTAAATCTGGGCCTGCTTACCTGTGGGGCTTCTCCAGGGGTTAGAGATCTTGTGAATTTTGAGTGGAGCTCCAGCAAAGCGAGCGTATGCCTGGAAAACGATGTTAAAGATAATTATTATATTTAATATATATACACACTTATATTTTATTGTGCTGGTTAATTAGATTCAAATTTCCAAGTTTAGACAAACTCTCTTATTGTTAGTGTGTTGATTTACATGATTGTTGAGGCGTTTTGATTTGCATTCCTACTAAATCTTTTACCATGTTCTAGGCTAAAGCTTTAAATCTTACAGACGAGACTAAAAGATTTAAGGTATTGTGTATGTGATCATTTCAAACTTATATTCTACACGCAATCTTTGAGTTTACAAAGAAAAGTAGTAATTAAAAATGACTTAAAAACTGATAGAACTGTTGAAACACTGAAGTAAATAAAAGCATGAATTATAAAAAAAAGAAAAGTAGTTAAATGAATTGAGTCGTCAGTGCATGTAATAGAAATAAAAGTAATGTGAACTCAAAATTGGATTATATTGCACTGACTAAACTTAAACTAAAGGAGTTGCAGTTGATATAGCACAAGTGTGTTATACTAGAGTTGTCTAACTTGTTTTTTCGTTATTTCATCATATTTTATTCTGTAACATTTTCAGATTTAACTTAAAATGTGAAGTGGTCTATTAATAAAATGTATTATTATTATTATTATTATTATTATTATTATTATTATTATTATTATTATTATTATTATTATTA